>JAVIWC010008716.1:0-600000 GCA_031894815.1 Creontiades dilutus | reverse complement strand
TTCTTAATTTCTACTCAAAATAATGAGGTAAACAACAGAAGACTCTTCGGAAACCGAAAGGCATTACGCAAGTTAGCCCCTCTATACCGGGCCCAGGCGGGGCATTGGAATTTGAGCTAGAGTCAAACACCGTTTTTACCAATGATTCTCACTAACAACATGAAATATTGGGATCAAGTTCAAACAATTAACCAACAAATGATAGTACTATCATCAGTGCAGTGTACGTATGTTTCCAAGACTCTAGTAGCTAGAAATTCATATTTCTTCTTGCGAATGATTCCTAAGCCAATAGCCACAAGAGATGTGATGAATCCATCAATTGGTAAGTCAAACTATACCGAAATTATGCGATTTAAAAATAACACTCGAGTTGAATACAAAAAGTGAGGCTTAATTAGTTATGAAGTACGAACCTGACTTTCAATTAGTACGGCGTTTGATCGATTAAAAAAAACCATATAATATTACGGGTTGAGGCTACTTTTCATGTACAGTAAAACCCCGCTTAACGTACATTCGGACTACGTACATTTCGGTTAACGAACAGCCTTACTCTTGAAAATATTGTCACGCCTGAAGACCGTTTTTCCGGAGAACGTAAAAAGTTAGGGCAAACATATTTTTCTGAATTTTGAGTTTGGCGCGTGGAAGAAAATTCCATTTTTTGTCGGTAAGTGTTAATGCTATTTATTTATTTACTGTTTTGTCTTAATCTTTATTTATTATTTCTTCAAATATACTATAAATTACTATACCCTTGTCCTATCAGTATAAAAAGGTTGAGGAGTTGTGACGATTTAACCTCCTCTATCATTGTCAGCTGTCACCTCAACTAATACTGTTGCTGCAGCTTCTGCAGTCATGGTTTATGCATCTCTGTTTTATTGCCTTATTTTTTCTTTATTTGTATATTTCTTCTAATAATAATGTATTTACACTTTAGTTGTCATTATTTAGCAATAATATTGTACAAACAAACATTGAAATGGGTGGGGACGAGAGATTGGATTAATCGCTATTTCCATTATTTCTAATGGGATTAATAGGTCCGCAGTACGGACATTCTTCAGGAACGGATTATGTACGTTAAGCGGACCACTACTGTATTAAAAAATATTTCGATTACCATCATGCGATCTATTAAATGGGGTTCAGTTGAATGAGTTTCTATTCTTAACTTACCAGTCTTTCTCCTGAAAGCACTTCGAGAAGCTGGATGAGCATTTTCCCATCGCGGAGATCGGTGTAGAGGTCGGATATCCTGCAGTTAACTCGCACCAAGTGAGAGTTAACCCATTTTTGAAAGGTTTTCTTTTGGACGCTCTCTCGTTCGTCTGGAAAATAGCGGAAAAACCACGATTTAATATGATATTGGGACGGCAATAAATCAATAAACCTAAAATCGTCTTACGGCTGTTTCATACGAGGAATGCAAATAGAGAAATAGGTGAGGGGCGCACACGTATTGAATTTACTTGGGGGCTAAACATAAGCAAGAAGCACAGACTTTGTATAAAATGAACGACAATGGATGATAATGATGCATAATAACCATCTAGGCACCAGTTTTGCATGGGGTTCCTTACGTTTTCATTCTAAATTGCCGTGTCACAGGTTCTAGTACACAGTATTGAGCACAGTTCTGTTATGATAAGCTATCATTACGTTATCAAATGCGTACAACCAAACTTCATATTTCCTATTCATTTTCGTTCGGTTCTTTTGCAATGAGTCAAGTGGAAACCAGTTCCTTCCAGTGCACAAGAGCAATTTCTGCTACTCCTGATTTCGAAATACTCCTGTTAATGTATTGAGTGTTGATCAAACATTGATGTTTTGTCTCTAAAACCGACCAACTTTAAAATCCATGTTATTCTGGCTTGATTAACTGGTAATCGATTAAATGGGTTCGATTATTAAGTTTTTTCTTCTCTCGATAAATGTAATTATTTAATAACAGAGCTCTTAATGGGACGATTGGACCTTTCCCAATTATTGACTCATTAGGTCTGTCCCATTATAGGTGGATGAGCTCTGGGGAGCCCTTGAAGCATGAATAATCTATTACTGTCAGCTATTACTATGACATCATTTATTTTCGCTGGAAAAGGATCATTTTTTTGTAAAATTAATTTTTGTAATTTTTTCAAAAGGTGGAATTAATTTAAAGATGAACACGATTGTTAAGACCATTTCCCAGATAACGGGTTTCGTTATAGAAATAATATGCTCTCTTATGGCGAATTTCTTGAAATAACTACCAATTGCAATGGCCACACAATTTTCCCAAAATTTCCTTTGCGGAAATCCGTATTGAGAAATTCTGGATAATTCCTGAATTTTATCGCTTATACAGGGTGTACAGCGTATGATCCGACAATCTTCGCACACGTGTTCTACAACTAGTTTCCAACAAAAAGTGCCTCCTGGAGATTTTTTTTTTTTTTAGAGTATTCGTTTTTGAGTTATTTCACTTATAAGATTTTGGTTTATTATTCGATAATAAACCATTGTAATCGCTCTTGAAATGAAAATTTTTTTCATGAGTTTCAAAGGGTGTAGGATCTTCGTTTTTGAGACTCTATTTCAAAAAGTATTTATGAGATTTTTTTTTGGTTTATTATTGTTTTTGTGTTGATATCAGTAACCTAGTGACGTAGTGATGTAGTGATTAATGTGGATACTGGAGTTTTTTAACACACTTTGCGAATAACCGTTTCTTCCACTGGGGTTTATTATTCAATTGTTGCGTTCGAACTTACGTCACTAAAACGGCACACAAATAACTCCGGCGTTTCAAAGTATTTGCAAATCTAAGTATGCCGTTGGAAAGAGCATAAAATTATCTATCGTCTCAGTCTTTAATAATAATTTTTTTAAAGGAACTAAAGGGTAAAATGAGCCTAAAAATTAAATTTTGTCAAATTTTGAAGAAAATTCTTTTTTTAATGGCTCATTAGTCCCCCTCAATTTTAATGATACGTTTGAGCCTGTAAGCTTGAAAAATGCCCAAAAGTCTCAGCTTTCCAATGGTATCTTTAATTTTTAGGTTTTAGAGGGAAATTGTTTGAGGAAATTGTGATTTTATGCACAAAAAAAACGTGTATGCACATTTGAGGTAGAAAAAAAAAAGAGAGAATAAAAGTTAAAAAATTAAAACTTTTTTTTTCTGGGTGTAGAATGTATCATGTCAACGGCATTAGCTAAAAAATTTAAGTTTGAGTGAGAGCATCCGCGGAATGAATTGATGTAAATCAACTGTTAAATGTCTCCCGTTCTTGCTGATACCGTTGATCCCGTTGTTTGTTATGATTTCCTCTTCTTATCGTTGATAGAAACATCGTCACGAGCAAAAAGTTGAGTATGATAATGTGATTTGTGGTCAAAGGCAGATCCACACACCCGTTCGATCACATCAAATGTGCTCTTTCAAACGGCATTTTTGCAAGTACTTTGAAAACGCCTGAGTTACGGCCGTTTTAGTGACGTAAGTTCGAAAACACGAAAAAAAATCTTAAAAATGAAATAACTCAAAAACGAAGCCTCTAAAAAAAAAAATCTCCAGGAGGCACTTTTTGTTGGAAACTAGTTGTAGAACACGAGTGCGAAGATTTTCGGATCATAGGCCGTACATTTAATGTTATTCAGAAGCTTCTAGGGGTTTATTGAGGTTCGGTCTTGAATAAGAAATTTGTCCCCAACGTTTCGGAGTTTTATTACTCCATTGTCAAGGGGGATATATGTTGGGGAGGCTTCCCCTCGATTTACCATTCTTCCTTCTGTCAAAGTTCTAACCTTCAGGAAGAAGAAGAGTTTTATAAACATGACACGGTCCAGGTGGGCTCAATCGATTCGTTGAAGGCACGGCTATCAATAACGAACGTAGAAACAATGGTGTTTTTTCGAAAGTTATTGATAATCAGATTTTTAAATTTCAAGCCTTCGATTTCACCCTTGTGATATTTGTTCCAATTCATCAACTTTCGTTCATTAGTTTTGGAGAAAAGCTCTGAACGGCGGACGAACGGATTTTTTATTCGAGTTTCGGGTTTGACACATACTGAAACGTAAAATAGAATATTTTGAGGTAGGTTCAAATGTATTTTTCTTGGTCGGAAAGTAACAACTGAACTTGGCAGACTCAAGAGATAAGGAACAAGCGAAATGATGGGGTTCCTTCGGATAATGGACCTTCTTAACTACAATAAAATTAAAAAATTATTTACTTCTTGAAGTAATTGCGTTTAACGTTGCTATGATACAGCCAGACATTTCAAACTCCATAAAATTTAAACCGATTTCAAGCAGCTTTTAGTTCTCCGAACCGAGGAGGGGCTGACATGGAATTAACAAACATTTTACATACACGGGTAGTATTTGCCTAGTATCATAGCCTCAATACAACCATATAGTACAATACCACGTAGCTCGGAAACTCCGTTGTTTTCATTTACGTAGATATGAACATTTTCCTATGAAACCGGAAAACGGGACCTTCATAAACCCTCCGCACAGCTCCCTCCAGGAATTTGGGACCTTATCGAGTTTGCACCTGTAACGATTTACATTAGATTTTTTCTCCGAGTGCTCAATTGTGTATCCTTTCTAAAACTAGGAATATAACCAACTTGATTTTAATCCTCATCTTGAATTTCATTTTTTCGCCAGGGTGTTACATTTCGTGACGGTCACAGGCCAGGAGAAGGTTCTACGGAAAATTTCTGATCGAAAATGCCTCTTAGCAATTTTTGTTTACACCCTTGGAAATGCGGTTTTTCCAATTTTAAGATTTTTCTCGTTTTTTCGACCTTATCGCATTAAAACGGCCATATCTCCCACATTTTGAGAGCGATTTCAAATCTGATTCCACTATTGGAAAAAGCGTTAAATTTCCTATCGCCCTAATGGGGAACCAACTTTTTTGAGCCGGCGAAACGGGCGAAAAATCAGCTTGAAAAGGACACATTGTCAAATCGTGGAGATCTCGACTTTCTTCAAACGCTTATGAGTCCCTGTAATTAGGCATGCGAATTTTAGCTTGTAGTGCAAAAAGATGCGCCAAAATCTAGGCTTTCCAGCGATATAACCAGATTTGAAATTCCGTTTAGTTTTCTGGGAGAAAATTGCTTTTCAATTACCTAAGAAAAACGTGGGCATTCACAGGATACTCCGGTTTTTCATCACATGTTGATTAGTCTAGTAAAAATCGAACTTGAGTTTTTTTGGTTTTTATTCAATAATAAACCATTGTAATCGCTCTGGGAAAAAAATTCTAACCCCCCCTGGAAATTTCATGGTTTACGTTTCAAAGGGTGTAGAATCCGAATCTGCAATAAAAATTTTCCGTCCGTCCGCCATACGCACGATATCTCCCAAACGGCTGGAGCAAAAGATCTGAAATTTTCAGGAAAAATCCATCTTGGTCCGACGACGCCCCAATTCTTGAGCCAGCTCTCTCACTCAATTTAAAGTGCCCTTTAAGGGCTATCAAAGTTTTGTAAAATCCCTAAAAACCTCAAAACAAGTCGAATCGGCCTAAATATTTACCTATTTGAAGAACATACCACGAGGAATCGAATGAGCCCTTCCCCACGTCCGTAGGTCAAACCATTCCCGATGTAAGGCCCGCTTTATGGTGCCAACATTTGCGTTTTTTGGTTTATTATTGTTTGTTTGTAACCTAGTGATGTCATGCCGATAGCGTCGAGTTGTAGTGAATGTGGATACTGGAGTGATAGCCGATGTGGATACTTGTAGTTTATAGCCGATACACGGGTTGAAGCATTATATGTATTAACGCTGGTAATATATAGGTAAATATTATTACTGGGGATTATTATTCAATTGGCTTGCGTTCATGATTTGAATCTGTACTAAGCTTCGGAGTGTGCGTGTTTCAATTAAAAAAACGCTGCAAATTCTTTCACTGGGGTTTATTATTCAATTGGCTTGCGTTCATTATTTGAATTTCTACTAAGCTTTGGAGTGTGCGCGTTTCACAGGATAGAGCGACTATTGAATTTCAGAAGGCACACAAATATGATCAACTGATCAATCCAAATAGGTATTTTGGTTGAGAACAGATTTACGTGCTTCATGTATATCTCCTGAAATTCAATAGTCGCTCTATCCTGTGAAACGCGCACACTCCAAAGCTTAGTAGAAATTCAAATTATGAACGCAAGCCAATTGAATAATAAACCCCAGTGAAAGAATTTGCAGCGTTTTTTTTAATTATTATTATTAATGAAGCATTGTAATAAACTGTACGTTTTTACTGTAGATACTGTTCAAAGTGTCCACCATTCAATCTATCACCCCCTTCTATCAATGAGCGACGCAGATTTGTACACGAAGGAGTCAGAGTGGAGGTGCCGTCCCTGCATTCAGCAGAATGGTTGACATTTGGAACAGTACCATCAGTATATTTTCTGTAGAACCTTCTCCTGGCCTGTGACCGCCACGAAATGTAACACCCTGTATTGTGGCCCTCAACCTTCGCTACTGTTCTTAGTTTGATTCACGAGTAGTTTGAAGTCTACGTGCCGCATATAGATAGCAAGAACGGAAGGCGAATGAGTTTATGTGGTTGAAAATCGAATCGAGGAAGCCGAGATTCGATCCCAGAAGTTTTAATGGGAGGGTTAGAGCTCACGCAACAATACCACTCGGCCGTTCCAATCATCGCCGGGTTTCTGCCTGTACGATTCAGTCAGTAGGCGGATCGTATCGCTGAGTTGGTGATTCGGAATGATAATACAAAACATTTACAGCTCAATTATTATTAATTCGAGGTTGTTGTTTGAAATGGCATCGGCAAAAATGATAAATCCCAAACCATCAGTAGCCCTTGAGACCATTAAACCGAGTTTTATGTAGAATTTGTGAAATACTTCATACATTTTAGCGTAAGTAATGGTGTAAGTAACGATTTTGGGGGAGCACATCAGAATCTATTTGATATTATCAACCATCAGTACATTCCTGTCCAAAAATTTGTTTAGGCTTTATGCAGCTTATTGTCATCAGTTCATGTTCAAGAAGATATTCAAAAAACTTCCAACTCTCTAGTTTTCTCCTATTCTAATTTGTTTGCCCTAAAATTGTAATTGATAAAAACTGAAAACGGTAAATCATTTAGGAAATAGCCATAAGAAGCTGCTTCTATACTATTGTCCTTATAGGAGCGACCCTGGTCCACAGGGACGAAAACCCCTTCCCCGCCATCAGGTGGCAACACCACAGCGGACCCTTCAACTCGGCCAACTATCCCTCACTAGCAGCAGTAAAGCCCCTTTCAATCTCCACCTCTTAACGCAAGACGTTTTAGTTGTTTTTGTTGGAAAAATGTAATTTTTGTGAGATTCAAAATGTTCTCGTCGTTCTGAGGAAAACCAGTCTAAATTTCATATCAATCGGTTCAGGAACACCTTATCAAACAAGTGTGTATTATTCTTGTGTCGAACTTTATTACACTTAAACTCATGTTTCTTTGATCCAACCCTATCAGATGGGATGGGGCTCGAAAAAGTACGAAAATAATGTCATTTTGCACCATTTTACCCCATGAAAATGGATTTTCTCGCTCTGGGTCAATCTCACAGGATTTGGACCCACTCCAATCGCTTCAGCGTCCAATATTACATGGAACACGATACCCCACATGCCCACATGGGAAAACCCCCATTTCTGTTTGACGAAAACCGCCATTGGGTATTTTGACATAACGTCTAGGTATGTTTTTCCAGTTCAAATTTATACTCGTTGTGTCCCTTTTTTCATGTACATCACGATTCTGGTGATGGCATGATCGAGTTAACTATTAGATCACATTTGGATTACATAAGACGCGTAAGTACCGCACCATAATTAGGGTCCGATGCTAGCCATCATCCCACTACCTGAAGGCTCGGATTTGGGCAGGGTCGCTCCTACGTGGGCAAGAGTATAGTACATAATCCATAAAATTCCTTAACACCTAACTTCCACTACATATTCAATTCGCAAGGTTTGGTTTGGTTATTAATAGGGAGGTTGTTGTTTGAAATGGCATCTGCGAAAATGATTAATTCTAACCCATCAGTAGCTATTGAGACCACACAACCGCATTTTATATAAAATTTGAGAAATTCTTGATAAATTTGAGTGTAAATAACGATTTTGGAGAGGCCATCAAATATATTTTTATTAATTTAATTTAGACATACATTTCATCAGTGCTGTCGGAATCGTTCGAGAAGAATTTCGAAAAAACTTCAAACTCCCAAGTTTATTTTTATTATTCATTTATTTTTTATCATTATTTATCCTATAATTGTAATTAATAAAAATTAAAAATCATAAATCATAACAAAACAACGGTAAGAAGCAGTTTCCAGTACTCACCAACTTCCTAAAAACATTCAATTCGCAAGGTTTGGTTTGTTTTTTGTCCGTTAATACCTAATAATTCAAAGAGAAATCTATTACAAAATCAGGAATTTAAAGAAAAATAATTGATTAGGAATCATTTCCCTTCCTTCAACGCACATCGTTTTATCAATCAACTACTTGAGTATTGTGATTTCAAAAGTCATCTAACGTAATTCGAAAAGAGAGGAAAGAAAGTTTCAGATAAATATTGATTCCTGTAATTTATTGTGTAGAGAGATCTGGAATATATACATCACGTCTTGCTAGTCTTTTTTAGGATGACCCTCAGAGAGATTAAAATTTTGTAGACGCTATTCAGGCTATAATTCCTAACCGATTTTATGATTTTTATTTCGCTCGATCCCAACTTCGATTTAGTTGTGCAACAAACCTCGGAAATTTTATTATCAGGAGGAGGGATGGAGGGGCTAATAGCCAATCCATTCAGCCTCTGCTCAACTGAGGTTTCTCGACCGAATAATGTCATAATTAATAATGTGATTACTGTCACAATTAATGTGATGTTTAAGTTCATTTACTTTGATGATTGCTCCAGTTCTAGTGAATTGATGTTTTGGATTAAGAACTTTAAAATGGCCTATTTGAAAAACGTCAAGACCGACCCCCTACCTGATTTTATGGAGCTGTAATTTGGCTGTTAACTTAAAAACTATATATTTATTTATTTCACAACAATACAATAAAGGAAAGAACTGAGGAACTTACCAGCAAGAGCTTTGATTCGACTTCGTTCGAAAAGCCTTGAACTTGAATTTCCGCCGTCATATTCGAAATCGTCGACGATTTCTTGGGTGACGCTGGGGTCCCACCGGACCATCGAGATGTCCGTCGTCATCTGGAACAGACAAAAGATTCGATATGAACCAACTATCAATGGTGCAGAATAACGTTACTGTCAAAGTAAAAATTTTCAAGTTTAAAATTATTGTTCCAATCAACATTGAAAGGTTTAAAGTTTTCTTCTTTTATACTGCTAATATTAATACGGCTCCCCCCTGCAATCCTCATTCTAGGATGTTCACCTCCTTGAGTTGGGTGAATGAGTGACATTCATTTCATAGACATTTTCAAACAATACTCAATTCATCAATTCCCACCACGTAATACAATTTTTGAATTATAGATTGCTTAATTTTTGTCGATTACGGTATTTTATTGGTGAAAATGTTCATAGTAATCCAGAAGGTAACCGTTCAACATCGACTGTTGAACAAAATAACTCTCAACCAAACCCTTTCACACAGACATTTCAAAATAGTCACTGAAATCCAGAATTTACTCGCCGAATCCTTGAATCTTAGACACGACCAACAGCTAAGTAGGTACTAAACAACTACACGTCCTAATAGTGAAGTTGAACATTTCAACAGTGATCACATTCTTGAATTTATAAACAATTAACAGCTCACGTTAGACTATCCATTTTCATTTTATTATCATAAATGAGAAGGTAATCGTGATCAATCGTTAAACAAAATGAATAAAATTTGTCTCGACTATAGTTTTCAAACGATCACTTTCTTACCATATCAGTGTGCAGAAACTGTGTTCCCAGAATCCTCGAATCTCACAAATGATGGACAATATAAAACCACAAAGCCAATAGTGTTACTCGTCCTAATAGTCTAAGTACTTTCTCTCAAAAGGGTCTGAACTTGAAAATTTCAACAGATCACGTTCTCACATCAAATATCCACTGAAGACTGGACACGATAGGCGTCTACTAAGGTCGTGTGGTTGTTGACCTCTTCAAGATAAGTTTGACTACATAAACTTGTAAACTTGGCATTACGTGGTTATCTTCGAACAACATTCAAAGTGAGGATTCCATGAAGTTTAGCCAGAGACGAAATACCTGACGGCATGCGATTACGCAGACTGTCAAAAGATGAGTCACACAATTATCCGATTACGAACTTACAAATCCGATAAGATGAGTGGAAAGGAAAATGGTAAAATGGGCCCCACTACAATCAGATACTGTACCGAACCTCCATCTCATGCGGGACCAGACCCTTATCATGCGTAGAGGCTACTTTCTATATGGTAAAATTCAATTCATAGAAAGCTATCAAGAACCAGGTCCAGCCTGCACAATAACTCAGAGTTTTATAGTAAGCAATTGAAAACTGTAAATTTAATGCTTAGATAATAACAGGATTTGAAGTTTACACTGCGCACAGGGTACTAGAAAAAGGAAAAGCGCTGACAGTTCCAACACATGGGATTAGTATTTGTTGAATAAGCAATTCGTGATTGCTCGTGTTATTGAGGTTGGAGGGGGGATTCATAAACTGACATTATTTGCCATAAGAGCATTTTTTCTGATGTTAAACCTATCCCAGTTGAGTTTCCGAAATTATAGGGAAAAAGACACCCCACTTGCCAATTTAAGCAAAAACCTGGGAAAACTAGGTTTTGGTCCATCGCTAGCGTTTGAATCGATCAGGATGGTTAGATGTTAAGACCAATCATCCCAAGAAAAACCAAGTTTTTGGAATGGGTTTGACCATCACATGGCATCTATGCGTGATTGGTCTGGCTAGCAATTGAGACGAGCTAGGCTCCTAGTTGAATTCACGTGCGAATGAACGGATAATTCATTCAGTCAACGGTCATACGGCAAACGGACGCTGGAGATTTGGTGTCTGAACACCTTGAAAAGTTGAATGACAGAATTTAAGGGGGGTATAACAAATATTTGCAGAACGATTAAAAAGGATTATTATTGAAAACAATTGGATATCATCAGGACGACAATCAAAACAATGCCTTAATCTTGATCACAGATGAAAACTTTAGTTGTGCTGATGGGTGTTAACATCCCCATTCAAGAGCCCTGCGAATTGAATTGAATTCTTGATAGGGCATCACAAAATAAGGACCTTGTTGGTACGCTGTATCTAAAGTCAGGACGCTATGAAACACGTGTCAATATTCTGTTGTGATGACGTAGTCAAGTTCAGGCATCGAAACACTTCACAACACACGTTGAGGCGAGTAGGAAAAACATGGAAACAGATCCGGCCCGCTTCATTCATCGTCAAAATATAAATAGGTACCTATCTGAGTCACACGATCAATACGATGGCCCTCTGGATTTACTTGGCTGGTGCAGGAGGGAGCCGCATTGTGGGCGGTATCGAAACTCAATGCATTTCCCAGACCCGAGAAATCCTGATTCCCTGCTCTTTCACTGAAAACTCAATCGCCCTTCATTCAAAGATCTAAAACTACATCAACCAACGGGCCGGTATACAATTAGTTGCAGAAAGGTAGTTAATCAGATAATATACTAAAATTCGTCAGAATATAATATCGTTTCTGGAGGCAATAACTGTGGCTACAGCTCCCCAAGTTTGCGTAGGCACTAAAAAAGATTCTCCGGAAAAATCGACTGTGCAGGAACTTTGGGAACTGAAAGGAAATCATTTTTATGGATTTTCTTCATTTTACCCAAGAAATTTAACGAAATATCTCCTTCTGCAACATCTACTTGCCGTCACTAGTACCAACGGTTTCAAAACTTTCTTCGCCGCACAGAAGCCAGGGTAGAAGAGAATTTACGCATACTTGTCAACTTCATCCCATGTGATACCTACGAGCATGTAAGTGACTCTCATACATACAATGACGCTGTCACAATATTAGGAGGGCTTTTCAAGAAACCTGCGAACGAAGTGGTTGCTCGACATTTGAAGTCAATTCGTAGTCAACAACCAAATGAGTCGATCGATTGCTACACGGACTTCTTCAAAGTTTTTAATAAGGACTTCCTCTAAAAGGCAGTAACCGGTGAAAAGAATCGCGATGCCTGTATTCAGGGATTTATAAGTTCCTGTATTCGATGAAGACTATTAGACAATACCAATCTGACATTCAACAAAGCCTTTGAATTCTATTATTTCACCACAGTTTCTCCTGGAAAGAGATTTTCATCCCTGGAATTTTGAAAAAATACTCACTTGAAAACGAGCAGACAATAACAACCCGAGATTGTTCAAGTACCATACGTCATTCCATACATTCCAGCAAATGCCGATTACGATTCTCTGGGATATCAAGCAGGTATCTACCGCTACATGGGTCATTCTCATATTATTTGACCTTTTGGCTTTCCTGGACTATGTAAGATGCGTTAAAAAAAGATCGACTTTCTGAACAAAATTTGATGTGGAAAATTACAAGTATAGTAGTATATTAAATTTCGTAGTACAGACATTCAAGAAAGCAAAAGTGAGTTGTCGGTTTTTACAGTAGTAGTATTTTTTTTATTTTGAACATTTTAATCTAAAAGGAGTCTGGTCAAGAGTGGTACTGTACAACGGATAGGCTGCAGGAAGCAAATCGTTAAATTGTACTCGTCTTCAAACTCAGGAAACTAACCAAAAAGTCTTTCTGTACCTAAACTAGATTGAAAAAAGTATCACATGTTTCGCTAATTGATTTTGACATGTTTAAAGTACAAGAAGCTTTCCATGGTAACACTCTTGAGAGGTGCAAATCAAATAAGAAGACAACTAGATACTGAACGATTCTGTGGTAAAAATACAATTTTTTCATGGAAAGTAGTAGAAATTCCCATTTTAATACGTTTGCAAAACACTGTTGAATTTTGAATCAATTTTGTTGAATCGTGAGTAAAACTCGTGATGTTTTCCCATGGAAACATTATTCATAACCTAACCAAGCGTTGGACAGATTTGAGATCATGGCTCCGAAAAAGTGTCCTTAATTCAGAGTTTTTCTTTTCTTAACACGACTTACCTGGAACATTCACACACTCGTGACATTTTCTGACTTTAATTCAAGGTTATTCATTTTAGAGGTTGCAGGAGGTTCATTACATTTACTATCGTATTTCTTTCGCGAAAAACGAATGTAAAGGCCGGGGACATCAAATGGTCAAATTATATGACAATGACCAAAATAGCACAATCTTAGACCCCCAGAAAGCTTCAAGTAATAAATGGATTCTCCGAAGAGATACGAGCCTAAATAAGTGGAATTCCTCATTTCTCACTTAGGTACTATCTATCTACCTGGCTACATGCATTTTGCTTTTTACAATTTGTTGCGGTCATTTTTTCAATAAACAACACAGTATCAGGGTGATGCGTCAAGAAAATATTGCTTCCCCACTACTGAAGGTTGGTAAGATAAAAATACGTTTCATGCCTTCAAATTCCTAGGATGGAATTAGAGGTGATCATATCCGTATTACCAAGTTTCAACCATTCGACCTAGTTCTCCAACTAATGACAATCACTCACCAACTCTGAAAGGGATGATCGAAAGCTGTACATTCCAGCTTTCTACCTTGCTAACATCCAACCTTTGAAATTACTGAACGACTGCATTGCAATAAATCATACTAAAATCTACGTATTACAAATGCAGGAACTCCACCTTCCGTAACTCTCTCCTCCACCTTCCATTCGTCACTCCAACGGTCATCCAACTTGTGTGTAGAATTATAATCAACCCTTTTTGGAATTCTCACCTCGGCGAGGCTCCCCACGTAGCGCGTTTATTCATAGAAAACCATCATGAAACCAATTCGTGAACCCACCTCGCTCCTTTTGCCAACGTTATTTACTACCAACGAATGGCCTCGTAGCGTAGTATCTTATTTAATAATTCACCACCTTCTGTGGGGCCGAGCACACAACACAAATCTCCAGTTACATCTGGATGTCCCCAAGGATGCTTTCAAACCTCTGAAACAGTGCCTACAGCAACATGGTGATCTTCGAGTGGAATGAGACCATTCGGCTGATTGAAAATCAAAAACTCTATCAAAGCTGTTTTAGAATATAGGAATTTCGACTAATGTCGAAATTAGTAGGGAAAAATCTAGATGGTCACCTACAAATTTCATTTTGGTGGGTTGATGGACTGACCCTTCCCAAACTTCGCAAGATCAAAGTTGAACTTTCTTAAGTAAAATAAAAATTTTCAGGTACCATGTGTGATAGCCCACACCACCTATCAAGCTGCGGACAGGAGGAAGTCATACACATTTGGCACACGTCATTTATCGGTTTCGTATGTTTAGATGCCAAATTCATTCAACGATTTACATATACACGGTTTAGTCCTCATATGCTAGTATGAAGTCCGCAGACGTGGAGCGAAGTTGAAAGCGAATAGTGTTTCTATAAGTCGAGGAGCCCCTGTCATATCTGTTGGGGTATCTCGGAGTTGAAAAGGCTCTGAAGAAAGATCACGAAGGGAAAGTATCACGGGGTAAATGCCCTTAAGCCAGGGAACCGTTTGCGCTTAGAGCGGTTTCGAGATGAACATTTTGAGACAACAACGCAATTCAACCAAGCGAATAACTCGTACAACACCAGAACAGACACGAATGATGCGCAAATACATCAAATAAAGTTAGTGTGATTATTATCAAGTACCACGGTACCGTAGGATGTTAGTCAATGAGCACAACGCAGCGATTATAAGTCATATTTTAAACCATGAATTTCACGGTTATGGACTCAACCTGAGGTATTATTCTGAGTTCTTGTTTTAGACGGAAAATATAATATATAATGACTACATTGTGATGTGAATTATACCTTGTTTTTTGAGGGATGGAGAATAACAGAGAAATCAATCAAAAACCCAACTTACTAACTTTTTAGTACCAACTTGTAACTAATATTAGGTTCACCGTTATCATCAAATTTTCCACAGAATGATAAGGTGGTTATTTGGTCTTTTTGGGTGTAGTTCTGTAAGGTTCTGCTTTCAAAAGTAGATTAACATTTTGGAAGTTTCTAAGTCTCACGGTTTTTATTGGAAAAGAGAACTTGTTCGCTTATTGGTAGGTAGACTCTGAAAACTGCAATTATTCCCTCGGTGAAGAGTTCCATTTCAACAATAACAAAGCAACACGTAATGAAAGTATTGATATGTTGATAACTCAATCAGCGATACGCAATTACTTCTCATCTCATCTTCGATCAAAGAGTTCACGTGTCATCAGAATGACAAGAAACATGAGAATTGCAGGCTTCTTTCCAGGGCGGCTCAAATTACCTCCTGAGGTGAGACCAAGTCCGGAGGAAGAAAAAAATAGCGGTGGCCTTTTTCAGAATAATGAATATCCAATATGAATGGAATGACGTTACACATTGAGCATAATGACAGCAGCGCCTTTAAAAGCGCATACCTATTCTTACGATGAGCATTTCAGTAATGAATCTGCGAGCTTCAATACTTGTGAATTTAGAAATTGGCTGAGAGCAGTCATTTTGATGAAAGTATTGAGCGTTTAACACTAAACAATGAGGAAACCCCTTCTCCAGGTACCATGTGCTACTGGCAATGATTTGATGGATTGCATAGCAGCACCTTTAAAAACGTGCTTCAACACTTGTGAATTTAGAAATTGGCTTAGCACAGTTATTTTGATGAAGGTATTGAGCGGTTAACACTAAACAATGAGGAAACCTCTTCGCCAGGTATGCTATTGGGATAGATACGATAAATTCCGTAGGAGCGCCTTTAAGAACGTGCTTCAACTCTTGTGAATTTAGAAATTGGCTGAGAACAGTAATTTTAATGAAAGTATTTAGCGTTTAACCCAAAACAACGAGGGAAACCCGTTCTCCAGGTTCCATGTGCATTGATTTGATGGTAGCGCCCTTAAAAACGCACACCTATACTTATGATGAGCATTTCTGTAATGAATCTGCGACCTTCAACTCTTGTGAATTTAGAAATTTGATGATAATAGTAATTTTAATGAAAGTGCTTACACAAATTATGACCTCTTTCTTTTCCCTCCCTACTTAGTCAAATGCCACACTCAGAGCCGCCTCAGCTTCTTTCTCTCAGTTTCTCATCGAGCAGTACATCATTGACGGATTAGGTGAGAGCAAAAACGAATAATTGTCAGGTTACTCTATTTATAAAATTCAATTAAAACCGACTGAAGCACTTCAAGCATCAAGCACTTTTGACACAAAAAAGAAAGCTAGGACTGGTGTAGTAAACTCCAAAAAACCTATCAAATATTTCAACGAACCAAGTTCATTCAACAAGCAGCATTTTACTCATCACAACGCTCCAGATTGTTATACCTCTTGTCAATCCATTCCTCCTTTCGAAAACCTAATAAATAATTGATACAAAACTAAAGTGTTATATATACTTAAATGCCCACCAAAGAAACTGACAACCTCTTCGCGACTGAATTTCCCACTTTTTTATTGATCAATAAAAACGGAAGAATTCGAGGTTTCACCAGGGAGAGAGTCGAGAGCGGTTCTGCTTCTGGGATTTTATGCGGTTCCTGCCGAAGCTATTTTTTTCATGGAACCAGCACCCCGTGAAATGCATAAACTGTTTACAATCAGAATTCACGATCAGTGTTGCAGCGATTAATGTATTATGTATTAGCCTTACTCGTTATGATACTAGTAGGTTGAAATCCATAAGTATCACTGAGATTATAAAAATTGTGGTAATTATTCATCAATTCTAATAATTAATGATTGAATTATGAACCTAGTCCATAAATTAGTCGGGTTTTCGAGTGTGCTCAGTTGTTCAATGTCATTGTTTTTCCAAAAATCATCGTCATTTCGGATGATAAACATTTGACAACCCTCCTTAGTCTTGAAACGAGTCTGCCAACAAATCTTTAATACTGTGAGCAGATTTCGAGGTTCGAAAACCTTGTTGGGCCAATTCATTTCCTCTAAGCACACAAAATGAAAGCAACAAGAAGAAAGAAACTCTGGTATTAAAAAATGTTCGTTCTCCTAAATCAATATTTTCACTTGTTTTAGGTAGACCCCATCTTTCTGAACAATTTTCGTTCCGTTTCATGTACCATTCTGAGTGTGGTAAATCGTTATCTCCTCGTACGCCTGCTATAAATCAAAGCCCCAATTTGATTTTGAATCACGGATTGAGCGGATTCGTTCCTGGAGGATACCCTACAGATTTCATCACCTTCAGACCAACAAAAGCGTACGTGCAAGCGCATATCCGAATTCCTTGAAATCTATTTCCCCAGATCAAACGGCCCAAATACCTAATTTGATTATTCCACCAGGGAAAAGATATCGACTAGATCTCAGCTTTTCAAAAAGGTGTAATGTGAAGCGTACGGGATGATCAGAAGTAGCCATAACACTGGCGTGAAGGAAGCTTAATTTTTAAGCCTTTCGTATTAATTTTGTGGTTGAAAGCTCGACTGAATTTTGATTAGGAAATTTTCAAAATACACGAAAGATATGCATTCGCACAGAATGGAAGGGTAGTTAATGAAGAATCCCAAAGGCCCTTGATTTTTCATTGTGACAGGATCGCCTACCAGCACTCCGCATGCATGAAAGTTGAATTCGTTGTCAGAGACAAAAACGTCAAACAGTTAAGCCAAATTTAATGAAATTTTTAACGATTGTAAAGATTAACCCCACGACAGCATAGGAACGAGAGTTATTCAAAGTGTTTGATATTATTGCATCACGTTCAGTTCGTCAGTATCATTCATTATTAAACCATATTTGCATTTACTGTCGCTTGTGCTATTCATTATGGATTTCGTGCCATGTAAACATTTACCTGAATGGAACTGCCGAATAATACAGAATTTCAATGACCTAGATGCGTCAAAGGCTATTCATACCGGACTGCAGAGTTGGTATTTTCACGACCTTTACAAATACCAACGACACCCTCGGTCCTGTCAACCGTTTTCAAACGCAGAGTCTGTCAGCTTCAATCGACGTTGACAATCAGGACGGGATGAATTATGGGTTACCGTTGTTGAATCACCAAGTATCTCACTCCTCGGAAACTTCTACGGCAGGTAAATTGATAATGTTGAGTATTCAAACTTAAAATCAGGGCTCTTCAAAATCCCTGACTAGGCAACCCTTTAAATTCAGACTCTGCGATGTTTGCGCTAGACTGCGTGGCTGGCGGCAGCCTAAGTATTTTTATCTCGAGTGCAATGTCAAGATTTTGAGGCACGAAGTGCCTAGTTTGGATAATGTGCCGTGGTCTACGTACAACGTACGCAGATCTGGTGACCTAAGACAGAAATAAACCTTTGTGTAACAATCTGCAAGTTCTACCACCGTTTTACACACATTAGCAATAAGACTGGTTCGGCCAAGACATTAAATATTGATGAAACGATTCAGAAGCTCAAGAAGAGGGAGAACCCAAATCAACCAGTTCCGAGATCGATCTTCAAAAATGGCTGAATTATTGTTGACATTTTTGCAACACCACATCTTTCTGGATTGCTTCGAAGCGTCTTTAAATACAGACCAATATTAGACGAGCTTTGTACGAGTGCTGCACTACGTATTGTAATAGAATTCTAAGGAAAATCCCCGTTTGGTCGAAACCCCCCCGAATCTATTTGTCCCTCGGTTCATCTTAGCACCTAGTGATTTATTATAGCGATGAACAAAAGGGTTCCTTCAAGGTGTGAGTTGTGAATGCACCGTTTTCGGTCGTTGAGCGGGGGAACTGGAAGGTTGGAAAGGGGTCCCAAATCCCCCTCGATTGATTGATGGAAGTTCCAACCTCACTTATTACGCCTACAGCTATTCTGTACTTCGGCTAGTCACCGTTTTGTAACAGTTGAACGCCTCAAGGGTTCACAGGGTCTGAGATGTTCGACATCTTTACAAAACCAGCACCATAACACTACTATCAAATCTACATTTCTCAAAGTCAAATCCTCTTTTTTGCGAACTTTCATAGAAAATGAAGCTACTGCAATCATTGGCTCCGAAAATCTTGAAATAAAAATTTGAGAAAAATGTCTTAATCGGAATCCATTTTGAAAAATTCTGAAATTATTGCTGGAGCTAACCGCTTTTTTTATATGAACAAATAAGGGTACGCATTCCAGACGATAACTCTCAATAGGATAAAAACTTCGTTCTTTGGCCAAAAAAATCAAGCATTCTAACCGAAAGGATAAGTTTGTTGCTCATCACTTTTTGAGCACATTGAATTGGAAAATTCCAAAAATTGGCACCAAAACGCTGCAAATAATTACACACAGATTCATTATTTTTGTATTAATCACTGACCCCGTAAATCACTGACCTATGAATATTAGAAGAAGTCTGTGATATATCACCTATCTACACTCGGCACCTCGTGCTTCCAAATATTGAACTTTCATTCGAAATGAAAATACTTGTGCGGTCGCCAGCCATGCAGTCCAGCCCAGGCCTCCCGTTGAACGAGCTCTGCAGCCCGTACTCCAGCTCGACCGTCTATCTGACTGAAGACGACTAATTCTCATAACCTGAACATGAGGGTTTTGAAATGGTGAGTGAAAGTATGATCGCACAATTCGAGCGGTCTAACGCAATTCAGAGAACAAATTTCTATCTTAATCCAACAAAAACTACCCTCTTACATCGAAAGTTCGAAATTTCCATTCTTTCACAGACTAATCCTCCAATATCAAGATCTCAAGATTACTGGCAAATTCCGGACCAACGTTGGATTTTTAAGTTCGTAAAAAAGAGGGACAGACTAGGGAGAGACAAATCATCCATTTTCCAACTGCGTACGCAAGAAGCCTCAAGGAAGAGCAAAATCGTGGTCATGTATGTAAAGAAAGCTCTAGTTACGTAAAAATTTTAAATCCAGAAAAAAGTAACATCTTTCTAGTCAAATTTTAATCCACACTAGGGAGAGACAGTCGATAAAGCTACGGCAATGAACATTGAAAAGCTTCACATCCTGGACCAAATTAAACTGGACTGAAGATTGAAAAAAGGCCTCTAACGTGGTCCTGGCTTCTTCCCTGTGGCACCGTAATAGTCGTAATTTCAAAATTTATCATGCTGAGGGCGGCCACTTCAAGAATATCCTAGGTAGTGACTTCACATCGTGGGACAGAGGTAAAAACGCATGTGATCACTAGTCCAATCCGTCCCTAGTATCTAATCAACGTTATTTCGATACTGGGAAGGATACTATAAAAGCCATACGAAAATAGATATTTCAACTCGGGGTGTGGGCTTTGCTGGGAACGACGATATTATTCCCATTCAGTTTTTAATTTGGCTTGCATTGAATTTTAAGAGTTAAAACTTAGTATGCGCAAGTTGCCTGCTATAAGGTCAATACTCGGAACAATTGGGGACAACCTAGAACATTGGATTTGGGGGGAAACCTGGACACGAAATAGTACCATTCCCAAACAATGATCCAACTAGGATGATTCAACTTCAATGACTAGCACATAAGCTCAATATTTGGAACAATTGGGGACAACCTAGAACATTGGATTTGGGGGGAAATCTGGACACAAAATAGTAGCGTTCCCAAAGAATGATCCAACTAGGATGATTCAACTTCAATGACTAGCACATAAGCTCTACGCACCGACCGTTGTAACCACGAAGCAACACATTGCTAAGGGGCTCGCACACAGCACCACTTCATTTTAATGAATCCGCTCCCCCTCGTCACTGCCGCATTCTTATTCAAGATGCTGAAAAGAGAGTGAATCATCGTTTTCTCCCTTCTTATTTTCTGACTTTTATCGAACCAGTCGTACGAGGAAGCATTTGACTTGCTCACTTACCACCTTCTCCTCACAAAATTGTAGGGACATGTCTGTTTGATTTTAACATGTGAGAAAATATGACATATACTTAGAAAATGTTTTGAAATGATTGAAAAAGAAGTATAATTGCGATCCCTCAACACACATTTTTGATAGACAGTTTTGATAGACAGTAATTCGTTTCTCGTCATTTGTAGTATCATTATCGAGGTTGCAATACTTGACGGTGATTGTTCACGTGTTTTGACAATGTAGTAACATCAATCAACATCAACCATTCTCAACTAGCCCGACAATTTTTAATTTTACATCTTTCAACGCATTTTTACTAGGTATTGTTTTTTTTTAAAGGATTCTTTGATTGTTGTCGGAGGGTTTCCTTCATTATACACAACTAGTATAAAACTTACAGTAACCGTAACGGGTTCTAATATTGCAAACGCATCGGGGTGGGATGTAGGCAGCAAAATAAGCCCCCCCCCCCCCTCCCCAGGAAAATTAGAGGAGTAAAGGAATTAAATTTGTGTACTGACAAAACAGTAAGAACACAGTACATAAATTAAAATTATTCCAGAAGAGTTAGATTAGATAACCTATAACTAATGTAATTAACAGAGGTACTCATCACGTATTTGATTCTGTTTCCTATTTTATATCTTTATTATAGTACCTGAAGAGGCCAACTACAAGGAAAACTAGTTGTAATAACAAAGAAAATAATCGAGTACTCCGCTTGATCACTAAGCCCGTGTCCTACGTGAGCGGGAACTAGTGGATACAGCGGAACGGGTGGGTTCAGCGATTTTCCGATTTAACTATGACAACTGAGTAGTGCGGCCTGCGTGCACAAGCTTTATCGCAAATCGCTAACACGCACACGCTGCACGAGGCTTGAAATGAAATCCGTTCGATTTTTTCTCGCTACTCCCGCTACAAACGGACGATTCACATTGGTTATTGATGTTGTCGAAGTCTGTTGGAGTCAAAATCGTTTCTCGAGTGCTTGCAAGGTTAGTCAGAACGATTTTGAAGTTACTTATCAACGTAATAAGAAAACGACCATCTACATGGGAATCAAAAAAATCCTTACTTCAAGAATAGGCTGAAGAGTAGTGGATTCCCCAAATTAGGTCCTTGATTGATAAATTTCATGAGATGGTGGCCTCTGCAAACGTTTATGAACAAAGCTGGACTATTTCAGCCCAACAAAAATCGTCCCTGTGTAATAAATTCAGAAAAAAAAAACACTCATCGTATTAATTGACACGGTAGGTATAGAACTAAACTAACCTTACTAAAACGCACTCTCCTCCATTCGCGGTAGGACTCGTTTCCCGCTGTTAATCTCCCGTCCACGTAGCACGAGGCCTGAAACCTCTTGGTTCGTAAAGAACGACGCGATCCACCGCGACCTAGACGTACCCAAATTGAAAGAAGTGATAAAATCACCGATGACTTATGACTATATGCATAACACCATCACAGCATTTGATAAATTGCTCTGATCGTGGAATATGACACAGCTTCCCCGACGTCTCAAAATGAAACGAACCAATGATCTAGTCGAAGTCGCTTAATCGTACCTGCTAGAAATGTTGTATATTACCATACTTTTGTAAGATAAGAGGGAATGTCACTGGACAGTTACCCTCGCACAAGTGTCACTGTACTTGGATACACATGATTTACATCTAATTATCATAACAATCAAGCCATGTAATATAAACACAGGTGAAAATAAATTAATTTTAAAAAAACGCTGCAAATTCTTTCACTGGGGTTTATGTACACACAAGTGCACATTAAATTATGTGAGAGTGCTGGCTAAAGAATAGGGGCGTCGACCAATATTGATTTTTCCTGAAAATTTCAGATATTTTGCTCCAGCCGTTTGGGAGAAATCGTGCGTACGGCGTACGGCGGACGGACGGACAATTTTTTACTGCAGATTCGGATTCTACACCCTTTGAAACGTAAACCATGACATTTTCAGGGGGGGGGGGGGGGGGTATTTATTTATTTTTTTTTTTTCAAGAGCGATTAAGGTAACGGTACCGGTAGTGGCCACAGTTAAGAATTTTTTTCTTTAGTTTTGACAATTGTGGGCCAACAGTAGTACTGACTTTCTTCAGGACTCATTTAGAATATAGCCCGACTCTTCCCTAACATATCCATTGCCTAAAGAACAATTTTTTCTATTTTTTATTAATTTTTTCTCACACCTTTATTTTGATCTAGTAGTTCAAATTACGAAATTTCCAGTAGTCGCCACGTGCATGTCTCAGTAGTGGCCACTTGACATTTTGCCCTCCTTACGTGTTTAATATCATTAAATTCAATACCAGATGAACAAAATTTATTCTATCCAGTAGAAGCTCTAGGATGCAGCCCAACAAACGAGGAAACTAGGGACGGTCATATTGAGAAGTTTACCACAATTTTGATTTTTTCAACCTTGACTTGACATGAGCTGTACCTCCTGCAAGTTTGAAGCCACTAGGATCCTTACAAATATAAACTTTAAAATGGCCACTTTACTTGCCGTTGGTTTATTATTGAATAATAAAGAAAAAGAAAATCATTCAACAAATCAGAAGATGCGTTATTTACTTCCACCCCCAATCTCAGGTATCTAATAACTTCTATTATTAGGTTTTTATTTTAGCATAAAAAGATATCAAATTGTGAAAAACCGTTGGAACAATCACAAAGATTTACCTCGAAAAGTCATGTTGCGGAATTGGGACTTTTGACAAATCAATAAGACTGGAATGAAACCTCCGAGCGGGCGAGCGGACCCCCCTGTTCGAGAGTAGGTAACCCGAAAATCATCCGCCCCAAGCTGTATCTCACCGTTCCCCTTGGTCAGCATCAAAACGTCCAGCTCTTATCAGCATCAGAGCGGTTTTGACGGGCAGTTCTGGGTCGGAAGATTATTCCATCGATCTGGACGAAAAACCACGCCCTTATAACACGAGAGGAGATCGGCCAGAATCAAGCGTTTCCTTCAGTCCCATCTCGTTTGAAGGCTCCTCAACTTGGGATTCTAACAACTCAGCGGTGGAGTGGGGGTGACGTCATCGCTCCAAGTAGGCCTCGCTTGCATGCGCCCCGCCAGCTCTAGCTCGTCCAACGCTCGCTCCATCCTTCCCACGACATATTTTGACCATTCAAGGAGTCACTTCTCTATTAATTTTCCAGCCAACACTGCTCAGAATAGACCAAACGGGCCCCCGACGAACCTGGCAGCACAAAATAACACACATCAAAAATGAATCCGTGAAAACGCTACAGTTTTTGGTTCATTATTTTCAATAGTGAACTTCTGTAACTGACCACGCAAAAATTGTTGGTTTACATTTCAGGACACGTAGATTTCAACATTGATGCAAACATTGATGCGGAATGTGCCAGTAATCTTGACAAGTTGGTCAACCCTAAGAGATTAAGATCAAGGACTTCAAGAACTTTTTAAAAATCGAAATCTCAAAAACTTTTGATGTAAGCTACCCCGTTACCCCCCTTTTTTAGTTCAATTCAGATAGGAATTAGTTCCATGAATCAAATGAGACCACTTGAGTTGCTGTAGGACCATCCGCTCGCTCACCATTTGAAAACCCTCATTTTCGGGTATTGAAAATCGGTCGTCAACGATCAGATAGACGGTCGAGCTGGAGAGTTTGGCATCAGGGTCCGTTTAACGGGAGGTTTGAGCTACACAGCATGGCTGGCGGCCGCCCAAGTATTTTTATCTAGGATGCAATTACAAGGTATGGAGGCGGGAAGTGTCGAGTTTAGATAATGCACAACACACTAGGTCTAATATACACAGATGAGTGATTTACGTAGAGGAGCTATATGATACAGAAATGATTAACCTTCGTAATACTTAGCAGCGTTCTTTGAATGATACGGTCATTGCTTGAGTCATGAGGTTTGGAAGGTCACTTCAGGTTCAGCAATTGCGATTATTTGCTATGGGTGCATTTCTACGGATCTGAAATCCATCCCAGTAGATTTTGCGTCCAAAATTACTAGGAAAACACCACCCCACTTGCCACTATGTCGGCAATAACTTCGAAAAACCTCATTTAGCATCGTATTTGTGAGGAGCGGATCGGTCTAGTTAGATGATAGGACACACGAGACCCTAGTGAGTCCATGTGCAAAAGAGGGAATTTTGTTTTTTTTTACATCAAGTACAACAGCTTACGGCTCACAGTGTTGAGGGTGAAGTGGAAACTGCGACATGGGGCAAAATTTGAAAGTCCGCCTATGAATTGGTGAAGTATCAACTTTACTATATAGACACTGGGGAAATATATAGAAAGTGTACCCCAACACACAGTTATTCCGTTGGATTTCGATGAAGAATGCCATTCCAAAAACTTCTAAATTCATTGTTAGGTAGAAGAATTGTAACAACCCCATTCAATCTTGCTTTGCAATTCAATAACCTCAAGATCAACACTTTCTGGGTCAAGAAAAGTTGTTAACAAATTGCAAGGCTGAGCTGCAACAGCTGCTACATTATCCAATGTTCACTAACCTAAAGCCTCAAAAATGGGGAGATGGATAACATCACCAAAAAAGTGACTGAGTGGGTATCCAATTAATAAAGTTTAGGTTGTAAACCATTTTGCAAATAAAACACATGGGAGGAACCATTCAACACAGCTAGGACATTCAATGCTTGAACTTTGAAAATAATATGTCCAGGGAAGTACGAAAAAAGTTTGTGGATCGATTGATAACCCCAGATGCGCGACTGGGAGGAGCACTCTATTGGCAGTAATCGAAAATTGTTGTTACCCTATACAGGACGCGATTCGTCTCTATCAAGCACAATTTACGTATTCTCCACAACATAAATTCCTTCTTCAGCTGCGTAACAGTACTGATATCCTTCTCCCCAATTCTTTTACCCAAGCTATTTTCAACCATGTTACAAGCTGTTAGAAGTTCTAGCGAATTTCACAATAAACTTGTACCAGCAGTCGGAACATTGGTTTTTGACATTCAGATGATCAGCAGTTAAAATTGGTCAATTCTTCGCGGTTTTATGTTATACATAGCTGTTCAACAGGTTCGGGTTTTCTATCTCCTGCTACCGAAGACTACTTTTACGAACCCCCATAAGACGGTAAGTTAACGGTCTCAACTCCCGGCCATTCGGTAATTCTTAACTGCCCAAACTTCGATCATTCATTTTATATTCCGTAAGGGATAGTATAATAATAATACATCGGAGGGCGTGTAACAAGACGGCCTTGAGTCATCAGAGAAAGTGTGCCATTCGTTTTGAAGTGCTGAACAACATCGAGTGCTCGTAAAGGAGTTTAAGATCAACAGCTAAATTTACCCTTTTAAACTTATACTTAATATCAATATAGATCAACATACTATCAATATAATATCAATATAGATAGATCCTAAATAAGAGATTTTTGAAAGGAAGGGCAGAATTCAGGAACCTTGGATTCAGCTACGAAGTGGTTTTACATGGACTAGCTGGCTCAAAGAACTCTGCATCAGATCAGACCAGCTCCAAATGTTGGGGCTTTAATCCGTATGTACATACCACTATCCACCATACACAATATCACAACAAAACCATCAACTACACGATATTTCGATTAGTACATAATTTATGGGGAACCGCGATACGCACTCTCCAGACATAGCGATAAGAAATTCATAAGGAACTGCAGTTTGTCTAACCGTTTTGTCCATTATTGAAAGAATTATCATGAATGTTGGACGACGAAACATTTTGGCATCAAATGAACGATCCACGTTGAATGTTAACGTTAATCTCCAGGGTACTGAGGCTGAAGATGAAACCCTAACATCCACCCACTAGTGGTAGCCGTGTGTGCGAAAATCTTCACTGGCTGCAATGAAATTGCCGCATCAACAAACCCCATAAGGACATCAAAGAACGTACACGGTTGTGACATTTTTTGGGAAGGAGACGAAGGGGATTTCTATAATGAGAAAGCGAAGTGTGGACAAAATAAACCCGCGATGTGCCAGCGATGTCGCTTCTTCCGTCTTCTTCATGACTCTTTTGATGAAGAAAGAGGAAGTAATGTTTAAAAATAGAAAATTTTCGAATTAGATAAGATAAGAGGGTTTACAAAATATTGATACATCGAATGAGATCGCACCAGTGTGGACAAAATCGCCGATCTAGGTGGGCAAAAGTCATTTCAAAGAAAACAGGTGTTTTGCATCAGATTTCATTCTTCACAGGCTTTCACAGGAATTCATATTCCAAAAAATAATTCCACGTTTTCGTTCCAAAAAACTCACTTTTCAATTTCACGGTCGGAACAAGTCGCACAAAAAAATTATGCCACGCATAAATAATTAATATGAAGATCGCTAAAGAATTGCTGGCAGTGCGACGCCGACCAAATTTGTAATAGTCCCACACGAACATTTATTTTTTATTATTATTTTATTTTATTCATTTTATTAGAATTTTGTTTTTTTGTTATGTTTTTTTTTTTTTTTAAGAGGAAACTGAGGAAGATTACAAAATTGTCATAGACCCACACTAACATTTATTTTATTATTACCTATTACTATTTTTTTTTTTTTTTTTTTTTTATTTTTTTTTTAAATAGAAAATTGAGGAAGATGGAGGAGGGAGACAGGGATGACTGTAAGAGCCCTGGACGGTTGGTGATACCACGAAGTACTTCTGACGAGATACCCAGCTCGAGCCCTGGATTTATAATTTCATAAAAATATCAGTATAATCTATTCTTGAAGATCAAATATGATTATTTTAATTTAATTTTAAATCAATACATGAAAACTATTAATTTAGCCTGAATTAATGGTTTTATAAACCCGTAGGGCGATACTTGATCTTGTTCCTGCATAAAAAATATTGATTTGTTTTAAATTAAGATACCTGATAAAAAGGATTATCTTGATAGAATAAATAATGTATAATAGGTATACTTTTATTATATTTTTTTTTAGATTTAAACTAAACCCTCAGAAATCAAAATTCTATATGCATCATATAGCAAAATATATATTAAAAAAGAAATTGAAAGATTTACAATTCTTTTCACATGCTCAACTCCTTCTAAAAATTATCTTTTCGCCTAAAAATGCATCAATAGGGGATTTTCTTTTATAGAAACATTGGAAACTCGGTAACACCCTTATTTGATGATACATTTAAGAATTTGTGGTGACCAATGTAAACAAAATTTACAACTTTTTCGTGCGACAATAATTGTTTGACAAGTTATTCTGATCCTAACTTTTTCCCCCATTGTGAAAGAGTGATTATCTTAGGTTAGAAACATGTGAGAATATTTTAGGAATGAGAAAATACTTCATAAAATGAATTCTTCCACCTAGTATCTCATTAGGGGCCCCAGTGCCCATTGAATACTTGATTCAATTTCCAACCAGTATCACTTCGGTTTTAAGACTTATTTGTATCAGAAGCACCTAAACTTTGTTACTGTATTTCAAAATTGAGCTTGTTTTCTTAAAATTTGATATTTTATTTGGCTATAACGGTAACAATCCAAATCAATTCAATTGCACACCATATACACCTAGTTTTCAAGGTTTATTCGATTGAGAGACGTTCAAGACTTGGTAATTCTATTTTAAAATCAAGATTGTTTTCTTATTGAGCGCTCCTCAGGTGCCCTAATAAGATTTTCATATCCTTTTCAAGGCCTTGATTGCCTTCCTGGATTAAGAGGCTAATAGCTCTTCTGTCCTGAGACCCTTCTTTCTAAATGAAAGGCTTAATTTTATTTTTCTTTTCGTGTGACCGCAGGCGGCGTTGACCCTTTCGGAGGCGGCGGTGGGGGCGGGGAACGATATTGATCCAGCGCGCCGCCTCCGTGGCGGCTCTCGACCCAGAGCAAGGTGGTTACAGCGAACAATGCCTCCCTCCCTATATTCTCCTACACACGCCTTTCTCAACCCCCTAATAGTGGATTTAGAGTATCCTGCGAACTGTAGTAGGAAATAGAACTGTTGCAACGCATAAAAGAAATAATATATAGCTAGGTAGTTTACGCGTATTGCCCTTAGTTAGGACAATAACATGAGGGGTTCATACTCATCATTGTCACTCAAATTTTAGCTAAAGTCTTGCTATCAATCATGACGTTTTCTTTCCATTTCCATCATTGAATATTCCCAACATCCAATAATGATAACAATAGTAAATATAAATGCTATATATACTACCAATATTTTTTCGGCCAATAATTTGTATTGTAAAATAATATACACCTACATTCATTATTCGTTGGATTGCAAGCTTTGCGGTGTTCTATAATATTTCCTTAATTTTTTAAGATCAACTTGGTAATATTAATTTGAAAAGTATTAATTTGAATGGGAAAAGTATCAATTTGTTTGGATATTATTGGGAAGCTAATTTGGTTGGGAAAAGTATTAATTTGGTTGGGAAGATTATTAATTTGGTTGGGAAAAGTATCAATCTGGTTGGGAAAAGTATTAATTTGACTGGGAAAAGCTATACAGGACCTACAGGCTCATCATAAAATGTTTTTACGTTTATCAAATCGGAAAGAAACTAGAAGTAGTGCTCACACAGCTGATTTAGAGCGTACAGAATTATTGTGTGGATTCATGTTTTGATTTTTCTGAAGGCATTTCCAATTCTTCAAACACTAAGTATCTATTTTGTATTCTAAACACCAAGAACCTTCACAAACAGGGGGGAAAAGCGCCAACTTTTTGTGTGGATTCACGTTTTCTTTTTTCTTGAATCATTTGGCGCTGTGTACGAAAAAAAAATTGGATCTATATTATCATCTTCTGCAAAATCCGATCATGGAATTCAACAATCGTTTTAAGACTTCCACGAAATGGTTGAAACGGAATTCCCAATTTTCAACAATCCATTAAATTTTGAAGCTTCACAGGCACCAGTTCATCTACAAATGGAGTTGATAGCTCTTCAATCGGACAGAATTTTGGAAGAAAAATTTTAAGAGGTTAACGCTCTTGCATTAAATACACAATATTTCAAGAGTTTGGATAACTACCCGTACTTAAAAAAGCACGCAGCACGCCTGTGTGAGCAGATGTTTTCCGTCATAAAAATAAATGAGAACAAGCATCGCACAAGACTTACGAAATGAACATCCCCAATCAATTCTTGAAAAAATACAACAAATATGATACCAGACACCAATGAACTTGTCAAAAACAAGAGAAGTCAGCTATCTCGATCCTCGAGCTCAAAATAATTACCCTCTTTTGTAACTTTGATATTATTTTCAACAACCGTATGGTATATATACTTAAATAAATAACATTTTATAATAATTCAGTAGAATTTTTTGTTTGAATCCGCCCCGCTAACACATACTAAATTTTAATATATCGCCATTTGGGAAGTTGAGTTTGACACCCCTGCTTTAGACCGTCCCATCGTCTGTAAAACAGTGCACTGCTCAGAATCGATTTTTAATACAGAAATAGAAACCTTTGCTTAATAATTTGCAGCGTTTTCTCCAATTTTATCCTTGTCGGTTGTTGCTGTCGATGGAGGATCGCCGGATGCCCGGACTTCTCCCCACAAACCTGCTGTAGCCCGAGAGCACTCGTATCTCTTGATTCCTCATCTCGTCCCACTTTCTCCGCCCGTTGCAAGATAGACCCCGTTCTTTCTTTCATTCTTTCTTTGTTATGCTCCCGGTCGAGTTTCCTACCAATCGGACCTCCGTTCTGGATGTACAGGAAGTTAGTTCCCTACATCACCACTTTGATTCAGTTCAGCATCAAAATTCTTGGTAAAATGACGTTTCAAAGACAATGCCATCTCCAAATGAATGTTGATCGCGCTTGAAATTCACAATCTCGATGAGCTCCTGTATTGATGTGAACCATAATATAGCATTAGTAGGACGTTACCCATATATTTCTCCTAGTATCGGGGGATTCTAACTTTTAAGCATTCCTTATTGTTAGTAGACGCAAGATATCTGAAAACTGTGAAATTCAATATCTTACTGCCAGTTAGATGCTTACCAACGCGAGGAAATGGTCAATACCCGTGTAGAAATGATTTCCTGTATTGAGCCTAATCCATGACACAAGAAGCCTTAGCATGTTAAGGATGTTAACACTACTGGGATGAAATACGAGGGTGAATCAAATGTAAACGAGACTTTCCTGTCGAGCACAGCAGTGACGGAAGAACGTCCCCGCGTTGTGGGGTGTTGCCCTGGTTGGTCAGGATTGGGGGAAGCACGTGAGCTAGCCTCCTCGACCCTCTCAGTATCCATTCTGACTGAGCTGGAGGTTGCCTCGTCGATTGGGCAACGTATAGTGAACAAGTTTCTAGCTACGGACAAAGTTAAACCAGCCGAAATCTTGAGGAGATCAACTGCACAGTTGGGGGTAGAGACATTTTTGAGAGCTGGAGTGTTTGCATGGCACAGTTTGTGGGAGGTCGTGAACACGTTAAAAAATGAGAGCCATGACCGCAGATTGCCCACCAGCATTACTGTGGACAACATCAACAGCGTTGTTGCATCCTCATCTCTTATTCGAGTACAAAACAATAAATACTGCTCATTACTGTGACAATATGAGTGAAGTCAGAATTGCGCATTGCCGCAAAAGACGAGACCTACCAATGAGAGAAGCGATTCTTCTCCATGACAATGCTCGCCCCCATAGAGCGCCCCAAAATCAAGAAAAACAGTTGCAACTGGGTTGGAAGACACTGGAAGTAACTCCTTACAGTCCAGACCTATCTCCCTGCGGCTTCCCATGGTTTCAGAAGAATCCACACAAAACGTTGGTACTTAACACGTTGACTGCCATGGCTACGTAGGCCAAGGGTTGCGCTCAGGCCAAAAAATTTTTTTTTTTTTTTGAAAATTCTCTCAGAAATACCTCTGAAAAATGATGGGCCGGGCGACCTTTTGACGAAATCATGGTTTTAGGGACCCAAAAATCCTGAGTACCACTTTGGTACTCACTGGCCCAGGAGTGAACCATTTGCTGAGTACCAATTTGGTGCTCACCCCTAATTTTCTCATAAAAAAGGTAAAAATACGTTGTAATGATTATCAGTCAACGCTAACATCTTGCACAAAACTATTTATTTAAAAAAAATGGCCGAACCCTGTCTCAAATAAGGAGGTAAGTAGGTACCTAAATCATCGGTTTTTCAAAACTAAAATGGAAAATCTTCCTAGAAGTCAATTCGAATTGACATAATTACGAAAGAGAAAAACGTACAAACAAAAAATTCTGAAAATTACTCAAGGGATGAGAAGGATCCGTCCAAAAACTCACATGGAGCAATGTGTAAGTATAGCAAAATCAAATCTCACTTCAAAGTACGATGCTAAGCAATGTACATGGATGCCAACACACCTCTTAGAAGATGTACACAGCGTGGTAGTTCCAAAAACACTTAATAGAATGTGTCAAGAGTCGATGACGTCAGGATCGTAGGTGAGTACCAATTTGGTGCTCACTGGCAGTCAACGTGTTAACTCCTGTTTGAAAAGATTACGGGCTCTTTAATATACGTTGCGATTCACAATCGATTGCTGAGTTTTCGTTTTCTTATTAACCTACTCTAACGGAGTTGTCATATTCATAAGTCATTCACAAATCGAAGGGTTGATCGGTATTGTGAGCGAAGTCACTGACGATAATAGCGTGATGGTATAGAATCATAGTCGACGGCTGGAAGGAGGAAGGAAGGTGGCGTCCGGCGAATGAAAAACGACAGGCTATTTTCAGACTCAAGGTCCTTCGTCGCGTTAATCAAAAACTGAATAAATTCCCAAGAAGATGGTCGCATACGAGCGGTATCGACGTCACTATTCATTTGAGGTTTCGCTATCGGTTTTGAATTACGTTGGCTAATGAATCATTCATAGATGTATGAAAAATTATCCCTAGATCCCATTATTCGACGTGGTCGGCTTCAAGACGTGGATCATCGCAAACAAGCAGAGATAAATCACCCAAAACACCATTGAAAAAAAATTTTTGATCGTCAAAGGTGAAAGTAATCGCGCCTACCTGTCACAATGTGGGAAAACGCTGGCCCTTACAATCCATATCCATCCCCTATATGTCATGTATGTCATGAATGTCATCATATTTGTCAATGATTGGACGTGATTGTATACATGGATCGTGCATGGACATGAAGGGTATGGAGGCTTTTCCATTCCCCCTACGTGATAGCACTCAATTTTAATTACATCTCTACAATTCCAATTTCTTGTGATAAGCGGGATACAGTTGTTTCTAGTCATCTTAGTCTCTGAATCACAAAATTACTCATGTAACCTCTACATTTGAGTGTATTTTACTAACTTGTCAAGTAAATAATCTGGAACACTACGTACGTGAGTTTACTCATCTTTCCTACTTGTATTCAATTTTATTGGTATTTTCCTGACAACAACGTTGCAAGCTGTCAACAAAGTCTACCAGAATCATTTTTAACCCAAAAGCTAGAATTGGTTTTATTCTCATGAACAATAAATTATTCAGCATGATTCTTATTTCACTTTATTTATTTATTTTTCAACTTCATTCCATATTTACACATACATTATTTAAAACCTAACTAAGAAAGCAGTGTGGTTTATACACTACTCCCAGAGAATAAAGACTGTGATGAGAGGTTCCGGAAATAATGTTAACCCACCTGAGCAGTAAAACAACAAAAACGTTGAAATTGATTGGGGAAAAAACTTGCTAATTATAAAATATAATGGCTGATTGTCCAGTTGCTAATCTTCCGTATTTTACGAGTACGAGAGCTCAGTTCGTTTACATGAACAAGGCGAGGAACTTCCATAGTTCCCGGATGTTTCTTCTCGGATTATTATTCATTAGGGAAAATGTGAGTTAGGCGTTCGTTGCCGAAGCGTTCCGGGTTGCGTGATATCCAGCAGATGCGGTATTGGCCTTTTCAAAAACATTTCCTTATCATTTATTATCGTTTCTCACAAATCACGAGTCGGTAAACTAGAAGAACGAGCGTCTCCAGAAATCTATAATGCGGTTGTCCCCGGCGTCTCTATTCTCAACGGACTACTTCTACAATTTGTTAAGCTATCGTGATTAGGTAGTTTTGGAAAAATGAACGTCATTGTTCAACAATTACATATTTCCCCATGCCACTTGTCATCTTCAGATAAACACTTTTTTAAAGAAGACATCGTTAAATGAACAGACTTTCTTGTTTATCTTACGATGTGTGCTGGACGATCAGCAAGCTTGCCTCTGGTTCCTCATATAGTTGAGATTTCAAATCTGCTATGCGTCGCACTATTTCCCACATTTTTCATTATCTGAATATCATTAATCAGCGAGTACAAAATAGGAGTAATTCTGAGACATCAGATATCAACTCCAAAATAGAAAAACGTATTGAAATGAAGAGAGACGCACTTTACTTGAACCATGATGAATTAAGATTCAAGTTTCACCCTTGTTGACTTTATTTTAATGATCACCGCAATTGGACCATCAACATCTGCAATTCACACGCCGAGTTTGATAGAAATGTAATAGGGGATCAAATATGATTCACATTAGTAAAACAGTTACTGAACACGGAGGCAATAGAGAATTTCAATGGAATACACTCCCTAAGAATGATAACTTGATCAACATATATTTATAGGTTTACGTGTACATAGATACGTATTTTTGATCTAAAACTGATAAACGAGTTATTCTGCAAGTAATAGGACATTTATCGTAAATTTCTCATTCTGGATTTTTTTTAAATCGGATTCTGCCTGATTAAAATCCATGATACCTAATTTTTAGCTCGAAATGCCAGAAAATGCACACAAAAATGGTAATAAACTGATAGAAAGAATTTTTAATTGATGTCATAAGTGAATGTCACAGAGGTATGGTCGTTACTCTAGAACGTCATTTAGCTTTGATTACATCGCTATTTAGGCTACTAACTTCATCAGATACCCTCCATATGGCACCTTTCTGAATATAATTGTTCGAGTGATGGAATAAAAACGTAAACTTCTCCAGAAAAATACGAAAACTGTACAGGTAAAAGACCTGAAAATAAAAATTCCATTCAAGAAAAACTACACCTTAGATAGTAAGATCTCATAAAGGGCCTCAACACTGAAATAAAAACCACTGTGTAATAATTTGCCGCCTTTCTCAAAAACTTGGCAACTTCTGCTATTTCGGAACCAAGGCCATAAGAGATAAGATTCGCAAGGATTGAAGGGAGGGAAGTTTTGCGACCTCACTGGACGAGATATCCCACAATTTGCTATCGAGGTAGCGGAAGCTGTGTTTTCATTGTTGGGACATGAAAATTACCTTTTCTTTATAATCGAAATTTCCACTCACATTTTGAATTTTAGACCATACCTAACGACCTTCGTTTCGTGTCTGTCTGTCTGGTTGTGTGTCCACGGATCCTAGTAGCACGCCTAATTATCTTCTTGGTCGATTACACAGGTTCATTATTGAAATTAAACCAAAAACATCATTATAAAACTGAAAGCGACCATGAATCGAGAGTATCTATAAAGGCAGTGAAACTTGTTCCTAGCGTCTGTTAAAACGTTATCTGTATTTAGTTAAATTTGAATAACATGATTAGCTGCATGTTACACGAGACTGTCTAACTAGTTGGAGAGCCAGGTTATTCTGAATGATAGGGCAATACGATCCTAATCGAGACATAATGTTCGAATATCAGCTAATATTGATTGTTAACTCAATTTTAACAGATAATGATATGATCACTTATCACGTGAAAGTGCACTGGGATACAGTAACCCTGTACTACAAAAGTTGGGAAAGGCGACGCACGTTAGAGTGAAACGAGTTGTCTTCTTCAAGATAAGTGCAGAGATGAACATTTTTCAACAGAAAGTTCATTACTCTCCATTATGCATGTCAACTTTCAAATATAAGCGATTAAAATACCCGTCAACAGTAATAAGCTTCAATAATGTTATCATTATCACAGTTTATTTAAAGATACTGTAATGGCACCGCCCACGGAATGTCTGTAGCTAGCCACTTAAGTTATTGAGGTCGCCCCATCACAGAATAAGAAACGAACGGCTAGGGAACGATAGCGGAGATGTCTGGTGCCTTCGTAGTCTTGCCAAGGCTAACAGCTATCTGACTCATCTACGTGACCTGCTTGAGGATGCCCTCCACTCTTATTCCTTCCAAAAACAGCTTTTGTTTGGCCTTATCGAGATCCCAACTTATACTTCCTGAGGTCGGAGAACTCAAGAAGTGAAACTAATGATGAAAACCCACGAGGAGGGTGGAATGATGGCAAGAATATTGGCAGTAACTTATGGGTTTCTGTGAATAAAATGCCGTGGAACTATACATTTCAAATCCAAGAGTAGATTTGGCCGAAATATGACCGACTATGACCGAATACTATAACCTCACGATTTTATTTCGGTAGCTGCAATCTGCACCAACATTTTTATAGTTTTATGTTGTAAGCTCCCGAGTTGTGGGGGTTTGCATACCCAACTGCTGCACAGTCGTCCACTTTTTACCTTCACACGAATTACAAAAGAATATAAATGCCTATGTCTTCACTCCAACTAAACTAAATAACATGGTAACAGGGTGTCAGGGGTGGTGTGGTGGGTGTGTCGGTACATTGCCATTGGTTTACGCTGTCAAAAGGGAAGGTATGGGATACACTACACTGTAGGTGACAAAGAAAAAAAGGAGTGCATTCGAATTATGTACTGATTTCAGCTCAGGAATACTAGCTACGGTTCGAAATGATAGCCGTGCAGTTTATGTTTTGAGCACATGCGATTCAGTGACGCCCGTTGCAAATACAAGCCGAAGGTCGCAGTATGAAAAGAAAAAAATTCAGGTACCTCAACCAAAAACCATTCATCGTTATAACAAATCGATGGGTGGTGTTGATCTTATGGATGAAAATATTGCAGGATATCGGACCTTCATTGGTGCAACCCACCTTAATTTACTGCATTGATGTCGCTTTGCAAAATGCATGACAACTTTACTGAAGAAATACAGCAAGTCTTCCTCTTGACCATCAAGGGTTTCGAAGGCAGATAGTTGGAAAGTATTTGAAGAAAGATGGAACTCCATCATCTTCTGGAGGACGTTCAAAGTCCTCGAAACAGCTTTTGAAGAGCAAATTAGACGTTACGATGGAAAGGACCAGTGGTATAATCACCAAAACAAGGAAAATGTGCAGTTTGCAAGAAAAATGCAAGGAAAATGTGTGAAAAGTGCAATTTGATTCAACATGAACATTGTTTCAAAGATCACCACGAGTAATTTTTGGATTGGCAAAGTGATATTCCTAATACATTCCTCTTAAAAATATTTTTGGGGTCAATAAATGTTATTTCTGTCAATAATTCGATCCTCTTTATTAGCTCCGATAAGTAAGCAAGGTGACCCTGGTGTTTCCAAAGGGGACGCCAGAGAAACACACCTCTTCATGCCCGATGTTCACATTTTGGAACAACGGTTTTTCAACATCTCTGCATGAAAATTATCAAAATACATGTCAACAAACTCAATAGGCCTAAATGGACGTATTAGAGTGATTTTTCCAATATTTACTGCATAAAAATGACCTGGACAAAAATGGGAAAGGGTTAAGACGAATTAGCACGATATTATCTGTGCGAAGCTAAGGGAGCGTGAGAAATAGATGGATTCGAACGTCAGTATGATGGACGCGGTCAATTACATTGGATCAACGATCAACAGGTTGAGTTGTAAGCCCAATCCTGCAGAACTTGGTTTAACTCAGTTATTACATGTTGCCTTACATTGATCAATCAACTATAATCGGATTACAACGGAACCTCTGGTAGAGTTAAGGAGATATAACAAGAATGCTGCCAATTCTAACACATGGGTTCCTACTTTTTAAATACCATGTAATTATTTGTATCATTGTGAGGTTTGTGGAGTCACTCGTTGGTTCAGAAGTTGCGATTATTTGCTGTGTGTGAATTTCCAGCAGTCTAAAACCCATCCCAGTCGATTTTTAGTCCAGAATTAATAGAAAATGACAACCCACGTCCCTATGTCAGGCTGAAAACTAAGTTTTTGACCAGTTTTGGACCACAGATTCTTTGCTTGTGAGGCTTTCGGGCTTCGGGCAAGACCCCAATTGTCCATGTGAGAAAGAAAGGATGTTTAAAATCAATTCTAAGGACTTTTAAGGCCCGTACATTCGTCGGACGGACATTGTAGATTCCGAATCTACACCTACTGCTGAAGCATTTGCCGTGAGCAGGGCATATCAGCAATGCTTGCTCGTGCTCGAGGCTGATCCACCAGATGTCCGTTTTCCAACGGATCATCAAACTAACGCTCATTCGTGGACCGTTCAGTTTAAGCCCCGCAGACCAATGTTCGTAGAATCGAATCCAGTTCCAGCCAAGTTGTTGAAAGTTGTTGACATCTCTCACATTTTGACGTCCACTTTTGTCATTTTTTAAATTGTTTTAGATTTGATTTCGACTGTTTAGCGCTGAAGTGGGAAAACAAAACGCTAACTTCCCTGCATGATGGGTTCCAAAGTTGTGGCAGCCCGACCATAAACTTAATTTCAGCCCACTGTCATCTTTCAAACACCCAAGCAATGAAAAATAATTTCTTCTCCGCAAAAACGACGACTACCACATGCGGTGTATTTTTCTTTTGCGCTTTTCCTTTTTTGATAGATGATCTAGAACCACAATTGACGCAGGGGTAACCGCAGCTCTCGATAATAACCCGGGAGACATTTGATCGCAGGGAATGCTCGCCAGCGACTGATCGTCGGAAATGCTCAGGCAATGTCAACAGAGGTGCTCGTTGAAAACTGGGAAATACCCTATCGCGAATGCCCAAGGATATTCGAGGAGTGTAAATGGGGCTTTAAGTGTCGAAGTACTAGCCAAACGGGGATATAGGTAGTGATGTAGTAGGATAGTTGTGCAGTGACTTCCAGTTCACGCAGTTTCCGAAAGACTGTGATAGGAAGCAGCACCGCCCGATCGGAGATTCAGCAGCTAATGGCAGATTGAAATCAACCTCCAAGTTCCTAGGAGTTTGACAGTCGTTTGACCTCAACCACCAAGAACACCACACACTCACTAATCAATAACTTTAGGTGATGGCCGAATCAAATCGATATATCAAATCAATTCTAAGTTATTCTAATGCCTGCACAATGCCTGTCGGACGGAAAATGGCATTTTTGAATCTGAGCACCTTGAAGTACTAGTGAAACGGGGATATAGGTAGCGATGTATGTAATAGGGAAACAAACGTAAAACAGTTGTGTAATGACTTCTAGTTCAGGTGTTTCCCGAAAGACTGTGATAGGAAGCAGCACCACCCGATTGGAGATTCAGCAGCTAATGGCAGATTGAAATCAACCTCCAAGTTCCTAGGAGTTCGACAGTTGTTTGACCTCTACCACCAAGAACCCCACACACTCGCTAATCAATCACCTTCGATAATGGCCAATCAAACTACCCAACAAATACGATTGATAACCCTAAAACTTTCATCAAGCTATAAGCGTTGGAGCTTTTCTATCGAGAACTTGGAAAACCTCAAGTTGGTCAATACAATAGTTTTAATCACGAAATATGGAGGGAAAATGTTTGTTTTGATTGCTTTTTAAAATATATTTTGTATCTATATTAATCAGACAAGGTTATCGTTGAGTTGATATTGTTGTTAAATAACAGAAAATGGGTGTGTATGTTTTGCATGAGTGCACTTGGCAATTGAAGTACACGTATTCCGAGTTCTGACAGAAAGCAATAGAAAGAGAGTTGGACGAGGTGTCAGGCTGCACGAGTGGTTTCAATCCGAGTGTTTCGCAAGAGCTCGTGAATTGATCGAACCTCCAGCTCCAGGCCCGCCCCGCCGCCACAACCCTCCGCCCAATTCGCGTATTCGGGTGTATTAACCCCCTCGCTCCTCTGTCGGCCTCGCAAACCTCTCCGCGAAAACTGGGTCACGCAAAAATCGCCGAGCCGGGGGACGCGCCGGAACGACCCCGGTGCGTCTGTGCGAAGCCGTTTGAAACCTTCGGGGAGGCCGGATGTTTGTCGAACGGGTAGTAGAGCGAAGGTTCTCCCGGCCTCATCAGAGCAAGTTGATCAGCGGGAGAGGAAGCTCGTAGAGTCCACATCCTGGGCTCCGCCGGGGTAATGTTATGTCACCCTTCCCTACCCTCCTCGCCCAATCACCGCTCGACATCACGCTCTAACTTTGAGCTCCTCCGATGCACCGATTGGAGAAAAAAATATATTGCCACGCCCTCTTTCCATTACCAACGACACCGTTAATCAAATATTTATACTCAACCCCCCTCACATTGAAAAAAAAAATCAATATACCATAAACAATACATTAATGAATTACGGGACAGTCCAGATAAGTGTCAATTTTACACTTTTTCCCACAAATACGCTCATTCCGACAACAGGCTCATCAGCATGCTTTAATTAATTGATAACTGACTGTCGAGAGCGCTCGATGACAAGTGATCATTTCCGCCTGAGCATAACATACAAGAGATGATAATCGTGGTCTCCCTCTGGCACAATTAGTTGGGACACTGTGATGGTGAAGAAATTATTTCCGAACATTCACAATTATTTTGAAACCCACTGATTGACTGGCCATGATATTGCGATATGTTCACAGTAAGACGCAATTGCGGTCGAGTACAATTCTGACATTCCGAGGTTTTGATGAAATCTAGGAATAGATTTGAAGGTTTCCATCGTAAATACTGAGCTTTCTCAAACAAGCTGAAGTATCCAGTGACCAAAACAGTTTTGGTAGTTACTATCAAAGGCAGATCTATCTGCAGCCCAGGAATCTGGCGTAACTGAGAATTCATAAGGATATGACAAGTCAAACTTGAATTTGGACCACCTGAAGAACAACTCATTCTCAAATTCAGCATCCTCAAAGATGTGGGGGGGGGGGGGTGTGTGTGGTTTATCTGTGATCCAGAGAAAAGAAGCCAGCAACTCCATAGTGAATTTCGGTGACATCCAGTGTTATTGTTAGCCCAAAATGGCCGACAATACCCAGTATCATAATTTCCAAGTTGAATCCAAAAGGATACATGAGGAATTACTTAAAACACAGAATTCTGATGTTTCAAGTTTGGTAAGAATGTATGAACTGAGGATCATCCTCAAACTACATTAGAATTAATAGTTCCGTTCTGTAAGGCTTCCAACTATCCCCTTATAATATTAGATAATACCCCTTCACTTCGTCCCCATCTTTCAATATTTTCTACAACTCTTTCTTCACATGGTTTACACGTAGTTAGTTGGATCTCCCATACCTATACAACACTTGCTCAACAAACTATGAGGTAGCTCACTCCACTAATGAATGGAGATAACGTCATTCATAATCATGTTCCGTAAATGGAAGATGAGTAAAACAGGTGTTCTGTTGTGCTGCTCCACATTTTCAAAACGTAATTTCTCTCCTTCAACCATCCTTTTTTTAATTTCAAGAATATGATTACAAACCATTAGACTCCTCTTTTTTACATTCCAAAAATTAAAATGAGTATAATCATGAACGTAGCGGTTCTTATAGCTTAAGAACAATTATGAGGCGGTAAGTTTTTGCTTAGTTAAATACTTTAGCACTGGTGCTTACTATTGTACATACTACTAAGTGGCCAGGTAGTCTCGAGAAGCAGGTAGAATTATGTGTGCGTTTTGTTTGGTTGGCTCAATGCTCGCTATGCTCATGTTTCAAAAAGGAATTAAAACGCTGCAAATTATTACTCAAAGGTTTATTATGTATGCATTCCCTTCAAGGTAAATTATTGATCTATTTATTAGACGTATCCTGAGGTACGTTATCTAAATTGGCGATTATATACACTTTAATTGTATTCTAGATGCCTTAAAAAGAGCTCCACCTATACCTCGGTAGATCGATTAAATAATAAATTAGATTGAAGGTCATTCAGCTGATCAGTGAGTATTCTCACCTTTGTAAGTGACTTCTAGATATATCAAGAATGATAGGATGACTTCATCTTGCATATAATTCCTTAGACGCTGTAACTTTACTTGGTCCTTAGTTCGTAACACAAACAGATGTCTAAATTCCTACAATGCTGGAATTGATTGTACATCGATATAGACGTTGGAAACCACTAATGGAACCGCTGAAATTGTATGATATAAAACAGAAACCTATGCTTCACTTTTCCGAAAATATTATTGCATTTTTTATTTGAAAATGATAAATCACAATATCCTAAATCAATCTACGTAGTAACTATAGATTAGTTGGACAAGCTGGTCTGAATCAGTGACTGGAATAAGTGTTTGAACAGTAGTGTCCGTCTTCTATAGGCAGTTGATAACTCAAATTTCAAGTAGTTGAATCAGAAAATAATATAAACAGTAACTACGTATAGCAATGTTACAGTATCTTAACGACCCAAGGGTACTATAGTTTCTGGTTGTTACAACCGATTTAGGGTGAGGGGGGCGGGGTTAACACTAAAGAACACGTAGAAATCATATTAAAACAGAATCTGTTTCAACTGAATTTAAGCTCAATAATTCAACTAAAACTTGATTTATTGAAAATAAATTAATCAAAATCAAACATAAACACTACCCTTTCAATTCTACAGTTATTGAGATACTGACAATTCACATTTTCCATCCTCATACTGTATCTCTAGATATTTATTTAAACAAATTAAAGCCAAACTTTAGACATGGAGAATTTGGTTTTGGAAAACGGGATTATGCACTTTTATTTTATTAAATTGATTTTTAAATCTAGGTTCGTTCATTGAAACTTATGTTGTTGTAAACAAATTTATAGGGGCGAGATCGCAACTTTTCTTTCTTGGTGGATTGAAAATTCTGCATTGAAAATAGTGGACCAAAATCAATGGTTAGAATAAAGGCATTGTCATTTTCAACCGATGTCGAAAAAGCACGTAAATAAATCGGTCCCGTTACGAGTTTAAATAAAACCTAATATCCAACCAATCAGAGATGGTAGACTTGACTTACCACAGGCATTTTAAACGTCAAATCCCACCAAAGTTCCCTAGAACTACATGGAACGCACTCAACTCACGGACGGTTCCGAACCGAAACCGAGCCGGCATTAGAATAGAAAGAAGTCGGCGTTAGATCTGCGCTAACTTCAAACGGGGGACTATGGCTGTGAATCGATGCGACCCTGGAGCCAGAAATCTTCCGCAGTCGGAGCTGACTGCAGTCAGCTGACTGGGTGGCGCGGCCCAGCCGAGGTCGCCCGATCCCTGGTGACCAACTCTGTTATGAAGGCAGCCAGACGGGACGGGGTACCATTCCGCCTTATCACGTGACGTGCTTTTATGGGACGTGGACTGCTTCAGGCAAATCCCAATGTGGATCGTGACAATTGTGAATAGCGAAACGTGCAGCTCGACTCGCCGATAAAGGAAAAGTTGCAATTCAGCGCGTCTGTTTTTGAAATAAGTCGGCCACTTGGGAGCTTCCATGAAACTTTTACAATTCTCTGAACTTATGGAGACCAGATTTGTTTCGGTGAATGCAGGACCCAAAAACACAATTTTTGGTAAATTATTTTCAATAATTAGCCTTTGTATGTAATCGTATATCAAAAAGTGTCTAACACTCCCTCAAACTCTGTCACTTCACGTTTCAAGGTGCTTACATTCAAATTCTGCAGTGTCCAAAAGGCCTCAGGATTGATGTGAAAAATCTGTTCTTTCGCAAACTCAGCCATACCAAATATCCACAATTTCCGAACCTAAAACCGGCCCCACAAACCTCACAATGTCACAAATGATCACAAACATTATTAAAAATAAATACATAAACCCACATATTATAATTGGCGGCGTTTTAAATTTACTCTTATCATTTTTAAAACCATTCTCAAAACAACAAATAATAAAACATAGAATATAATTATTGTTCTTTCACTACATTGATTATTTCAGTCTTCCTAATACCACAAAAACGTTCGTTTACTTCATCAATCAGGCACACATTTCTACTCTGATTTAAGAAACAAGTAGAAACAGATAGTCAACAGAAAAATCAAAATAATCACAAAGGCTGACATTTAATTTGTGCTAAAAAATACTTAGGAAACAAACTAGAAAGCAATGTCGCTTACCAAAAATACACGGTAGGAATAATTAGTTTGTAACAATTTGTAATTCTCTTCTGTTATCTCAATTTACAAGACCATGCTGCTTATTTTTTAGGTTTGGTTCGAAAAGAAAATCCTAATTTCTTGAAAGAAAACTTTTATTAAACGAAGGCCCTATGGCCACGAGAGCCGCACAATCTAGGGGCCTTTCGAGGTTTCTGTAGGGTTGTAGGATCTATACTGCTGAATTCAGTACCTCAGGTCAGCCTAGCTACAGTAAATCAAGAACTTCTTCAGTTAGTTATATTATTACCATTATCACCAAGTACTTCTGAAAGAATCAAATCCTTTATTAGCATAAATCCATTGGGTGTGACGAAAAAATTCGCCAATTTCTGAAATTTACTTCAGTATTCTATGTCCTCCACTACCCTAAAAACAAAACAACTAGATCCAATATTACAAAACGGGAGAAAACCTAGTTAGGTGAAATATCATAATTGGATAAAAATTCAAGAGTTGTTAGACTCTGACTAATCAGAGTCAACCAAGCTGGAGTCTGTAAGTAATGGGTGGATTCAGAAAGTTGTATTTTATTTAATATTGCCCTGTACAGCAACTCGTCTCATTTGGACAATCTATTCAAATTTCCTTTTTCCAAGTTTTTCAAATTCTCTATCTTACTCCGCGTTTTAGCGAAATTATTGATTTTGATCGATTGTAACTCAACTGACAAAAGGCCTTTTTTGATTGCACAACTACTCACTTTCACGATACGTTCCAAACATGACTGAGTACCTCCCACTACATCCCTACAAGACAAAACCGCAGTTTTGCCAACATACAGTATTAATCCGTTAATTTAGGGATATATCATGAAATGCACAATAAACCGTTGCACCATAGATATCTTAGTCCACTGGATTGTCATCAGCGTGGTCACAGTTCAACCATTAAAAGCTATTGAATAGAGATGTTCGATATTTCTGTACCGGTGACAAGGAACTGGAAAAAGCAGTGACAGATACTTCGGTGACTGCGCTGGATTCCAAAACAAACAAGCGCGGATCCAAAAGGGGGGGGGGGTCACAGGGGTTATGAACCCCCCCCCCCCCCCCGCAATTTTTAATTTTATGGTTTATATAAGCTTATTTTGCACACACACTTTTTGCTTCCTCTGATAATTATTGTACGGGAAAAAATGAATGAAAATTTGATGATGATAGACCTAAGTTTCATTGAAAATCTTTAGGTAAGGACTTGGCTCTGGTTTGATAAAAAAATGTATTACATTTTCTAACAATGAGCCCCCCCCCCCCCCCCCCCAAATGTAGGCCTAGGACCGCCACTGAACACAAAGTACTACTACGCTCAGGCGCGGGATTGGAACGGGTACCACAGTTTCGCTTCGTCTCTGCTAGGCAGCTCTGGGCCTCAGTCACTGAATCTCACATCTCTTTTTATGCTTCCTTCCTTCAAAAAACGGCGACAGCGCTACATTTCATTCATTTCCACTCTCTGTCACCGATATTTCCTTGTCACTGCAGCCGAAGTCACCGATATTTGTAAGTCACTGGATCGCACATCTCTGCTATTGAATAAGTCAAACTGATAACTGAGGGGCTCGTTCCGATAAAAAATGACCGATAAACAGAATTTTGAAATAATATCTTTCTCTTAAAGACACCTTGAATGTGAAACTGAACTTGTACCAAGAACCCGATTTCTTAGTAGAGAAGGTTTGATCAATGAAATGCATTAGCGTGTATAACAAGGAATGGAGTTGCCCCTTCCAGGTGTAGAAGCGATAAGCCTGCAACACCCTGGAGGTACTCCTGAAGCACAAAAACTTCAGATTTCTGGTCAGGCTGAGAAGTTTCGAGAAATCGCAAGGAAATCCATACCTACCAATCTTTCTTCAGACTGTACCTCATTGTTGTATAAATTGCACCTGAATTACCACTACACTTCTGAACATTAAATACGAAATAATGAACCTTAATTGTTCGAGTGGTTAAAACTCAAGTCGTTACTGCTATATAATATGTACTCACAACTACTGTTCCCAAGGTTAAGATAATGGTGTCAACGAACTCAAGATAATGCAAACTGCTCACACCACATTCCTTTTTTTAGCGGAAAACGGTCGCATTCACATCACATCGGGATTCTCCTTACCTGAAAAAGAAAATTGGGAAATTTTAGTACAAAACGATGAACATGAACAAAAAATATATCAACTTATTTGTCATATAAACTACATAAAATTCGAATTGCGACAGAAATATACTTGATTCATATAGTTCATAAGGGATACGTTCCGCCCAAAAAAGTACGATCAGTAGGAAAAGGGTGTGAATGACTACAGGTGGAATAGACCCGAGTATTTGATGACAACCGACTAAATCAGAACCATATTAAATAATACCAAGTCCTACTAAATAAATTAGTGATCAAATTTAAAAATCATATAACGGCCCATCAAGTTAATTAAATTAACTTGAGTGTAAATTTTACACTCGTAATCAAATTTATCAACTTGTGTTTAAGGAAGAAGGTGTCTAAAATTAACTCCTAGCCCTTGCAACCCCTACAAAGACTACGTTTAACGAGAGGTGGATTGTCGTACACCGGTAACATCAATGCAAGTTCGATAACGATCTTCATTTCATGATGAACGATTGTATCAAGCCATTTTGGATTTCTTTAGGTATGGAAAAAATGTTAAGTACGTCTACAGATGGTTTGGGATGGATTAGTAGGGCCTCAGGCCAACATATTTTTCTAATGTCTAACAAATCCAAAAGGCATCGACCTCCTCCGAAACCTACATGACCTATCCCGATATAGTGCTCCGTTTCTAAGGAAGTATAACTCCGATGGTTTTCATTCTCAGAAAATCGTTCAATGCACTTTGAAAAACTTCCAATATACCACAAGATATCACGCTGTAAACTCCCCGTTCAACCTATTCCTATCCCAAAAAACGGGATCAATTTGGAATGCAAACAACAATCGTAAGGATTGCGAGGTAGGCAGGTACCCAAATACGAAGTTGCTACACCACAAGGTACTTGAACTCGTTCAGTACACATAACTAGCAGAAACTAAGGTAAATTATAGTTGTTTTAAAAATAATAGGGTTTATCATTTTGCTGTAAATGTCCCTTTAATACGAACATCACCTCGAAAAACCTCAACAAATTGTTAGGTTCACAGTCCTTCGCGTCACTTTAAAAGGCACGCTAAGGGGCTCATTTGCCCACTCGACGTTTAGCGTCGCGTTACTCGCCCTAGGAAGACGGTCGAAACTGCCGTCATCCGTTAACACCCTCTATTAACGGCAGAGGAACGTCACGCCCTCGTTTCGACTTCATTAGATGATTTTATATAATTTACCGAGTTACTCCGAACATCGCCAACTGGATATCTATCGTAAAGAGCGATTGACAAACATTTTTTACTACTCAGGCAAAATTTGACTTTTGACAAAGTTTGGGAGGCGATAGTTGATTCAATTATCCAGTTTTATCGTGTGATTACCGACATAACTACCTAATTAACTAGAACTAAATTCATTCGTGGAAACAGAAGCACAACTTAAATTCCGATTTCTCGTCAATCTATGTACAGGGACCAACCGAGGTTCATTCATCGCACTTCCTTATTCCTCGAACGATTTGAGTGATGGGGGACGGCGTTTGACTCTTTAATCGGATTCACTCCGGATTTGATCCGCTTCAACGCTTTAAATCGGCTTGCAAACGCGGTAACCACCTACAGTTTACAAGTCATCATAAAGAACTATCACAACATTGTGTCAATTGCTCCTCATCGTAATTATCAGTAGGATTGACATCTACAGGGAACACGTTCGTACAAAAGCAAGAAAAATAAGTTCCAATCAAGTACAATTTAAGAGTTTCAGAAATTCCCCGCCCTGTACTTCAGTCAAACAGTTTTGAAATGTAAGAATTTATTGTGTTCAGAAATTATCAATTACTCAACTACGTTGTTTTCCATGAATAATAAAATAATTATAGGAATAAAAAATTGTCATCTAAATAACGATCCACTAGGTTTGCTAAATTATTTTTGGAATTTTATTTCTATACATTTTTAAAATTAAATTTGACGATTTTTGAAAATATTGTACCATTTTAGATGGTGGGAACCCTTCTGCTAACAAATGAAGATTTTGTGGCCTTTTTTTAATTATCTAAGCAGATTTTTTAGATCTCAGCACCACTGCGGTTGTTCATATCTATTTCACTTGGGATGCAGATATTTAGGTAAAATATCGGATTTTTCACCTCTACGAGCACCATTCAGCCAACGTATTACTACTTGTCATTATCTCTCGTCATGTGTTTCTTGTATGTTATACTAATTTTTCTCAAAAATGAAAATTATTGAATTAATGAAAATAAATTGTGAAGAGTGATCATTTGTATAGCCTAACAGCTACCTTCCTGCTCGATGGAAGAAAAAGCATCAAGATTTTGCTTAAATGCAAAATTTTGGTTCCCGGTACCTACTGAAAACATTGGTTGTAGAGATGCGATGGGAACCTATTTGGATTATCTTGTTCAAATTACTTATTGTCTTTGTGTGCCAGCATCGGTGAGTAGCGCTACACACAAAAGGTGGCCACACATACCTGAACCTACATTGACCCCGGCCATTTACATAGTTGATTTCTATTAAAATTAAACTTTTCTTCTATAGAAAACAATCAAACCATTTCCTTGAATAGACATAACGCGGTTTTCCTGTCATTCATTTGTTCGCCCACCACCAAGTTGGTTATCTTATCACTTGTCGTAATTACCGCCCTATTCAAGTTCATATCGTCCAACACCAGCGAATTTTCACACAATTTTGGAGGTCATTTATTCAGATACGTGAATTCACTTCAGTAAGTTACAATATTGAGGGAATAAATTGAATAATTAACTCAGAAGGACAGTACTGTTGAGTACGTGGTGAGTTGTACAAGAATCAATCATAATTAGCCATCACAGTACTATTTTGACAGTATCCAATGATTCATTTCATTTAGTTTTGTTATTTACAATAGTGAACTTTTTCATTATATTATGCAGCAGAATGATGATTAATTTCCATTCTTATTGGCTGTAAGAGCTTAACACCATTACATGTGATAATGTGTGCACAAATAAACACCCAACGTAAAAGGACACTGAATGATTTAAATCGGGCTACCAACCGAAATTAAAAGTGCGATAAGGAGTACATGTTTCAATTTTGTTATTGCCTAGTCGCAAAAAATTAAACCAAAATTTTCTGGATTATGGTGTAGAATTCTCCATTTCCAACACTGTGCAAATAGGAAAATCAAATTATGAAATAAAGAAATATAATATGATCAAATTTTTGAAGTTTCTATAAAATTAACGGGGAACATAAGAACGTCTACTCAATAACAAACATTCTAGTCACCTATTAAATATAACCAACTTCCCAGAGGTTAAACGATGAACAAATGGATAGATCATGGATTACTCGGTACTATGACGTTCAACTATGAAACAAAGTTTCATTTGTCAAGTTGAACGCATTCCTACTTTTCTATGTTCTTCGTTTCTATAGACGAAGTAATTGGAAGATCGAAATGGCACTTGTCAGTCGGGAATACCAAATGCACTCCTATGAAGGCCAGTACTAGAAGTACTGTCTAGACAACGAAACGGGATCTCATTATAAATTCAGTTTCGTTCTATTTGCAGACACAGTTGACCCTTAATGCTCTCCATTTGCGGTTTCTTTTCCTACATAGAAAATTTTGAGAATATCGTACTTTTTAAGTCGCTACTTGCAGCAGAATCTCAAGCAATATCACGTACAAAATTTACAGAACAATACTGACAATTTGGTTATCAATTTGACAGCAGTACGAACATTACTAACCGTACTAAGCAAGAAAGTCTCCTATATAACTTACTAAGCTTGTTTAAATTCTCATCTGACCTTCGGAGGAGGAGATAAATTCAGATGACCCTTGCAAGGAATGGATTGACACCCATAGCAGAGTTAATTTGGATATAATATTTTCACGCTCAAATAAACGTCTTACCCGTAGAATAAATTTGATTTATCGTGACATCACTTATTCTTAAACATATCTTTACAAGACGACTGCAAAAATTCCGTTTGGTAATACGAAGGAATTCAAAGCATTCGGAATATCAAAACTGATAAATTAGAGTTGATAGATATAAAGCCACTCGGTTGACCGGTCGAAAAAGAAAGGTGAAAATGACCAAATAACCAACTAGGTGAATAAGAGTACATGACAGCAAATGTTCTCTTCTCCCAGGACTCGCTATTAAATTTACCACCATAGGTTACATATATGGAAGAGATGGGATCCTTGTGTTATGGAAACGACAACGCCCCTGAGAGTCTGCCCTAGTGAAAATTCATTCTGTGTAAATCCATACGGTAAGCATGTCGAAATCCTCCAAGAAGGAAAATAGGGGAGAAGTCACCTTCTGGGATCATACATCTGACTTTCCATAAAGGTTCATTACGATGCCACTCTCCTCCAGATGTCACAACAGAGCTATTGAACGAAATCTTACGAAGCGGGAAGAAACCACTGGGGCCACGAATTTGGTCTTGGAGGGTCTTATCCATGTGAGCAATCTTTCCTAGCGTGGAAGTTTCAACTTTCACAAAGAGAAATGATCATCGTACATTAATCAATTGAAATTATATCTTACTTCAAAACTTGAAGTGTATCGATAAACCACATGTAATAGTTCTAGATAATATCAGAAACGAAGATAACAATTCGAGGTCATTTTACTGTTTTGCGGTCTACACATTCTGTGGTATTACAAAAATGGCGTGAAAGGTAGGAGGAAGTGCCGGTGAATGAGCTACGAGAGGAGAAAACGTGCAGAACCAGCCGGTCGTCGGAGTCGTGGGAGGCGGTCTTCGCCTCGGAACAGATGGTGCATTGCAGTCGCTCAGCTTTTCTTGACCCGGCCCCAACACCATGTCTTAGTCTTTGCTCTGGGGAAATCCAAGCTTTTCATCTCATCTCCGAAGGGATTTAAGCTGGTTAAAGCTGCTGAACAACACAAATGAACCCTCGCCCATGGCATTCCCAGTTTCATAACTAAACGAGTTTACCTATTTTCATGTAGTGCACATGCATACAACTTTCATACAGTAGGTAATTATACAGGTACCCTTGTACTAGCAAAAATGAACGAAACTCAACAAAACCAAGCTCGGAATTGCTGTTTAAATTTATTAAAACCTATTAATTCAACTATTTTCCAGCAGTTTCGCACTTTAATCTCCTCTGTTGTGTTTTACACGTTCTCCAGATCCGTGGAACTGAGTAACGGAACAGTAACTTCCTCTAAAAACAAAAGAACTCCAGGAGCGAGGCTTCACAGTGATTCCCCTTCATTGGTGATGAATAACGACACGTTTCTGTTACCAGATCCATCCAGTATGAAGGAGATGGAAGAAGACTTTCAGATACCATCAGCACTCACAAATTTCATTGGAATCGTAATAGTATACAGTTAGGGAGTCCAAAACCCATGCAGTAACACCCTCCTGGTTTTGTTTGATTTCTGAATCTTAGAAGCTGATTTTTATGCAGCCCTAACCTCCTAGACATAATACGTCAACCGCGATTAAGTAATTATAAATCAATTAGTTCAGGAGGTTGGACAAATTCTTGGATGGAAGAGAAACAGTAACAGCCGCCTATTATTTGGAATATTATCAAGATTCGTAACGATATGTTATCAATATACTCGTATGCGTTAAACCCTTTATTTTGAATCATTTTCATTAATCAAAATTTCAGGTTATTGTTTTTAAGATACTGCTAATTTCTTCTAGTTGTTGAAACTGCACCTATTGCTGACGGCAAAGAGTCGAAACTTATGAAACCGAACGATCCAGAAGGTTGATTGTTCAAAATTCAGACATCAGTGACAAGCTCCCAACTTTTAGCTCCATCTTTAATCCCACTACAGGCGAAGAAATGAAGAAACTGTGGTTTGCGTTCTACATAATTCATCGAAAGCGGTTTCGCCGATGTAATGGGTTACCTAAGATCTGAACACTAATATTATGAACTTCAATTATACAATAATAAGCAGCTGTAATAATTTAATCTTTCTGTTGGATTTAATTATTTTTTGTTGATTATTTTCAACGGTAGTGGAGCCATTTTGGTCATATAAGGGTAGGGAAAACATTCTTTGCTCTAAAATCGAAATTTTGGCGCAGTATACAGTTTATATGATTGACTACCTATAGAATTCATCTGGCCTTGGATCCTAGATTTAAAATTCACCTAAACATCAAGCATCATAAAAACTAGATATTGTTCATAAATCAGCAATATTTGTACAGAAAAAGTACGCAAAACATCCCTAAATAAAATGTCATCAGAATTGAAACATAAAATTTATCATTTTCCCAGATTTTATTCAGAAAAATGTATTAGTGTACACGAGCACTTGAACATTGGTGAAGATGAGAATGATTGTTGAGCTCACCGTATCAAAAACCAACGATGATCGAAAAAGAAAATCGTTTTAGAAGAGCCCAAGTTTAAAGTGTAGTATTAAATTTCAACGCAAGGTATTTATGACTAGAGCCTGGAATTTGGCATCGTTGCATGTATGTTTTTTAGTAGGTATATCGTAAGGATTTTACGTTCTGGATCATTTCCACACAAATCTGGTTCAAAATTCAAATTTAAATTTGCATATTTTGGGAAATCTCAATTTTCTCCGAAAAAGTGCACATTAAAACCTCATTTTCCACGTTTTGATTATCTTCCTATCGTCTCAGTTGGCGTAGAACGGTCATTTTCAGAGTTGAAGGCTTTTCTTTCAGACAAAACACGGTCTATAACCTCAGCATCTTGAGCAGCACATGATTGTTCAATTTAATGAAGCTAATTTTGATTGGACTTATTTTGATTAAATTGTGTGAATAATAAAGACTTGAGTACCTGCGAAGTACCTACTTTGATTGGCTTCATCTACCTTACCCAAATACTCGTACGACAGATTCAATGATTTTCTGAACAATCGAGAAATTTTGGGGTCTTTCACATATACTTCTTGTGGCACATTTGGGTCAATTTTTTGCGTATAATTCCGGGCTCCATTCATGACTCACGATATAATATATTATATTGGTTGTATGGTATTGGTGGAAGACTGTGTTCTGAATGAGAGGTAGGTACATGAACGTGTTCAAAGCGGCGACCGATTCCAATAGTGATAAGAGATGAAAGACATTCTTTACAACGTAAACAAATTGAGATATACGAGCATCAAGTGGAGGCTGGCAGTAGAATGGACGTAGGTAAACACGTTTCAAACGAGGTTGTCATGTCATAATATCCAGCTGATTAATGACCATGTTGACGACGAGGTAAGTGAAACATTTAAGTAACGTGATAGCCCTTATCAAACAGATAGCGTCAACAGGCTGTTGAGTCCATTTGCAGATTAAAGATATATTACGGTTTCCAAACTTCGAACTCAATCAAATTCCTGAATTCCCACTTTGACAACTAATTAACCGACATTCCGGCATTTATAATGTCTTATTCAGAATAATACATTATTATTCGTCCCAATAAATTGAGGTGCACCCAGTGCTGGGACACATAAAAACGACATTTTCAATCATTGATGGCCAAGTATGCATTTTTGGATTAATTGAACGCACAAAATACAAGAGATCGTTTTGTTTAATATCAATTCCCAGGTGTGATACATCATTCTAGAGTATATCCTAGGGCACCCAGGATCAAGTAGTAGAGTTATTTTGCTCCTAAAACAACCAATAGGTGACGGATTGTGGACAATTTCGTGAGATAAACAATTTCATTTGGTTAGCTAAAAAATAAGCAACTTCTTCGTATCTATATCAAAATATTTTAATTCATAATGAGCTAATCACTGATGTTCAGTTGGTACTGCATAGGTTATCAGCAGATCTTCGAAACAATCCTCAAGAAAGTGAAACTAAATTCAAAAAGAAAATCAACGCACTGAGTAAGGAGGGAAATATGGCGACCCATAACATCTTCATGTTCATCGTCTCAAGTATGAATATGATTCATCTTTCACCAAAAATAAATGGGAAAATGGTTTATGGGTCATTTCAAAATTTCGGTCACATTTGGGTATCGACTTCCCTAAAAAATAAAAGTTGAAACTTGATCAATTTTCTTGTTCCTAATCAATCACTGCAGTTCTCTCGGCATATTACCCAAGTGAGCACACATAATCTTGAACCGTACTGCTGATACGCCATTTTGAAAAAATAAACTTTTGTAGGGAGTGAGGTTTTTCCCCTCTTGAGCCTCCAACCTCCGTGGGAATCGCCGCTCAAGTCTTTCAAATTAGGTGAGTGGAACGGCACAAATTAGCTTAATTTTAGCTAAAGTAAATACTAAAATTTCCTTGCCAAAATCTCACTTGCAACAAGCAGATCTCACTCCCTACAATTTAAGGGGCTGTTGGCTGGATATTGTAGGGAGTGAGGTTATAGCCTTTCACCGCCTTTACAGGCCACAAATCAATTGAAACTGGTTGAACCAAAATATTGTCAACGAACTTCCAACAACTACACTAATTGTCAACAAGTGCGATCAAGTTTCACTTGCCACAGTCAGAATGTTATTGGAGTAGGGAGTGAGAGTTTAAAAACCTACACTGCTGCCTCCAGGGATGGTTTTCCCGGTACAACTGACTGGGAAGGTCTAGGCAAAATCAACTACCAGCGTTGGGACCATCTTGAATAAGGGATGTCAACAAAACAGAAGCAACTTCATAAACACCCTTTCCTGCCTGTTGGGGGCTACTTTTCAAAACATTGTAGGGAGTGAGGAAAAACCGTGTGACACTGAAATAACGGGCTGATAAGGCTACTTGATTTGATCTAATTTTTTTCCTGAGGCGGATATCCATTGTAGCTGGTATGTTCTTTCATAGTGTAAATGGATATAACAGCCCCAATAAATATTTCGCTGAGTAGTGACGATGGAAGTTGTACACCTCTGGTTAGTGACAGCTGTAGGGAGTGAGAAATAAGGACTTTGGTATTTTCTCCTGGGTCCTGTAGGCACAACTTTTACATACTTTTCCATGGAACATGTACATCCACATAGGAGAAAATTTTAAAACACTCACAAAACTGTATTTAGTTGAGATTTGACGGCAATACTGATCAGTGACATAAATGTGACCGACATTTTGATATGACCCTTATAGTAATCAAAATCAACGGTTTTTCGCTGCATCATAATCATCAGAGCAGGAAATACCTCCTTCAGTCATCCTTCATCCATCCTATCGTCTTCGTCGAGGAGCTCCGGATATTCTACTCGCATCTGTTTTGATCGCAGCGTCGTAGAAACATCCCAACAGATAGCGGCAAACTTCACAATGAAACTAGTGTACGAGAGCAAAGAAAGAATTTTACCTACAAGAGAAATAAAACTCGCCAAACATCTTCATTTTGACTCTCCTGCTTGTAAAACACACTTATTCATCCATGAACAGATCTAGCTGGCAAAACGGGACGAACCGAGTTCTGATTCTCGCGAATTCGTATCAATTGAACCCCAAATTTTCTGTAGTACTCACGATTATAGAAAATCGATTTGACAGTTTTTTCTTTTAAAATTCATCATAATTACAGAGATTCCAAGACAAATACGCGTTTCTTTGATCTTGAGATAAAACGTCATTTGGACGTCATTTGATTGATTTATTTGCTTATTTTATTGCTTCCGAGTCTACCAAGGTAGCGGAAGCATTGTCTTCACTTTCGGAATGTGAAAATTTTTTGTCTCCAAAATCAAAAATTCCACTCGCATTTTGCGTTTTAGACCTTTCTGAACAATTTTGGTTCCGTGTCTGTCTGTGTGTCCCCTATAGGTTTCATGACCCCCGGATCAATACTAGCCTCTGCGCATGCGCAAACGTGAAATCCTTGTTACGCGCATAACTCTGGGAATTCTTGATCAATTTCGATGACATTTTCAGGGATTGTTCGGTTTGATGTGTAGATGGTCCCCTATGAGTTTCATGACCCCCGAATCAATAGTAGCTTCTGCGCACACTCAAACGTGAAATCCTTGCCACAAGCATAACTCCGGGAGTTCTTGACCATAATAATTATTTATCACTTCCGTCATCTACCCATTCAGCGTCAATGTCAATTTTTATTATTAGGTATATTTTATAGTTTGTTCAATAGTTGAACATGCCTACCTTTATTTTCTCAAGTTATGCTCCTGCATAACAATAAATTTACCCTAATTCAATATTTACTTCGCCTAATTGAACGAAGTTCTTTAGTCAATAATAATTTACGATGATCTATACAGTCATGTTATGGATACGAGGAAGCTATGTGCCACACCCACTTGGCAGACGTTTTTTATTTCTTGGTTCACCCCCGATTAATCATTTTGCATTTTCCCTGAAAACCTTCGATTTTCAGCGCTTTTCATTGAAAGCCGACGAAATGACTGTGGACTGGGCATCGAAAACACGCTTTCTATATTCACCACTGCCTAAATGATGGAGCTTAGTGCTTTAGGAACACTTAGGAGGACTTGACGATAATTTTGGGCAACGTAACTCGAATTTCTACGCTGCGTGGAAGCGGAAACCGAGGCGAGAGGTTCTGCTCGAGCTCGTGTTGAGAGAAGAGGAAGCCGATTGAAGCACCAACAGCCGCATCTAAAGGTCACCGGCCTTTGTTCTCCCTCTGCCCCCTTCACCTTCCGCTCCGGCCCTTCCCAGCGGAGCCGGGACGAGCTGATGCCTTTTAAAAAACCTCCCGGTTCGTCCACAGCTGACGTTGGATACCGTTCACTTCCGATAACATCCGCTAGGCCCGAGGAAACGTTTGCTGGAATGGAGTAGGTTTTAATGATATCATAAATAATATGGAAATTTGGAGTTGGTGATATGAACTGAACAAACTTGGGTCGTTTTGCGAGGGGAATGGTAGGAGTAGCCCTGGACCTCACTCGAGGACGTAGGAGTACCCCCGTGAGTACGAGTATCCCCGCCTTGTAGCAGTATCCCCGACAAGGTATAATCAGTAAAGTCAAGTCTATTACAGAATAATCATATAAATAAGAATATAATTAATAGTGGGTGTGGGTAGTGGAGTGACCACATTCATTCCGAATCTCTTAATTTGGAGCGTTATATCTGTTTATTCTTGTCAGAAACGTTTCGTCCCGCAGCGGGGACTTCCTCAGTCTAACTATGTATAACTACTAGCATACTTTAGGCATTGACATGGTGGTGGCACCACATATCTCTTGTTGTTTGTTACTTTTAGCTCTGTAGTTGACGTTAAACTGTTCACTCCTCCCTGCCCATGTACTCAAGTTGGTCATATTGCTTAGTTGTTTGATCCCAACTGCGTTAATTAGTTAAACAATTTTGTTTTGTTATAAAAATCAAAAAGGGGAGAGAGGAACTGCAGCATAATTTAAATTATTGAATGAGTGTCAAACATGATAGCACACAGCATCAAACGCCTCGTTAATATCATGATATAAATAAATTAAAAAAATACAAAAATAGGGAAATCTAAATCCGAACAAATTTGTAAAAAGGATTCATGGGATTTGTTTTAGACAGCAAGAAATCTTCCCCCTTGTTCGTTGATAAACCAAGGTTCCGCAACACCTCAATCACCTGCATATAAATAAGCAATCCAATTATTTTATTTTCAATTTCATTATTTTTAAACAATCCCAATGTATTAGGTACGTAGGCCGCTACCTACCTCTTCTCTGATTTTTGGCAAACACAGCAATTTTTTCCGGTGCTGTTCAAGTTTGTCCCCGCACGCAACTCCATTGCAACCTCCCACACAAATCGAAAAAGATATTGATAGTTTCGTAAAAACCAATGAGAAGGGTAGGATAGAGACTCAGAAATAAGTATGCAATCGATATGTTCATGATCCATGATTCATTCTGATCTATTTTCCCAACTGATCTATACTTTCCTAGAAGGACTGATTTAGGATATTTTTTTATTTCTGAGATACGAGCGAAGCGAGCATCCAGGCCAGCAAACTAGACAGAACACATTCGAACACAAATTGAAAGCGTGGACCTATATCGATCCTAATAGGAAGATATTTTTCGATAAGCGTGGGAGGTTCCAATGGGGTTGCGTGCTAAGGAAAAAAAATTCCTCCTCGTATTATAAGCCAGCCTCCTCAAATTCTTTTTCCACCGAATTTTTGATTATATCGTTTATATCAATTTGAATAAAGCACTATCCATTATGTGCTTGAACCACGTTGTTCCCTCAACCTGAACTCTTTTAACCCTTAATGACGCACGGTATCTTCCTGGATACCTTCCTTTCGAACTCATCCCCCCCCCCCCCCACCAATAAAAATGGGTTCTTAGTCCACTCTAAAACTCAATTGGCATGATCAATTATCTCTCAACGGTTGTAATTGCTTTTTTCTGGTTTCTAAGTGAGATGCCAGAGAACATGAACTAGGGTGCCTCTCTTCCTGCTCCGTTCTCAAACTATAACGTTTGAACCTAACAAAACATATTTCCGAACTTCTGACGTTTCAGTGTGGATATATCATACATGACAGAAATACAACTCGAGTTTCATCAGCGTCTTCTGAAAATGCGAGAAAATCACAAATATTAAGGTGAATAGCGGGATACTATGAGTTTTGGGTGTCTTTTGAAAAGTAAGTATCCTACAAGATACAGATAAAATTGAATTTTATCATTGCTCCTAATTAAAAAAATGATGAGTAAGAAGAAGAAAAGAAATAATTGAAAGAAAATGTGGAAAAATTTGTAATCTATAAAGAATTTTGGATCTTGGGATATTAAGGGTTAACGATATGATAATTAAATCCATCTCACACAAGCTTCTTTTTTCAATTCGACTCATTCACAGGTATGAAACCAACTTCATATGTTTCACTCCTGGCTATTCAGCAGTCTTCATAGTAACCGAACATTTTTCTGAGAGAACATGTTGGATACCGTTCTGGAGCCATGTTGGATGCCGTTAACTTCCGATAACATCCACTCGAGATTTACTGAAATGAAGTATGTTTTAATAATATTATATGCGAATAATAAGGACATCTTAAGTTGGTGACGTTAATTGAAGACATTTGGGTAGTTCCCAGTTGTGAAATCAACTTCATGTGTTTTATTTCTGGCTATTCAGCAATTTTCTTAGAGATCCAACATTCTTCTGAGAGAAAACTCTTGCGTCATTTTGAATTTAAACCATGTTGTAGTATTTCCTTGGATTTCCTGGTAATTAGAGAAAAAATGTCCCCTTCTCCCGAAAGTGAAAATAATGCTTTCGCTACTTCGTAAAACTCGGAAGCAAACTAAGGATGGCCCCCCATTTGGGATTTTCAGTCGGGCGATTAGAAAGTCTCAACTGTCAATATCGTCCACGCACCTGCGACTGAAAGCACGACAATGGAAGACTAACAAACAGTTTGTGCAGTGGCGTTGGCTTTGAGATTACAAAAACGGCAGCGGGTTAGGAAATCTAAGGGGAGGATTTGGGTGAATCCTATTACATCCCAAAGAAAGGAGAAGGGGCAATTCCATACGATCCACGGGGATTCGATAAAGTACCTAAATAAAGTAGTACGAGGATTTGATAAATAAAGTTCAAGAAGCTTGGCTCAAGAGGAAGACACGGGCTTTTTTCCATTCCGTAAATAAGATTGCCACAAAGGCTTGCAGCATAAACTCATTACCATCATCATAGAAAACCGGCATGAGTTTCGCCTGTTGACAGCACTAGACGCGAGATGGACAAAGTCACAGGTGCGGACGAGGTCATTCGATTCTGTGTTCCACATTTTCTCCCGCGACAATCGCATCGCAGGTGCGGGTTCTCCAATTGATTTTCTGTGCTTCATTTGACCGGCGATTTAATCGCGCGAAAGTGCGGAGCCGCCCTAAGACTTCTGTTGGAAAAATCGTGGTGAACAGCCTAGGTAAACCAGTTTTCTACTGCTGTACACGAATCCTCCTAAACACTTCTCCTAAACAGTTCTCCTAAACATGACTTCCAATTGGAAGGAGATATTGGATTCTATGCTGTGCACGACTGACTCACAGTTGATGATCGAACATAAGACTAGAAAGGATCACACAGCTCATGTTGGTTAAAGCAGATTCTGTGGTTCCTACCAAAAAAGATAATGACGTATCCGCCAAGTTGCCTTCAGACAGGGGAACACTTATCAGTTTGAATTGCGGTGTTTTCCACCCTACTTTGGCGAGCTGGATTTCCATTTTGTGAAACGATCATTTCTTTCCTGCCCTTGGGCGGTTATGCCCTGCGCTCTCCAATGATTGCCAATCACGCCTCTCGGTCACGAAACCTCCCTTCATTATGACCCCCTTTCCCTTCTGTAATACACCATTTCCACCCCAAGCAGTGAGCTGCAATTTGTTTTAAAACGGCTAAAAAAAGGAGAGATTTCGTGATTAAAGATTTCACATTTTTGTAGGTGCTACAATGAAAAGAAATTCAATTCGTTTCAGTTATAACTACGATAATGCGCTTGACAGTGAGATGGAGAGCTTTTAAGATATCAAACTGTTGACCTATAAAACGGCAAATATTTTTTTTCAAAAATACCTCGACATAAAACACACTTTTTTTTTTAACGGAAATTGAGTTTGAATTAGATGTTTTCAATAACGCGTGTACCCTTTCATGCATCTACCAAATCGTGATAATTTCCCAGAGATGGAAGGTTTGTCCAATAAAGAACGGCGAATCTCAGAATCTCAAATGATTCCAGGATTCGAGTTGAGATTTAAGAGCTAAACTGGAAACAATTTCTCTCATACGGAAAAAGTAGACTTTATGGAGCGTGAAACTTCATTCAAGGAAAAACAAGTTAGAAGGATATTGAAGTTAGGGATTGAAATATAAAAATCCGCATAAAATAAGCAGTTTGAGAAAAGCGAAAAGATGATGTGAAAATGAAACCAGGCGGTACACAAGGTAAGTTGAAATTTTCAAAGATAATACAGTATAAGTTTGCACTTGCGTAGAAGCATTTCAGGAATAAATTCATAGGGGACCATCATGCCTCCATCCAGCAATACTCTTGAGGATTTCAAAAATTCGTGAAATGAGTACCTGTAAATTATGTTGGGTACAAGCTTTCAATGAATCATACGAATACAAAGAGGCTGGCAAAGAAACTCCTTAGGGGATAACTCCGCCAGCAGAATCACTGAAATTGAACAAAAAACTTGCATTTGTAACAACTATTTCAAATTGCGCACTCCTCCCAAAACCCTGCCCTGGAAAATTCTTGAAATTTGAATGGAAACTAAGGATAAAAACTTGCAGTAATTATTGCGATTGTTTATTGTTTACGGAAAGTAACATAGATCTTGTAGCGAAAGAAATGACAGAGGACTGTGAAGGGCAGCATTCCTCAATGCACCGAAATCTATATTGTCGAAGGTAGAAGGAAAAGAGTTTTGACACAAATAATTTGTGGATGAACACATCGAGGAAACCCTCCGTTCCTACGTTAGGTCATAAGATAACGCACCGAAGTAAATCATATCAGTTGATGATACATACAGTCAAGTGTTCTTGATAAAGAAAACGATTGGGCGTATTCAAGTGTTTTGAAAAGGCAAACTATCAATGAACACGATAAAACCGATAAAGGTGAGTGACATTTGACAGGGATCAACTCGCTCAATATCTTAAACATTTGTTTAAGGCACGAACGTCAAAAAGTGGGTTTTGAGATAATCGCCTGTGTAGCTTAAAATGCCCAAAGACGAACGTCAAATTACAGGATTTTTTGCGTGCCACACGGGCGAACTTAGGGATAAATTAGCGCCGATGTTCCAAATTCCAAAATTCGCCAAAAAGGCGAATATAGGGTTTAGGGCTTTGGGTATGCTCAGTCTGCTAAATTCCATTTTTTCCAAGTTCGCCCCTCTGGCACGGACAGCCTCAAATTCCTCGCTTCAAACGGGTGAAAAAAATGAGAAGTACTCAACAGTGAACAACTAAAAATTAGCAACGACCTATTTCAACTATTCAACGTGGAATAAATTACTAGTACGATCAATTTAGAAAAATAAGTTGATACGAAGGAAATTGATTTCAATTACAAAATTCCAACTTGCGTTTGTCAATTCAGAAGTTTCTGAATGTTCGTTGTGCTTTGGTCCCGTATTCATTCATATCTTGTTAACACAGTTGTGAAATTCCTCCAACACTTGAGTAGCTTAGAACGAACAATTATACTCACATATTTACAATCAGGATTATGGAATGACCAGTCTAGTCTTGTGTTTTTGATATTTATATTTGTAAAGTTTCGTCCGGAATTTGAATCCTAATCACAGAAGTCTTACAATTTAAAACTGGTACTTTGGAATCAGATGGATTTTGACAGATTTATGGAAACAAAAAACACGTTGGTTAACATCAGTCCTAGTTATGAAATGAAAAATGAAAAGTTGCAAGATTATTTTAATCCCCATTTGAGCATCACATCATTTAAAACTAAGCATAGTTTTTCAGTAATTAGTAATGGATACCGATCCCTTGTTATTATTTACGGACTTCTATGATTAGGACCCAGATCCTGGGACGATACTTAAGAAATGACTAGAATGGTCATTTCAACAATCCTGATCATTAAAAAAATCCAGATCACAACACTAATTGTGTGTGCAGCAGGTTGATGTTGATTGTCGTCACCGTGCAATCGCGAATGTCAAATCTTGCAAATATCTTTCTGGCGTTTCAACAGATGAGTTGGACAGGAAGCTATGCTGGATAGGCGCTTTTATTGTAGTTCATAAATTAATGTTCGCTTTCCATTAAGGTGTTTGAGGTTTCAAGGCGTTGAACATTTCTGGTGTAGCTGTTTCCAAGATTTGAAATATCGACTGTTTGCCCAACAAAGACGCGAACTTTTTTTCTCCCGAAAGGCATCCGCTGTTCGGATGTTGCTTGTCTTATACTTGAATAGAATCTGTTTAGGCCCTGCTGGTCACCCCCTTCAAGCCGGACAGAAATAGCTAGGCCTCTCCATTCCTCAGGCTCCATTACGAGTCCGTGCCCATTGCCAAGTGCAAGAGACCCCCAGAAATCTCCAGGGGCACTCCCCTTCAGAGAGATGGAAACTCCTTTATTATTTAGACCACATAACTCAAACCCGGTTATATGGAGTTGTGTTGTTTGTAGATATTTTATCCCGTTGAAGTCGTAAGTCAGGGGGCCTTGTCTTCTAACCACACCTGCGCCTAATGGGAGACTCCTACACAAACAAGTTCCTCCAGAAAAATACCGGGTCCCTCCTGAAATTGAATACTCAACTCAAAACTTCCACGTCATTCTTCATATCAAGTCACCGGGTCAACGATAAATCTTAAATAACGACGGGTGAGCCGAACGATGAAATGGGGCGCCTCTTGACGAGCATTTCGAGGGAAATGACTCATTCGGATGCGTCTTGTCTAGTTTTTCCAAGAATGACATCCACCCGGAGGAAACCACTAGGGCTTCTGGCAACGTACTATGTTTATAAAAATAGATATTGCACTTTTTTCCAACTTCAGTACGTTTCCATCTAGTGAAACGTGATCTGAATTACAGATTAAATTTGTAAACTTGAAATAATCAGATTTTGCGTTGTTCAACAACAGGTGTGAGATTCCTTCCTCCTAACAATCTCTATAAGTATCTACATAGACACAGAAAGCCCTTAGTGGGCAGATTTAATTGGTAGCGCTGTCTAAAATTATCGAAACTCTATATGAATGATATCATCGTTAAACTAGGCTTTGATTCGTGTTCACCAGTATTAGATATTGAGCATTCCCACGAAAGAAGTAACATTTCCGAATCTCATAAAAATCCCTACATTAGGTGGTAAGCCATCACTCCTATTTCCAATGTTATATACTCCTCCTTATCTGTTTGTGGCCGACGAACGGTCGGATCGCGATATATTTTCAATAATGACCTGTAATGACTAAGAAATGTTATATATGTACCTTAAGAGAATATTTTGGTTTATTATTTTCAATAATGAACCTCTGTAATCGACTAAGAAATGAAAAGATAACCTGCCGCTTATAAAGAGGATATTTTACGTATTAAGACAAGTAGAATCCAAATATCGAATAAAGGAAACCAGTCCACCCGTCGTCCAGAGCTTTTCGACGAAACTACAGGACCAAAGTTAATGAACTTGGTAAAAAATCACCAACGGAGTCCAGTTGGTTGTAGTTCTAGTAATAAGAGACTGAATGGGTGATATCAGAGGGTTAAAATATTTAAAAAGGCCCACCATAGGGCCATTTAGGGGACCGTAGGCTTTTGCAATGGATTTAATATTTTTAAGTTTCCTGTTCATCCCATCAATGAATCGAATGAGCCCACTCGGACCACTTGGCGTTTATCCGTTCGCTCTCTAGAAGGGCCTTTACAGGGATGCACACGTGAACATCCTTACACTTAACTAAAACCTCCCAATAAATTAAGACGAATAAACCAGCTGATATTGCAATGGAATTTCAAGAGTCCCTTTTGAAATCAAGTCATCCTTCATCTTTGGTATGTCTAGAAATCAACTGCAACGTGTCAGGTAGAAGTGAATTACACACTGATCAGCTGAAGAACACTTGTGGCTAATTCGTTTCCTAATCGATCAAAGGAGGATGTATGGTGCCCTTTTTAAGGCACATAGAATACCATGTACCACAGACTGGGTCTGATAAACAGACCAGCGATTTACGTAGAAGAGGACACCTTTGAGTACAAATTTGCAGCGTTTATTACTGATTGTATTCTTCAGAGGTTGGGCTCATCATTGAAATACCAAGTTATACATTTCCCTTTTCAGAAGGTCGCAATCCTGTTACAATGTAAAAAGTGTTTTATTGCGTCATTCAACCGCATGAAATAATGAATTCTACAATAAATATCAGTATAGAAAAGTAAATAGGTAGTCAGTAATTCTACATATGGATGCAAGGAAGCTATACAATATATTCCACATACATCCTAGCATCTACGCTATCAACTCGTTGTATTTCTCCTCAATTATATTCCGATACTCGTAGTATCGCCGGAATTAATGTCGCCGAATTAATGTTCCCCGTCAACCGTTCTAAAGGTGGAATATTCAGAAATACTGATGACATCACTCTTCGGAGAATCACCAAGTGAATAGGCAAATGCCTTCTCCACGCTGACCTCGTGGTGATGCAAAACGCGACCTCCATCATTCACTAGATAACACAACGCGATTACTCATTCTGTAATAGTAATTAATAAGATAATAGTTGCACAGAAACTATGTATGCCTACATAGTTAATTTAAAAATAGATAAGCGATAAAAAACTGCATTAGGTCAGCTTGCACTAAACAATTGTTTGTGGTTGATAAATTTAGAAGGACATAAACAATATACCGGGTGTCCCTTATCCAGTGGATCACTCCCCTGAAGTCGTTAAATACGCAATGTAAAAGAATCAGACCAACGGTGATCCTCTTGGAGAGGAATTCAACTACACCATTTCCAATTTTCCTGCGATTGGGCCAAATTTTTCAAATTCGGATTCTACGAAAAATTACATGACCAATTATGACCCCTCAATCGATATTTTGCCCGCTTGCAACCCGTTCAACAAGCATCATAACTTGGCACAACCATTAGATTGTGCCAAAAATTGGATACTCGTGAATCTCAAGCGCGACATATGAATTTTCATTGATTTTCAACGCTGATTCGTGTGGGGCTGTCAGTTTTTTTATTCAACTCAGTTTTTTTCTTGATATTATGACCATTGTCTTAGGTTTTCGGTGAAATATAACAGTTTTTCCGAAGCACCAACTTTGGCAGTAAATTTAATTTTCCTCACCCTTTCGGTTGACCTAGGTGCTCACCCGAATAAACTCTTGCAGCTATTAGAGCACATATACCTTCGGAGAAGTAGACCTGAACGATTTCAGTCATTTGAGCTGAATTAAAACGGTGAGGCACCTTGATTAAACGTTACTTACGCAAGAGGACTCGACAAGAATTAATATAACAATGAGATTCTACCGGTTTTTGAGCAAAGTGACACTCTCCTCATCTGCTCATCTAATCTGAGTTCTTTTGGAGAACATCAAGGGGTAAAGGTATTGGATAGATTGGATAGATACTTGGAATGATACCGTTCAAGACGGTTTATTTATTAATAAACTTCATTACTTGCCCATATTTCGGAATAAATCTACTTCCCAACTACTACAGAAAAACTTTGACATATCATTGAAAATCGAAGACTATGGCCATAGTATCGAGAGAAAAAACTGGGTTGAATCCAAAAGATTGGCAGCACCGCGTGAATCATTTCCAAAATCAATGGAAATAGATGTCACACTTTCTATTCAGGAGCACCCAATTTTTGACCCACTCTAATGGTTCCTGTGTTCTACATGTGTTTGTTGAGCGGGGAGAAAAATCGATTGAGGGATCAAATGTTCATGGAATTACCAGTAGAATAGAATCCGTAGAATAGAATCCGTGGAACCTGAATCTGCAAAAACATAAAAGTGAGGAAATGACGTAGTTGAATTCCGCGCAGAAAAACTATGAAGATCTCTCTTGGTCTCATTCTTTACATTGCTATTTAACGACTTTAGGTTGGATAAGGGACAACCGGTATACATTTATATTGACGTTTCATTCCGAATCCAGTTCTTCTAAGTTGGTCCTTTCATACCTATTATCCTGGGGTTAAAATACATACTAGAAAAACTTTACAGCCTCCCAGCTTGATCGTACTGTTTGTAAGTGAAAATTCATATGCATGATTGCATAGCAAAAATTATATCTTAGTTGTTGACAGCAATAGTCAGTTTACTATTGTTTATTACGTATTTATTTACTGATATTAATCCAACAAAAGAAATAGTAACCCACAAAAGACATAAAACCTACATTCCCAGGGCTTAGAGTCGAAACATCGTGACTTGAAATACATCTTTCAAAACCGAATAGATCGGTCATTAACCCTAAACTGTAAAAGCATTAAAACCCAGGAATGTTACAGGACGGCTCAAACGGATTTCCATGAAAAATATTTTGGGAAAACATTTCAACAGCTCATTTTAAGAGAATGCGTTTATAAGCTAAAATATTGAAATCTCTTTCACAGCGCGGGGATATTGAGGATCAACACATAGCCGAGAATGTGCGGTGTAAAATGTACCCACCTATAGGGGTGGAACATCCGGGCTTTTATGGTTTCCGTCGCTACGTTATCGGGGCTCGGCGGTTTGCGTATATCAGACCCGACCCGGCGAAATATTGTGTTCACGAATGCCAGTAAGATAAGTTGGTTTGGTACACGCTGAATATCACCAAAAGCGTAATTCAAGAACAGCACAACAACTATAGTCAAACGCAGCAAATTCTTTCACTGGGGTTTATTATACAATTGGCTTGCGTTCATGATTTGAATTTCTACCAAGCTTTGGAGTGTGCGTGTTTCACAGGTGATAGAGCGATTATTGAATTTCAGGAGGCACACAAATATGATCAACTGATCAATCCAAATAGGTATTTTGGTTGAGAACCGATTTAAGTGCTCTATGCATATCTCCTGAAATTCAATAATCGTTCTATCACCTGTGAAACACGCAAACTCCAAAGCTTAGTAGAAATTCAAATCATGAATCATTGAACAATAAACCCCAGTGAAAGAATTTGCAGCGTTTTTTTTTTTTTTTTTTTTTTTCCAAGAGCGATTACAATGGAAAAATATTCTATTTGAAAATTTTAAATTTCCTAAGACGGAGCATGCATATCGGAATACTTCAACCCGTGTATCGGCTATAAACCCTTTTAGGAGTTCACTCAAGTATCCACATTCACTACATCACTAGATTACTGCGATCATAACAAAAACAAAAAAAACACTGTTGTATTTCTTTTGATCGCAGTAACCTAGTGATGTAGTGAATTTGGATGCAAATGCACCATAAATTGGGCCATACATCGGGAATGGTTTGAGCTACGGACTTGGGGGAGAGGCTCATTCGATTCCTCATGGAAAGTTCTTCAAAAAAGTCCAAATTTAGGCCGCCTTGACTTTTTTAAAGGTTTTTAGGGATTTTACAAAACTTTGACAACCCCCAAAGGGCACTTTAAATTAAGTGGGAGAGCTGGCTAAAGAATTGGGTTGTTGTCGGACCAACATGGATTTTTCCTGAAAATTTCAGATGTTTTGCTCCAGCCGTTTGGAAGAAATCGTGCGTACGGCTTACGGCGGACGGACGGATAAATTTTTATTGCAGATTTGGATTCTACACCCTTTGAAACGTAAACCATGAAATTTTCAGGGGGGTTAGAGTTTTTTTTCAAGAGCGATTACAATGGTTCATTATTGAATAATAAACTAAAATTGAACCCGTGCAATAAACAAATAATTTAGAAACTCCACACAAAGTGCTAATGAATGTAATTATGTAAATATTAAACTATGGTTGGTATTTTTCAAGCCTCCTTTCTTTATCCGTCTTCTGTATGTTCAAACTCACCAGTCCCCTTATCCCTATCATCCATACACCCAAAACTATCCTTTCGTATGTTTCATTTCAAATTCTGTTTTTCCAGCTTTCAAGTTTTTTGTTGTTCATTATCATTCTTTGTCCAGACCAGTGAACGTTACACCTTTCAACTCTTTTTCTCCAACGGATTTTTCGCTCTGGTACGCCTTCCATAATACACTAACTTGTATGACGGTGAACTCACCCCCGATTTTGATATTCCCCACATATATTTCCCCCGGATTCAGTGATTTATGATGCAACTGGTCGTGGCTGTGGGATGCTGGGCCCTGGTGATCGTAGACGCCTCTCTGATACGCCTTTCTTCTGGAGACTGATGCTGATGGAGGTCGACTACCCTTCGCTCTCGAGCAATTTGAATCTCGCTGTACCTCGACCATGCTCCCGAACACAAATCCTTTTCACCTCTCCTATTTCATCCACAAATTATCTATACAACAACACTGTGCAAATTATCCAGAGAAACTAACCTCTTAACCAATCCCCATATATTTTTCGATTCTTTTAATTCTGTTCGCTCTTGCCTTCATAGTAGTTTGTAAAAGTTACATCTAATCTAATTTTTACATTTACATACATTCATGTACGGGTTGCACCTTACAAAGCTGGATCAATTCTAACAGATGTCTCACTATTGACGAAGGAGTCCTTGCTTCAGAGGGACGTAATAAAAAATTAGAATCCCTGAAAATGTCATTGTTATAAAAAACAACTTGATAGTTTTAGGCAGGTAAACACCAACGAAGCCCATGTGAATTGACTGCAAAACCATATCGAGAATCTTGCCAGCCGACACTGGAAGGTGATCAACTGGGTACATTTTTACCATTAATCATCAAGTTCCACCAAATTACTCGATATCTCTTCAAATGGTTGCGCAAGATGTCCGACTCCACGAGCCGGGGAAAAGGAATCCCGAGCCAAGAGCTAAACTCTCGTATCGATCGAGAGGGCAGGTTCAACCCCGCCAGGCTGGCCGGCGTTCCTAGGGTAAACTTCTCCCTGTTGTATTGTCAGCTACCGAGGTGGTCGTTACATCGAAAGGGAGTAGCTCGAGACAAGTCTTTTCGGTGGGTCTTCTCACGTAACGTCACTTTTTTTCGTCTCTCTCCCCCCTGACGAGCAGCGGAAAACCGCAGACGCCGCTTTCGGCTGCCAAATACAAACGAATCAGGACGTAGAAAAGGGATCAGAACCTCTGACTTATAAACTCTATTAAAACCTGTAAACTCCAGATAAATATAGCGTAATAGGAACGACAAATTTGATTTCCATTCTTTATCTTCGGGGACAACAAAAAGGGACATGGAACCTGCTCAGCATAGGCGGAAATATTGGCTGGTACTAAGACGAACTATCTATATCTGAGTCATTTCAAAATTATGGGTTATTCTGTGTCACACAGCTACTGGGTGAGAATCGTTGTTAGCAGAGAGTTCCCGTTTTGGTTTATTATTCAATAATAAACCATTGTAATCGCTCTTGAAAAAAAAAATTCTAACCCCCCCCCCCCCCCCCCCTGAAAATTTCATGGTTTACGTTTCAAAGGGTGTAGAATCCGAATCGTCAATGAAAATTTTTCCGTCCGTCCGCCGTACGCATGATTTCTCCTAAATGGCTGAAGCAAAATAGCTGAAATTTTCAGGAAAAATCCAGGTTGGTCCGACGACGCCCCAATTCTTGAGCCAGCTGTCTCACTTAATTTAAAGTGCCCTTTAAAGGTTGTCAAAGTTTTGTAAAATCCCTAAAAATCCTCAAAAAAAGTCAAGGCGGCCTAAATTTGGACTCTTTTTGAAGAACTTTCCACGAGGAATCGAATGAGCCCCTCCCCACGTCCGTAGGTCAAACCATCCACGATGTATGGCCCGATTTATGGTGCCAACATTCGCGTTATTTCGGTTTATTATTGTTTTTGTTTTGATAGCAGTAACCTAGTGATGTAGTACTGTGGATACTGGAGTGAACTCCTAAGAGGCTTTGTAGCCGATACACGGGTTGAAGCATCCTGATATGCATAAAACGCTGCAAATTCTTTCACTGGGGTTTATTATACAATTGGCTTGCGTTCACGATTTGAATTTCTACTAAGCTTTGGAGTGTGCGTGTTTCATAGGTGATAGAGCGATTATTGAATATCAGGAAATATGCATAGAGCACGTAAATCGGTTCTCAACCAAAATACCTATTTGAATTGATCAGTTGATCATATTCGTGTGCCTCCTGAAATTCAATAATCGCTCTATCACCTGTGAAACACGCACACTCCAAAGCTTAGTATTAATTCAAATCATAAACGCAAGCCAATTGAATAATAAACCCCAGTGAAAGAATTTGCAGCGTTTTTCAGTGCGATGCGTCTGAGTGCCTCCTACTTGACTAGTTGGGTCTATATTTTGATTGGTTGTATGAATGAAATTAATTAATTACCCCCAATTCTCTCTCCCTAGTCATGTCACTAGCCGCATTCTACTCGGTTCACGTAATTTTATGGCAAGCCTTTATTCACTTTTTCAAGTTGCTCAAATCAAATATCGCACCAGGGGAGAATCCCCTGCGCGTGTACTGGGAGCCCAGAAGACAATTCATAAATTAATCAACTTATTTTCGCAGATTTATGTCAGTTACATGTATTTTTCTCTTTCCCTAGAATTTTTTTTTTAAATCTCCCTCTACCAGTAGAAAACGGAAGTTTTGAGTTGAATTATAGGGCAGCACTGCATCAATATGCCAGTCAGAGAAAGCCACGAGTTGATTTCTGCAGGGTCATTAAGTAGTTCAAATGGCTCTGAAAGTGAAATGTACTACTGCAACCAGCCCACAAAACCATCAGCTGCAATCAATACCATCATCTTCTGCACCTCAACCATTGCAGAACGCTGTACACATTCCGGGATCCTACCTCTTATCCATGTTCCAGAGCACTTGTAACAAGAAAATAGTGGATTGCTATTGATATGTATGCTGTATAGGAAAAGTTGATGTTGACAGTACAGTCAGGGTAAATGGACTGAAATGTTTTGAAAACTCTTTGGATCAGTTTGTCATTTAAGATGACAATACGTGGTTGAATAATCCCGCCAACATTATTCGAACGATTCAACCTCCAAATTTTCTTATCAAAAGCAGAAAAATGAATGAAAAAACAATTTTTTCCCCATCCCCATGTGATATAAATGTAAAGAAAAAGTAGCAATGAGCGGATTTTTAAATATTTGTCTCTGTTACTATTAATTCCAAGGTTTGTGGTTTTACCTAAATTTATTCAATTTTGTTGGCTTCAAAAGTTCTATTTTTTCTGCGTTTGTGAGACGTTCTTAAATTTTCAAGTTTTTTTTTACCTTATCTCACCTAGTCGTCCCTCTTTTACATCCTAATATGTGGAGGTCTCTCTCAAATTATGTGATAAATGTTTATTATTTTCTTACATTTTTAATTTTGTTCGTATTCTTCATTATTCTTGTTTGAATCTCGTTCTTAGTCAACTGATCCTAAGACTGAAAATCAGTTAATACAAAGGCTGGAGAAAATTACATTCTCATCATAGATATAATTATAAGCTTTTCTGTGGGGTTTAATAACGTTTATAATTTGTTTCAACACGGTTTTCCTCTCTCGCTAGAACAATGCTCTCTCCCTAGAAACTGAAAAATTTCATAAATTCAATATTTGACTGGTTAGGGTGGTAGTCAAGGAACCTGCATAGATGAACTAGTATAACAAAAAACCCAAAAATGCAGACAAATTTTGGGTCGGAAAATTGATGCTTGAAATAACCCATAATTTGAAATGACTCATCTACGATTGTGTATTTTTTTCTTAATTGAAGAAAAGAAAGAGTAGTACAATATAAAAGTCACAAATGTAGACACCCTACTAACTCAGGGGTGACTACATTTTAAAAAGAAAAAGTGTATGAGACATTTTTTGTTGGAAATTACCTCCAAAATCGATGCCTGGATTGTTTTAGCATTAGGTTTTTTGCACGGTGTATAATGAATACGAAAAGTAGCACAGAAAGATAGAAAGTGACAAACTGGAATTGGGGTTTTGAAATCTTGCAACACTTTGAAGAAAACTAAGCTTAATGGAGCAATTAGTATCTCGTAGATTGTGAATATTTTGGGATAATGTAATGTCAGAGTAAGTTTGGAGCGGAGACCACAATGGAAAATTAGTTCGGCCTTCTGCTTCTCTCCTTGACGCGGGGAGGGGCCTTGGCCCTTGGGCTACAGAGTCTGCCAGCTGTACCTTCAGAATGGACGTTGTTGGTGTGGAAAGGGGAATGATGGCAGGATATTGCTTGACCGAATATTTTGGTTGTTATGAGAAGCTAATCAAATTGTTAATATGTACGGGAATATAAAGCATCACAAAACATCTTGCTTTCGAAAGACCGGATCGGCGCTCATGTTTCTCAATTAATGGTATTACTGTCACACGGAAACTGCAAAGGTACATGTTCGCTTAACCAGGAACGGTGCAAGGACTCGTCTTCTTATCTGTTTATCCTCGTTTTCATCAACCTAGAAGAACTCACAATCAAGAAAACCCAAAAGAACTACTCCATAGGGTTAAGATTGAGTTTCGAATATCTAAGACATTGATTCACTAAGTAGCATTTGACAAGCTCACCATAATGATTGATTACAGAGTGATAAACTAATGATTTCGTTAATAATTTAATCAAGACATGCGAGTACGCTTCATCCTGTCCACTTCACTTCGGTCACTAGTACCATGTTTTACATCTCTCGCTCAGTAATGTTAGACTAAAGAACATAGCTATTACTAAAACTCATTATACCATTTTAAAGATTGAAGGTATTAGTATTAAATGAAGCAGCTTTTCATGAAATTTGCCGACCACTAGAAATAATTTAGCCACAGAGTCTAATTTTCAAAATTTCCCAACAAAATTCTAACTTTCTAAAACAATTAACGTTTGTATGGTAATAAATGACTTTAGATTGAAATTAAATAACTCCAAAACCATATTATTATAGGAAAATTGATACAGAATCCGAAAATTGGGTGAAAAGTGGAAAAAAGTGACATAGGTACAAGTTGAAAAATAGTGATTTTATGATGCGAGCTCAGTCGAAAAAACACGAAAAATCATAAATTTACAACAGATGGAGATAGGACGGTTGTTGAGGCGGGGTTGTTCTACATTTTTTAAGGATATTAACAGAAAAAATATAGTTTTGGTGAGGAACGAAAAACGTCTGCCAAGTGGGTGTGGCACATAGCTTCCTCGTATCCATAACATGATTGTATAGATCATTGAAAATTATTATTGACTAAAGTCAACTAGTTCAATGATGGTTCAATATGGTTCGATCCAAGCTCGAGGCTAAAACTTTATTTTCTCTTTATTACTCACGAGGACCATCTACACATCAAACCGAACAATCCCTGAAAATTTCATCGAAATCGGTCATGAACTCCCGGAGTTATGCGCGTAACAAGGATTTCACGTTTGCGCAGAGGCTACTATTGATCCGGGGGTCACGAAACCTATAGGGAACCATCTTCACCCCAACCCGCACAATCCCTGAAAATTTCATCAAAATCGGACTATAACTTCGTGTAGTTTTGCTCGTAACAAGGATGTGCTGACACAGACAGACACACACACAGACAGACACGGAACCAAAATTGTTCAGAAAGATCTAAAACGCAAAATGCGAGTGGAATTTTTGATTTTGGAGACAAAAAAATGTTCACATTCCGATAGTGAAAACAATGCTTCCGCTACCTTGGTAGACTCGGAAGCAAAATACCTAGTAAATGCTTGAAAAAAAAAAGCAAAAGGTGAGGTTTATTAACTTGATTTCCCTCTATTGCTAGATTCTTTTGAGTTTTTGCATGAAAAAGTTAGATTAGTACAAGTTTTTGCTTTTTTTTATTTACCAAATTTCAAGCATTTGCTTTAAAAAAGTAAGTATTAGCATTTGGGTGGTTTCATTCAAATCAACCATTGACTACGAAGCCTAATTCCCGAACCAGATGTCAAGTTGTAAGAATAAGTTTGCCAAGCGTCATAGACCCGTCGGTCGACCTTGTGTCAAATTAAGCATTAATACAAACGATGCGTCTGTGCGAGCCAAGGACCGCGGCCAATCTGCATGCATTTCGCCGTGATGCTCCCTCTAGTGGCAGCATCCGCCATTAAATTTCCTCCCAATTTTTCCCTCGTTGTTTTATCATGCAGGGTTCGTCCTCTTCTCATCCATTCACATCTAGCACATTCCGTCATTGCACAAACGAATGGTTCAGGCAGTGGGCGTACAGAAATTCCCTCTGCCGTCATCTCTCGAAATGTCCCTTCGACGAATGAATGAACCAACCCGTATAATTGTTTTATGTACAACCTGCACAACATAATGTAACAGGTGATATGTTTGCAACGAAAACATTAGAGCGTGAATATATGATTGTTAACATTTTGATTCAATTTTAATATATAAACTGTGTGAACTCCATAATGAAGATGCCATACCCAATCACCTGGTGTGACTACGTCTCAATGATCGTTGAAAAGCGTGATCGAGACATCCTCCATACAATTAAAACAGAAATCGGAAACTGGAAGGGCAATCGTTTCTGATGGATCGTGGCTGCCACCAACCATTCCGAAAACTTTATTGACCCTACAACCGGAGCTCACATTAATTTATGGTATGGCACAAGCCCAATACAAAGCAGCAACAAGTTAGAGTAAATCAGCAGCTACAGGAAAGTAACGGAATTAATGATTGGATAGTTAACAAAACTGGAGTTAACGGTAGAAATTATTAAGCATGGAATTCCTCGTTTGTCGATGAAAACTCGATGTTGAAGGAGGGAGGCAGAATATGGGAGAGAAGGTCCGGAAGTTAGTGGATTGTTTAAAAGCTTCCATAACAAGATGAGACTTCAGTACATCGCCTTTTCTCTGGAGAGGAGAGACGACAGTCCTTTCATCAGAAAGTATAGGGACGCAGTTTTAAGGAAATGTAGGGCAAACACATTTTGGTGGAACTCTTTCCAAAACATATTCGGCGAATAGTTAAGAATCGCTGTGGTAACTTGCTGGAATGGAAATTAAAACATAAATAATGACGTCCTCTTCACCCGGACGATCCCTTCAACGCTCTTTTCGATCAAATCCGTATAAACATCAAATAAACGACGATCTTCAAACAAGAGATTTTGAAGAAGTATTCCATGTTTGCTCATAATAACTTACCACAAATCGTAGATAGCTCACTGAACAGCTATATGGATGTATATAGCATTCAATACCAATGGAGTGAGTAGATAGCAAACGAGATTTCCCTAACTTTGTTTCAAAAGAGTCTAAAATTTTTGAACAAGTGGAAATCCATCAAACTGAATTCTTTTTTCCAGGCTTACAAAACCGTGAATCACGTCTTTCCTGCCTGTACAAATATCCATTGAGGGAATACATATTTAGAATGACTCCAAGTTGAAATGGAATTTTACCACCTAAAATGAACTGTCGAAATCGGCTAGATTTAAAATGTGTCTAAAAATTGTATGCTTTATGGTGGGGGGGGGGGGGTTTACTTTAATCTGGCACCAATGAATTTATAGGAGACTACATCGATCTCAACTCAGACAATGCATGAACATATAATCGAAAATGGATGTAAATTGTAATTGTGTTGTAATTGTGACGTTTGTGCTTACACTGAGGCTACCTTTGATCCAGAAGCGTTGTAAACTAGTATGGATTTGCACGTTTCAAGAATCAGCGGACACAGAGATGACAAGAAGCCAGACACTAATCCAAATTTGTTCATGATAGTGTAAAACACGAAATGATTGACTTTCTTATTCCTGAAAGTGATCACATCATCTGCCTAGAGATTATAACAAAACGTATATGTACACTTCCAGCCCGAACTACTTACTCCAGAAACTTGAAATTTGGGATGAACGTTTCTTTTTGTGTTCAAACAACATCTACGAGCTTTTTAGTAGAAATTCTCCATCCCTTGAACGATTAATTCAGAGCTTTTTAGTAAAAATTCTCTACCAACCCATCGATTAATTCATTCCGACTCAAAAACCTTAGTGGAGACTGTGGAGTCGGTATTTCATCTAAAGATGGAAAACTATACTACGAAGATACGTTAAGATGGGTGATTAACGGTAAAGAGGATTTCCGTGTGATATTTGTAGAAAGAGAGTCATGATAAGACGAATTTAAACTTGATCCTTGCAGTTTGAAACTTGAGGTGATTCAGACGGCGAAGTGATAGCTAATACAAGTAAAGACGGCTTACTCCTTCCCCTTCACTCATGGCTAAATTTAGAAACCGATCTCAGACTCCGCGTACGTGGCTGAAGATGAAGTCTGGGGGCGCCGCTGATTAATCAAGATAAATAATCGGAGCGGATATACATACAATATGCAACTACATGCGCATGATTTTGTTTTATTTTTAGATGTGGTGAGTAGGTGCTGCATTAAAAAATGTCAACTGGATGTTTATCACGGTATTTTCCAAATTCTTTATATGAAATCCTAATCTTCCCCTAGCAATTTTGAAAACTCTCTACAAGGGGACTCTTTACATATTGCGTAGAATACGATTTTAGTATAATCAAGAGTTATTAACAGCACTAAAATAGTAACAGTTCTACCGTTAGCAATGAAGTTTACACTGACTTGAAGGATGTGGAATTTAATAAAAAGTAAACATGCGGTAATTAAAAAACTAACTCATAGAATTCATAGTTCTCCAGCCTAAAATAGTTCTTTACTTTATACAATCTCCTACATACCCGGTTTTCGTTAACAAATTCTTCGAAACATAGACACCAAGCAAGTCAATCTGGGTGCATAAATTGACTGGTGTAATTAATATTAATTAGAGCATTAAATTAACCAATCAAACTGTAGTAAAAGTTTGTAGCAGCATTTCACGTGAAGTTTTTTCTTTGGAACATGGGTGAGGGGATATTTTCTTCAAATTTACAGAATGGTCTACCGGCAGTTAACATTTGCAAAATGTCCAGGTTTGGGTTAATTTTATTTACCGTTTGCTACCACCCTTATTCCTCCATAACAAAATGAAACCATCAGTGTTTCGGAAAGAGAAATACTCAGTCTTTCTGTAGTGTAACTCTTTTCTCAATCGAAACTTTAGCTCACCTCAAAAATCGATTTTGAAAACTTAAAAATAAGTTTTTTCCCAATCGGACATTTTACATTTTTGGACTGATTTCAAAACAAACACATGTACAATATCCAATCACAATGTCATCATGTGGACCAAGTCGTTTAATCTTAGCAAACACATTCATGTTTGATCATCACTATTTGAAGAAAAACACCCATTTCAACAGTTTTCCATGGTGGTCATCATTTTTCCCTCAAATACTGAAGATATCTTGTGTTCGCTGAAACTTGAGGAACACGGATAATATTGGAAATGAATGAACTAGTAGAGAGTAAGCAACGAGTGCGGTGGAAATGATTACAGTTGAAAATATTAAAAGAATGATAGAAAAGTTCTTCTTCTATCTGCTCCTTTGGGGCTATACCCTGAGGATGTGCGTCTAGGGGTGGTGGCCAAAGGGTGAACACAAATTATCCTTGACAACTACACAGTCATCGGGTGAAAACAAACACACATAAAACCACACGGATAAATTGTGTGTTTGAGGGTTTGTGAGAGGTTTCTGGGGGCTGTATGCTTCTGTTTTCTGAATGTTATGTCCACTGCCAACGAGTTGTAAAAGATTTGAAAGTGTGTTACCACAAAAATTATGCGATTTCTCCTTTGAAAAATGTTAGAACAATGGCCAATAAAATTATGTATTATGGCTAGCCAAGTCGTTCATCATATAACAGAGTAAATACTAGGCCGTTTGGTCTCCGTTGATATCTGATCATCCATCGCAGCAGGTACTCATATAAATTTTACTACTACAAAAGACCTGGTGATTCTTTTCATTGGTACTTTCAATTTTTGTGGAACAAATCTGGTACAACTGCACCATACGTGTTAATGTATCGGACCGTGTCTCCTTCGCACATCTGCCACTGAGATATCCTGTCGTAACTATATATTTCGGAGTACATTGACGTTTCCAACCAATGTCACTGAATCTTGACGTCACTGAATCTACGTCACGACGAAACTCATTGTGAGAACGCCCGGGCCACGTTTTGGAAAAATTATTTCTCTGTCGGATAAATGAACCGTTCCAGAATAAATTTTATATTTCAATCAATCAAACTATAAAAAAGACAATCATAACAAAAATTTTAGATCGGATGATTCCTTAGGAGCACAATTTTGGGTGTTTTTTTTTTAATATTTTAAAATGTACCCTAGTGCACGACTCCTTGTTACCTGAATCGAATGAATTCAGGGCTAGGATGAATACAAAATTTTGCATGAATAGACCCTTGTGGATTTTTTACAGATCGGTTTTCACAACAAACTACACTGATAACGATAGATGACGTTCCCAGATAACAAATATCCATTCAAGATTTCTCTATCTTCCAAAGGGCGTCCCTGGCAAGTGGCAACCTACATTCCTTCCACTCTTCCAACTTTATAACACGATGTGTAGCCTCGAGTCTATTTTAAAAGGTTACGCCGTTTTAAAAAGGCATCCTATCCTAATCTTTCATCGTTCCCATCAGGTGTTTCCCGGACGAGGGCTCGTTGTGATGCTAATTAACAATTCAAGTCGGTGAAAGGAACAAGGTCCTGTGTTATGTGAAAGTACACAGCTGCTAACTATTTGTTTTCGGTTGAACTATCTGGGATATTTAGTGTAAAAACAAACTTTGAACATACCTAATGCCAGAAAGAAATCCACTACTGCAAGATGAATTTTACGTGGAATTGAATTTCAAAATGCTTCTATTTCTACAGTAAAGTTAGCAAAGATATCAAACAGTGAGGGTATAAATGTGATTCTGATATTGTGGGAAGTAGAAGACTGTCAATATTATTTCAATCATTATTCAATTTCGTCCATTATAGTCCGTGTCGAAATCAAATTAAGTAGTGAGGCTTATTTCTGCAGCACTTGTTTCACATTTGAAGTTGACATTCGGCAGTAACCGCTGTATTTCCGTAGACAATCCATTCATATTTCTCTAGGGACCGTTGATAGTTGGTCGCTCGCATGAACTCATCGCCAGTGCCCACTTTATCGCGTCCGCCCACAAACCAACGACGGCACCTGTCATCTGATGAAAAATTACGGCATGATTCGCAGATCGCGATTAAGATATGACGTCATTTCTTAGGTAAGGCCTTCAGAAGAGCCAACTGTTTCTATTTCACGAATTCATCGTCATAATGAGACGAGGAGGGGAGGGGATCTGCTATTTATCAATCATCAGTGCCTATTTCATGTAGGTACAGAATCATTATGTTCCTGAATCAAACTGTTCAATAATTGTTGCTACCATTCAGGAACCAGATATATACGTCCATGATGCCTCAAATAGGAGGCACGAATAAAACACAATTAACAACTTTTAAAACGCAATAAATGATTGCCCAAAAGTTCAATATTTTTCAGGGGGTTGAACCACCATGTATACGCTGATTTTTCCCACTCTAGGTACCAAATTAATACCTGAATATCTTCAATTAAATCAACAAAACAAAACTTTTTTAGTAAGAAGTTGAAAATGAATTCGAAATAGGAGTAAAACCTGCTACATCTGAGGTTTTACCGATACGAGCGTCCCCTGTGATACACAGCCAAGTTGACGCCCTTCTTTTTCACTTCACTACACACTCAAGATGATTTCATTCGACACATTTTAACGACACCCAATAATATAACAACACCTTTCATTGAAACTTTTCAAGAAACCGATTTAGATCAGTTGAAACTATTCAAACCTTAACTATTCCCTTCATAAACTTAGCTACTAATGCAACTGTGAAGTTCGCTTTCTATACCTTCAACCTGACATTTTTCAAAAATTGAGTCATTTATAAGGTGCTGCATAATAAACCTACGGGAAAAACAAGAAAATGTAGAGAAACACTCATGATGGGCACTTATTTATTACTTTAAAATGAGAAAACTGGTAGAATCCAAATGGCTCTTCGGCATTCCAGACGGTTCCTCCAACGGATTATACTATATAGATGTTTTTCTACGTTTTCTTGATGGTGGGATTTGTGGAATTCTTCAATTGGACGTACAGATCATGGGGGTTGAAGTTTGGTGATTTGGAATTCTCATATCCTTTAATCGGATGGTTGTAAAACTTTTCCATTTTGGTCAACTTATACAACATGGTGAAACCATGGTTTTGACCATTCTGTCAACTTCCGATAGTGACTCAATGGTTGAGTGCCTTGTTCTAGCTCCAAATAAACCTGACAATGGTGAAGGCATAGGAACTACGGTAAATTAGAGTATTGGATTTATGGGATGGTTGTAAAACTTTTCCATTTTGGTCAACTTATTTAACATGGTGAAACCATGGTTTTGATCATTCTGTCACCTTCCGATAGTGACTCAATGGTTGAGTGCCTTGTTCTAGCTCTAAATAAACTTGACAATGGTGAACGCATTGGAACTATGGTAAATTAGAGCATTGGAGTAATGGGATGGTTGTGAAACTTTTCCATTTAGGTCAAATGATTAAGAATGGTGAAACCATGGTTTTGATCATTTTGTCAACTTCCGATAGTGAATCAATTGTTGAGTGCTTTGTTCTAGCCCTGACTAATGAACTAGACAATGGTATTGTGTAGGTACGTTGAGAGGTGAATCAGAGTATTGGAGTTTCAAATATTTGAACATTGGGGAGTTCACAGTAGAATTCCCATCCGAGATGTCCCTACAGTGCCTACATACAGTTAGCTCCCACTTGAGGTAGAGCTGGGATTTGGGATTCTCCTATCCTTTAATCGGATGGTTGTAAAACTGTTCCATTTTGATCCACATTTAGCTGGTGAAACCATGGTTTTGATCATTCTGTCACCTTCCGATAGTGACTCAATTGTTGAGAGTGCCATGTTCTAGCTCTAAATAAACCTGACAATGGTGAACGCATTGAAAGCAAGGTAAATTAGAGTATTGGAGTTTTAAATATTTGAACATTGGCGAGTTTAGAATGGAATTCCCCATCCGTGATGTCCCTACAGTAGGTACCTATTGCAGTTAGCTCCCACTTGAGATAGAGCTAGGAGGAAACGCCCATCGTGCTAACTACTATCTCGACAATCTACTCGAACACTCCCACATAAAGGAATGTGCATTGCCTTTATGCCAATTCTATGTTAATGGAAACTATAAGTAGCTATGAATATTAGGAAAACCCGAACTCATGAAATAAAATTAAGTCAAGAATGTCGAAACAGCGAAACTACCTTGCATATATTAATTCTACAGATGAAAAATCAACCTGCCTAATTTCATGCGGTGGCACGTTGAGTAGTAGTAATTACAGAAATTTACAAAACATGGACGTACACTAAACATATTAGACAGGTGTAGTTATGTACGTATACAATGATAGGTGTTTAGTTGATCCTAACACATAAATAGATATAAATCTTCATAATATGGTGCGATTCGTGACTCTCCATAAGTATCCAATAGCCAACAATAAACCACGATCAAACTGTCAACAGCAGGCGAGCGGAAGGGGGGGGGGGGGTCCCCGAAGAATCGATGATCGTAGAGATATCGCAGGGTAACCAAGGGAGGCTATTAGGGATCCATAATTCAGTCAACTTCTAGAGGAATACGCAAGAATTATTTCATGACGGTAGTGTAGAGATAAAGAATCATACACGTACCTACATAAAAAGTAACATGAGAGCTCCCACACGAACAGGTGGTACCCAATATTAATCCGCTTAGGATATCGCCATCATAATAATATTATGATGTTTATTATACATTCGGTAGGCTCTTCCATTTCATCTTATTCTAGTAAAAGGCTAACGTAAAAGACGGAGGTAATTAAAAAGGTAATCAATGACCTCGAAATACTAATTCCAAAGGGCATTAAGGAAGATTCTTTTTACGAACATTCATGTTGTACATAAATTGTACAGTCGGTAAAACCATGTGGAGAGTAGGTAATTTCTAAGGGCGATCGCTAAAAATACCGGTGACGACGGTGAGAGATTGGCCAATGTTATCAGCCACTCCTCTTTCCTTGCCATCATGCGAGATAAACAAACATAATTACCGGGCGAAATAGTTCAACTACCCGTAAAATCGAGAAAGTGATTTATAAACGGTCGAAATTTTATGAGAAATTCCAAGTTAATAACAGAAACGATAGGGAAAGGTTACAACAACTCAATGTGGGACAAGGACTTGGGAAACTAAGGCCGTATAGAGTGGCCATCGACTCCGTTCCGCCCCGGACGCTTTTGAGAGCCGCGAAAAAATATTTTAACGACTAGTGAGAAAGGAAATTCTTACCTTCGAAGGCCTCTTGGAATCGTGATAGTTTCTTCTACCGCAATACCGTTTTTTCTCCTGATTTTGTTTAGCACTTTACACTTCCGAACCGGACACAGAATTTAAATGTTGAACACATCCGAAACGGCACAAAACCCCGAGCGCAGAACCCCGTCAGCCAAGTAAAATAAAGCAAGGCGATCGGGCCGACCGAGAGTCGGAGTGGGGGCTCAGAGGCGGTGGCGCTCAGACATCGATAGGTGAAGTCGATGTATCGATCGGCACGACCGTTGCGATTGAGAAGGTTTGGGCGGGAACCTTTTAGTCCATGAGGGAGAAAATTGTAATTTAATTTTAAATATATTTAAATGTATTAAATACGTTATTTAATGTTAAAATTGGCTGTAATTTCTGGAGATGATTTCAAATTAGATTGTGAACACATTGGTAAGTAATGCATGGATTACTTAAAGGGCCGTCCTAAGCCCAGTTTTTATAGAATCACATGTGTAATCCACCCATTTATAATCCGTTCATTTAAAAAAAAGAGGAATTACCCCTTCCATTCACCTCCTTTCATAATGAAATTCGAAATTGAAATTAACTCCTCAACTAGACCAAGTTATTGTTGAAAGGAAAAAGAATAACGAAAATCGGCTGTAACATAGTGAAGGTATACCGATTTATCACTATTACCCCCTTCATTTCACCCTTCCATAGTTAAATGATAAAGTTCAGAAATATTTTTCAAAACTAGCAGTATAAGGTGTAAGTTTAGCGCTGGAATGGATTGTCTGCTATCCTCCCATTACCCCAACAGAAAATTCAAAAGTTCTGAGGTTTGTTGCACATCTAGACTAAAATTTGGTCTGAAAAATAGTAAAATAAATCAATGAAATCAGATGAAAATATGTAACGATATGTAAATGATGTTACGATTAATCACGAGTATCATTGTTTTTCAACACCCCTCAAAGTCGGAGGGTCCAAACCATTAAAATGATGATCATTAAAATGAATATCTTGAGAACTTTTCAAGGCTTAGAGGTTTGGTTGGTTTGTTTACGGGCCCAACGTTGCAAACCTTCCAAGGGAGTTTTCCGTACCATGTACTAAGTGGAACGAAAAAGGGTACGACAAAACATGCAACCAATTATTCATTTTAAAAATCTACTACTTTTCGGAGTCTTATCGTTGAACGAGTAATAAAGACTTTATTGTTTTTAAATAGCAAAAGGGGGGGCCAGGGGGCTTTATTTATTCGCAAAACACTTGGATTTAAATTGAATTAAATTTATGTGAACATCTAACTACGATTTGTTCCAAAATTTAACTTGTGATTGGACTGGTCACTAGATGGCAGGAAGGTACTACATCTCTCTCAAGAAATATAAGAAACATTTACTTTCTCCTGAATCAAAATTTCCACTCGCATTTTACACGGTACTGAAAGTTTTTGTGTTGTTGCCCGTATTTGGGCAAAATTATATAAGATTATAGTCTCCTTTCTAAGAAACTCGGAAATTATTTTAGTAAGGTCCTAGATGATATATTTCTACAGATTTCACAATCGCTTCGTAGCTTCTGTTCTAATGCAAATGTGAAACCATTTCAATGCAAAGTTGGACACCTTCCAACGGAAATGTACTAAGTATTACTCAGCAAACTAAATCTGTGCGTTGACTTATGAAGTAAGAAATAAGATTCAAATGAAATACATTGAGTTAATCACTGGATGAAAATCGACTGCCTAAGGGCGAGCTTGAAATTCTCTCAGGCATTTTGATTGACGCTTTTATACTATGGGTCCGAATTTATTTCACCTTATCGCGCCTTAGAACGCTTCAAATACCGTTCTTGGGATTTTCCATATAAATTAAACGAACAACCTTTTTACGTCAAATCACACCTTCATCCATGACATTAAGCCATTACCAGCTCAGTAATTAAACTGTTATGATAAATTCAATTGAAGTTTTATCTTGACAGTTTCCAATTTCATTTACATATTTTCCGTCACAATTTAAAACTTAAAAAATTGGATAAATGATTATAAATGGTTTTTGTAACATTTTATTTAATTGTGTTAAATGAACGTGCTATATTTTTCCCAAGGGTTGGAAAAGGGGATCACACTTTCTTTTTTCTTAAATACTGACTGGAAACAAAATGTTATGGTTAACTATAAAAACACGTATGAAAAATAAACATTATCATAATGATAAGGAATCCGTTGAAAAGGTTTTGACATTTCATCGAGATAAATCGATAGTATACAAGAAATTATCGATGGAAAGATATCGATTATGTTCCTGACGACGGTGCATGCGCAGAAGAAACGAGAACCACTATCCCGAGTTGGCCTTTTATTATAAATCAATAATTGGACGCAAACAGGTCAAAGTTTGTCGGGTTAACGGAGGCGACGTGGTATTTGTTTTAAAAGTTGAATGAAAGAACGTTGAAGCGACTTCCCACAGGAAACTACTCGTGGAACGATAAAATTTGATTACAGAGTCAAACTCGGATGACTCGGCCGAAGAGTCGACGTCAGCGCAGCGGAGCGGGAAAAGTTGAGAGTATCGCGTGAATGAGAGGAGGGGAGGGGGGAGCGGATGAATACGGGTTGACACGACGAAACCGGGAACGTGACGTACAACTGGGCGGATCCCGTTGATAACATCGGGAATTTATGATGAATAAAATTTAGACCAATCAAACAGGAAAAGTAGAAGAACGGTACTGTGGATCACATAAAGGTTAAGTAGGGGTCCAACTAATCTGCCAGTCAATTTTCATAAACTGCAGTCTACCAGAAAGAAATGCGAAAAACCCTCCAATCAACAAGGGTTGTTATTCAGGAGAACGATCACATTTCACGTGAAAAACAATCGGAAACAGTCAGGGAAAATTCCAGAAAACCGACCAAAAATTGAGATATTCAACTTCAAGACATGCAGTCGACCGAATAGAGATGCAGAAAACCTGCAGTCTACCCAGATTATTATCTGGGAAAACGAGCTAAACATTTGAGGAACAATTTTTTTTGGAAAAGCCAGGAAGAATTATGAAAACAGCCAACAAAAACTGTTGACCGAAAAGAGATGAGAAAAACCGTCAGTCAACGTGGATTGTTATTCAGGAGAAAGACGTCAACGTTTTGTAATAAGGACAATGAGGACAAGTCAGGAAAAACATCGAATTTGACTGGGATTTTTATTTAAAACATGCTGTCAACCACAAAGAGATCTGGAAACCTGCAGTCTGCTCGGCTGTCCCACCTGTGTCTTCAATAAATTTAGGAAATTGATAAAATCGATGTAGGAGCCTTTCTCAGTGGTTATCGGGAATTTCTTCAAATAACTACACTGAAGTAAAGAATGTCTCCGTACACTCCAGAAATTTGTCATTATATTAATCACCCACACAGGCTAATTCGGGAATTTAGGTTCCAGCTGATGTATAACATTATTTTGCTGATTGGAAATCTCGAATGCGAGAGCCATTTGTTTTAGAAAAGTGGAAGAACAAAGTCTCCACAAACAAACTGCAGTTCTAGCGAATTAGTACAGAATCAATCCAGACAGTCATAGCAACTGCCAGAGGTCTAGAATCATAAAAATTACAGGATTTTTTCCGGTCACGGTCATGGACGTCTCACAATACAGGGAAGACTAATAGAGTGAGACTAATTGGTGACTAATAAGTGAGACTAATAGACTAATTGGTCCAGGTTAGTGAGGGTCATTACAAACATGAGAAAAAACAATAACCGAATACAAATCCGTTCCAAATCATTACATGACCGAAGATGGGAAAAACAAAATTCTTAAACAATTTTCACCATTTGTTATCGTTATTGTTCGTGTATTGTATATACTCCGGATAGCTGCGTGGCACGAGTGCTCCCAGATACCATCCAGTATGACTCAGAAACTCGTCGATTAGATGAAGTCCTATTTGTTGGAAGTTATGTTAAGCAGAAAGGAGAGCCCACTAGCTATTGATCCATTTTATGAGCTCGGTTTTCTAGTGTCTTTGGACTGTACGAACACTTTTTTGCCTTTATAAAAATGAATTCGTGTACGTTTGATGACAATTTGGCCTGGTTTGTTTAGTTGGAAAATTGTTTGACTTGAAATACGTTATTTAAGACCTCTGTAAACACATTCTTAAAATTAGTATCCGATTATTCTAGGGTCGTGAGGTGCAGCTACAATATTCGTGAAAAGGCAAGTGGGTGTACAGATACATTTTTTACTAATATTAAAATTCAAATTTTAAATAAGTAAAAAATATACAACATTTTTCCACAAAATTTAAGGTACATCCTACAAAGTTGTATGGCTTGAATTGATCGGAAAAGGAAAAAAAAAAAACAAAATCGGTTGAGGATTATAGCTTAGAGTACGGGTCATAATTAATACCTTGCGACACGATTGTCGTATTAACGCATTTAAAGAACCAGACACGTGATGGATTTGTGAAAGAAAAATGTGGCAACTATGGTACATATGCGGTGTATATTCGACCATCAAAAAATATACGTTGACATGAAATAATATACATGAGAAATATAGGTAGGAACGAAATATTTACATACACGGAATATAATTATACCAACTCTAAGACTCTCAAAAATAATACTTAACAGTAATTATTACCTAATCCATTATAGACACTGCATTTCAATAGATTGTTTCGAGTTTTTTCTAAAAGTGACCATAAATTCACAGTTTTGGTCAAAGTTGAGAACAATTTTACAGTAATAGTCAGCAATGAGGAAGCTACCTAGGTTTCATTTCATGATTTGAATATTTACTATATTCGAAATGTAGTTTCTGATATACATCCCTTATACAATCTATTCATTAGTGATACAATCAAAATGCGAGTTTGCAGCCAATCAAGATGTGAGAATAGTCAATTGTGGGAGCGATAGTGGTCTTCAGACAAACTAATTCCCAACAAAGACATTAAACAACTTGAAACATGCGGAGTGAGGGAATTATTTGTTAATACCATGGCAATGAATATTTGGTGTAACTAGAGGTTAGAAGAACATCAGCAGAATTCCAGTTTCGTTTCAGATAACAAAACGTAATGCATTAATAAATTTACAAAATTCGACTAGTGAGTTCCAACTTATTTTGAGCAGATATATCGAATATTTCATACAAGCCAGAACTATATCCACCGGCAAACGTAAGATCTCTTGACTAAATATACCAACAACCTAGCATCTCACATTACTGTTTTTTTTTTTCGTTCAGATTCAATTAATTTTTGGTTCATCCTTTTTCAAATTTCAATTTTAATTACGCATAGGTACGGTCTTTAAATTTTCAGTGGTAAAAATAAATTTCTCACCGTGATAGAGATTTTATTATAATGTAAACATAATCACATTTATATCTTACATAAAAGTGTGAGTTATCATTATCTACAGATATATATATAAACAAGCCACGCCTTTTAGCCAGTACCTGGATTGATAGAAAATTATCCAACACATTACAATACGAGTTTCAAGGTAGTATGCAATGAACAGGAAAAAAAATCAATAAACTCATCGTTGCAAATACTAGAGACGATGTTACGAATACTATCATAATCTTCAACAATGGGGGAGACTATTTAATGCAAGAAAATAAAAAAGCTTTTATGCAAACACGAAAAATAAATAAATCAAGAAGGAATTTCAATGATCTGCATAGCCTAGAATATTATACACATGCTACAAAAAGCAAAATAAGATAAGATTGACAGTCGTTCAATCGGCAATCATTCACCTATGCCCTCATTCTTTAAACAGTTAAGCATCACTGTTCAACAATGTTTGTCGTGAAGGGGTGTTTACAATACATGACATTGAAGGTTCACACTTTTCTTACACAGAACGTAATGCAACGTACGCTTTCCGCAAAAACTGCTAATAATGACTTAACCCGCGAGGATGAATGTGGAATGTAAAAGTATGTCTAGGAGAGTTCAAAAGCCTTCATTTTGTCTTGGCATGAGTAATGTACGACATCTCCATTTGGATAGTGGACGAATGCACTGCAACAGAACGGAAATTAATGTTTAGAATCGTAAACCAAACAGTCCAGCTTTAATGGAACTTAATTGTAAACATATTTTTTTACATACCTATTTATTCCCATAGACAACTTTAAAAAAACTGCTGCAGGGGGGGTTACTGACAGGAGCACAGGCTTGAAAAAGATAACTGATAATAATAATATTTTAAGTATAATATTATTATGGGTTTCCAACTTTTCAGCATGGATCCTCTTTGTAGAGCAGAAGAGTTTCAAATTCACGCGCCAAATAGCACATCAGGATACTCAGGTGGATGGTGGAACCGGGGGTTAGGGGTTTGCTGTCAGGGATCACGAGTCAGCTCAACGAAGGACCTTACACGGAGAGTGCAGCGTTTGATTCTTTCCAGGTCCAAGAATGAACCAATGAGAGCTCCGCGAAATGAAGCGCCCAAAGTTTCCGGGAGCACACCTAGTTGCCCACTCACCCGCTAGAATGCATGCATCTAATCATCAAAACACACTCTTGTCCTGATATCAGTTGATTGTCGCCAACCCATGTGACTGAGCTGTGTAAGCTGTAAATCCACTGCCATCTTCTCCAAGACAATGTTAATAATCTGGTCGAATGGACCAAGAGAAACAACCTTAGACTTAATGCCACTAAATGTTATGCCATATCCTTCCACCGTTCACATCAGCTCATCTCACACCCATACCACATTTGAGGGTCATCAGCTCAACCGTGTAACGATAGCTAAGGACCTTGGAATTCTGTTCAGGCACGACCTCTCGTTCTCCGCCCATAACGACTCAGTGGTTTGCCGTGCAATGCAGGCATTGGGTTACCTGAAGAGGAATACCACTGAGTTTGACAGTTTACCCGCTTTGATAACCCTCTACTCAACATTGGTCAGACCTATACTGGACTATGCCTCAACTGTTTGGTCCCTGCATTACCAAATACGCAAGGACCAGCTTGAGGAGGTTCAGAGGAGGTTTTTGCGTTATATTGGGTGGAAAATGCGGATACCAAGCGATGGCTACAGCTCCCGGGCTGTGGCCGACTGCTGCAATCTTGTCACCCTGGAGACACGTCGTAAAATCAGGGATATGCTGTTCTTCTTCAACCTGATCAACGGCAACATCGACTTCCCTCACCTTGTGTTGGAAATCCAGCTGGAAGTCCCCACCTTTTACTCCAGAAGCCCTTCTACCTTTCATCTCAAATTCGCTTCAACCAATTACCTTCGAAATGAACCGCTCTATAGAATACCTCGTCTAGCCAATAACCTACTTCAAAACAGCCCGACTTTTAACTTTTTCTCCACCCAATCAATTAACTCCTTCCGTACCGAAATTGTTGACATTTTTCACCTCCAACAGAGGCAAAACCAGTATTATTTTATAAATTCTGTAATTGGGCGTTAGCCCGTTTTGTAAATAAATAAATACGCCGTGAATACAGTAAGCGCTTTAAAACTTGAGTTTGCTAAATTGTCAGTTGCCATGCCATGCCATGCCAAATTGTCAATGCCAGTATTGACAGGACTGCAACAAACCTCAAAGACAAGCAGAAATCACTCCACAATTCGCAAGTCCAACTCTCAGTACTACGAAAAGTTAGATTGGCTCTGTGGATGTGAGGTAAGTAATAAACTTTTCTAATTCCCCTGTCTTCTTTGCCTCAATAATAGGAATGAAGCTTGGGTTACAGATGGAACTGGGCTTTCACCTCCACGATGCTTCTTGCTGGGTAGACACGAATGTCAAATTTTGCAAAACACGGTTTTCTGAAGTTCGACAATCATTTCAAAATGTCCATTTTTTACGTACCTACTAGTGAACTTCTTTTAAAGGTAGGATTGAGTCGATTGTTTCACGATTTGGAGCCGAGAAAACGGACAAGATTAATTTAATTTGCATATTGGCAGTTGAAATTTGTATTTGGCTGAGAAAAGCACATTTTTGTCTCACGTTCCCTTCGTGGTCCCTTACAGTCTTAGTGCACACCTGGGTTTCAGCGCAGGAGCCGCCACAGAACGCCTGCCAAGTTTGGTATGGCATTTAGCTTCCTCAAGTAGGTAACAAGAATGTACAGATAATTGCAATGTGTCGAATGATTTTAAAAGATGTAGAATGTGAGCTTGTTGCAAAGATTCGTGGGATGGAAATGCTGCGGGCCACGTTCAAAAGCAACTCTAACTCTGTAGCAGATAGAATTTCATCGTATTAGGGTATTATCGTGTTAAATTGATAAGAGATTATTAGACCGTTCTACTCCGAATACCCTAGAGATTGGAGCAAGATCGGGCAACCTGAGAAAATAAAAGTGCGAGGATTTTACTTTAGAGCATACGATGACGGATGTATTAATTTTTTAGCAATCGTAAGGGGACCGTCTTGCCCAACCCAAAAATTCCCTAAAAATAAGATGAGAATTGAAAGAGTAAAGCTTTTTACAAGGATCTGTTATAAGGAATTTCTCCCGATAGTGAAAGCAAAACTAATTATGTTTATTTTAACTTATACTTATTTACATTCCGCTCAACACTATTAATTTAGTACTTTAGTATACTTCACTGTACTGTTATCTTACTGCTCTCCAAGCTTTTTTTTTTTTTTCAAGGAATTTGGCAACCTCATCTTACCATTATTATTATCATTCCGAGCTATTGGAACAGATCAGTTTTTAATTCACCCCCATCTTTAAATAAATTATAATTATTCTGATTTCAGTAATTTTTTCCGTTACACGGCCTCAATTTTGGCTTATTCTATTTCATTTATTCTCAACATTACTCCTCAGAAACTGGGGTTTCATGAGAGATTGAAACAATAAACTTGATACAGTTACCATAGTTCTTTGTTTTTACTTCATGTAGTTATATACTCGTACATCATTGTTTGTTGATGTTTTGCAACAATTGTAACGTTGTAATACCATACCTTTTCTTTCTTCCATTGTCTTAGTGACAACTCTACAGGCGTATATCTAAGAGAAAATTTCATATTTACCTTTGATTTCCGAATCGCTTTTTGCACACTGGACAAACCATTAGCTCTGTCATGACAATTTTTCTGGATTCTTGCTCAACTTTCTGCTTTTTCAACTGAAAACAGTAAAATATTTTTTATGAATTGTCCTTCTGGCTATATTACATTTTACTTTTTGGAATGTTAAAAATGAATAAATTTGTTCAGGTTTCTTTCGAGGAGGAAGAGTTCAACTTCTCCGTTTACACCAGTCCATATCGTCATACAGCCATAAAGATTTCTGCAGGAAGAAGGTTTCCCATGATTTAACAATTTGAGCTGAAGGGAGGGCAGAGATTCAGAAGAATAGAGTAAATTTAAAGCCTAAGAACGGAAACGAACTCTTTCTAAAGAACTAGTTTTAATATAAACATAATTTAATGAACAATCGAATTTTAACATCAAACGTACATTAAACTCTGAGACAAAAATACGGTATCTATCTAGATAGATGTATTGCCCCTTGCCCTTTCCCCATAAAAAGGTAACATACCACTCTCTTATACCCCTATTTAACAATCAAAGACAGGACTCAAGCGATTTCAAGCACCGTTGGAAGTACTCACTTGAAGTCTCTGGGCATTCAGTAGACCTTTCAGAAGTTGAGATTCCCTCCTTTGTTTTATAGCTTCCTTGACGCCAGCCATAAGGAAGGACTGGAGCCGATCAAGAGGAACGTCGTTTGGGATGAGGGCTAAAGCTTCGAGGACGGGAATACGGTCTGGGTGAGCCTCCAGGAGATTCAAAGACATCGTAAGGGTCCTGGACTCTGGCGCGTCTGGTGCATTTGCAGGGGGTTTGAGCTCTACATCAACGCCAGGAAGAGAGTCAGGTGGATGGAGCAGGAGCCTCAGCATTTGTATATACACCTGCAGGTAGAATCAAGAAGCTTCTGCTTGAATCGTTGAAAAAATTTATAATTATAATGGTCAATACAACGGATACAATTTATGACATCCTCTAAATGACATTGTTTGTGATGTGATCCAACGTTGAACAATAACAAACGATAGGTACGGTAGGTGATAGCAGGTTATGCTTCTCAACGGAATATTTCAATGTTATTATTTTGGGGATCATCAAAGGGTGCAGCCAGCGGAAAAATTAGAAGTAGGTAACATCGCATTTTAGCCCGTTCACGCCACACACTTTGGGCATTCCAAGTTCTAGCGGGACAGAAGTCCAAAAGACAACTTTTTTGTTTGCAAGTGAAAACTTGCTCGTTGGCCAGGTACCTACTAATAACGGAATGAAAGCAGGCAATAAGTTTCAAATATCCACAGGGAAGAATAACATATCGCTAACTGAGATTCGTGTGAGTATGTCTTCGTAAAATGTTTGTCTTGGGTCATTCTGTACTGAGTTTTCAGTGAAAGAACTTTTTAAGCCTAAACTTTTACATTGGACGTGATTCAAGGAGGTATTTAGCTATTTACTATTGAATTTAATGGACAAAACATATCTTCAAGGTGGCCAATACAAATCTGGAACACCATGATTCTTGAATTGCCGGGTACCCAAAGGTCAATTGTGGAAAACTCTATCAAATCCCAACAAAATTCATGAAGTTTTGACCAGCAACATGAATCAGTCCTCCCAAATCAGAATGAATCTCTTATAAAACATGAAGCCGAACAATACAAACGTATTGTATCAAAAACTGCAAAAAAGTGTAGAAATACTTATTGTAATTATCGACAGTTCCTCACATGGTAACATTCAAACTAACCATATAAATGACAAATGTATGATTATGCATCAATTCTAAACATACCTTATCGTAATCTTTTTTCTTCTCGTTATAAATTGTATCACAGAATCTGAGGGCTTCCTTATAGTCTCCAAGAACCAAAAGATAAATACCAAGAGCAACTTCATAATTTCCATCTTTGCCACAGATAAGTGCACGCTCCTCGAACATACCTGGGGATAAAAATTAATAAAAATCCGCGATAATGAAATGAAAAAAATGAAGGATTAAATAAGGTAGAAAACGTAGATAAGTAATTTGATAGGTAATTACAGTCGGTAGGGAATCTTTTGAGGATTGGAGCCACTTGGTAGTGAGAAGATGTCTCCAGGAAGTCTCTCAGCTTTTTGCGGAGGCAAATCGAAGCGGGGTCGTTCAGCCCTTTTGCCATTATTTGTTCGCGGTATTGATGAATCAGAGCATTGTGAAAAATAGGATTCGTCTCCTTCCAAACGTGAATCGCATGTTCCTTAAATACGAGAAATCCAAATTATCTCATGTTTTGAAGAGCCTTATTTGACTTAAGAATGAGAAACACTTAAGCCATCGACTCTCCTCCCAAAATAGTTCGATTCTTAAAGCTTGTAACATGGGGAGGTGAAGTGATGGAATGGTTTAGTTGCTCCTTCTCAGAGCTGAATGCGGATAATGCCCGCAACACTCAAAGGATGTCCCAGACCATAGACATCCCAGACGTCTGGTATATCTCCCCAGGAGATGGATTCAAGAATCGGGAAGGGCTAACTAACCATATCCATCACAAGCTATTACTTGAGTGGGTTGACGTGCAACCCTGAATGGTACGACGTAGTTGCAGCCGTCACAATGCTGCTCTGGGTTTGTTAGAAGGGTATGCTAGACGGAAAGGATGGCCAACTTGGTACGAACTCCACTTTAACCTGAAGATCGTGGACCTCGTCCTGACCTTCTGGCAGTGATTCCATCAGGAGCATGTTTCAATGGTCCCGGGTCCAGAAAGGCGATAACTAGGGGATATTAACTCTGCCGAAAATCATTCTTCTGAAAAATTTAGTTTTTTCGAGATGTGTCACTTCTTTTGCGGGGCAGCGATATGACTTGAACGTGAGAAGAGAATTTTGCAAAACATCAATGTTCGGTAAGAAAAGAAGTAAATGGTTTTGTAGTGTTACAAGTAGGGAAACTTCTCAAGTGCTGGAAAAAATGTATAACTTCGAATTTTGCTGCGGGTAACTATTCAATTTTGAGGCCACAGCAAGATGTGTGATTATCTCACGACCTTCTATGTGCACCGTCCAATTTCCTCTATTCTTGAATTCGGAAAGGCCGACTTTACCTTGGAAAGTGAGAATGAATTGAGCTTTCGTTACAAAACAGAGAAGGTATTGCCTCTCGTTTGATTGGTCCATCATACCCAAGTTGACCATTTTTGCGAATTTCGGATGGCTACAGTCGCCATCAAATCTACATGTCTGGAGAGTAGGTTGTATTTACAATGCAAGACGTCACTAGTAGTGTTTCCTGTTATTGACTACCATAATATTAAAGATCAAGTTCTAAACACTTACTGCGTAAGGAATAATCAGAAAATGTTTGCCTATTCGCAACAGAAAGTCCAAGATTTTCGGACGCGGGAGACTCTCAACTTCAGGAACTTCTTCCATGAAGATTTTCAAGCCCTCCTCTGGCTGCTCTTCAAGGACCCACTCGGAGTACCTCAAAATTAGCTCTATGTATTCGCTACCTGTAAATAAATTATCATTAGTTGATTTGGTTGATTGAAAACAACAATCCAAGAACCTATAATTAATCAATAAGCGAGATCAATCTGGTCCTGTGATGTGACATTACTAGTCGTAAATTTCCAATAACTAGCTTCTTAGAACTGGCTGTAAGAGAAGTTAGCGGTTAACCTGAAAAAGTTCATTTTCATTTTTAAATCGAAATTGTGTTCTAACATGTCCCTGCGATCAATACAGGCGCACATGGAGGAGGTTTGTCTTGAGTGTTATCAAATCTGAAGTGGCATGTTAGGGGCTGAGGGTGCGTCTACTGATAGAACCTGACACACGTGCACCCCACCTATCATTATTAAAAAAATAAATAAATAAAAAAACCTAGCCGCTCCACACCTTGGCAGGGGGCACGGCCCCTGGATCCCCAGGCGTTTTTGGTTAGAGCCTATGGCTAAAATTCAAGAAACATGGAACATGCTTTAGCAGCGGTTAGTGCCCACCCACTTAGTAATATTTGTGCAGTCTCCATCATAATCTCGTATACTGGTACTATAGATAGGCCAAGACCACGCAAGCGTCATCTTAAGCCGGGTTCCCACGGCGCGTGTTGAGACGAGCCGCGCCACAAACTCGACGACCATTGAGCCATGGGACCAGAGAAGCCCAGGTTGGCGCGGGCAGGCCCAAGGTAGCGCGACCAGACGCGTCTTCTTCCCATGATTTGTCAGAAAGATCAAAGGGGCGCGTAGTGCATGGCAGGACGTCTATGGGTTCAAGACGAACTTGTGTTGTAGTTGCGTTCCAACGGCCTGGGGTTGAATTTCCTTGTGCTGTCAACTAGGTGCCACTTGTTGCCACTTGGTTTTTGGAATTTTGGAAGAAATTGGAGAGATCCACCTCTGGGATGAATACATAGGTTCATTACTCAGGGAATAATTGACCACAATTTTGATCACTGAGTAAATCTGTACCTCCTAACCTTTCTCGACTTTTATACAGTTTGGTCATCCACCAACGCCTTTTCCGGGCTTTCTTCCTCCATCCTTGTTCGTTGCAATAATTTATAATCACATAAGCCACAAGAGCACACACATAATCATCTTCACTATCCGTCATGCCACTACAGATTTGGGCGCACTAGCGGCAATGCTGTATCAAACACGGACGACAATGGACTGGTCGCGCCTCTACGAGCTTCTACGGGCCTCCTCTACGAGCCTATACGGGCCACGAGCCTACTCAATCCACAGGCCGTGGGACTGGACGTGGACCGTGAAACTGACGAGCCATGACAAACCACCTTGCACCACTGGCGCGTGGGGCAGCTCGTATTAACACAGGCCGTGAGAAACCAGCTTTATGAGGAGCGTTGTTCAATCAATTCTCTTGTAAGGCGCAGAGGTGTGGACTGACGCCTTAAGCATAGCTTACCACTGCAAAGGAATAATAGCAGTCCAACGAAGAGGAGCGCCAAGGATTGCGGGTGCCTACCAAACAGTTTCAAAGCCACCCATACTTGTACTCACTGGCTGCATTCCAATTCAACTTTTTGCTACAGAATGAAATCGAGTATTTGAGAGACGGGAATAACGAGAAAGAACTCGCTTTGAGGGTTTGAATCCTACATAACCCAAAGAAGAGTCCCTTCTGGGTACCTAACAAGAGTTGATTTCCAACTTAAGATCTCCTCATCCACCTATGTAAAAAAAAACCGTTTTGTGAAACTTTTTACTGCCCACCCACTTGGCAGTGGACATTGATGGACATATCTTTCCACTCTATTGAGAAATCAAAAATGGACGTCACTCCCCACTAAAAATAAATTAGTTGTGAAAGCAAAAATGGTCATTAATTCCCACTAAAAATGGACTCTGCCGGAAAAGTAAAATTGACATTACTTTCCACCCTGTAGGAATAGAAAAATGTACAACAAAAAAACAAATGAGAAAACGAAAAAATGGCTAGAAGTATTAGTTTTGAGTATAGACAAGAAATTGAATACACTCTGAAAGGTGAAACTAACCTAAAGATTGAAGATATTGAATCGTGTTATCGACTCCATACAGGGAAGAATCTTCAACGGAGGCTTGCTTTTGTAGAAGGTCGAGGGCCTTTTCGTGCAGCCCTTTGGTTTTATAAAGAATGATAACATCCCCGTATTTTTCATGTTTCTTCAGAATCCGTTCGGTTTCTTCCAAATTGCAGAAATTGCGACGAAGAAGAGGTGCGATCAGAACATCATTCGTCTACAAAACATAGGGGTGATATTAACATGTTGCTACACATGAGACACTTCTATATACACGGGATTCGGATTTACGTTGGTTTAGCCGAATGTTTCGGACAAAATCAAACTACACCAAATGATCATCCTGGAAATCGGTTTTAGGGCTTTCAGAATTTCATTTTCAAACTCGTTACAATTTGAAATGCATTTCATATGAAATTGCACATTGAGTTTCAAAGTTTCCTTTTTAGCTCGAATCGATGAATAGAAAGCAGCTTAAGCCTACCAGAGAAATGAAGAAGCTAAAGTCAAATGAATGAACTGGGATGTTACCTGTAGATAACACTTCAAAAGTGTGGTATCGATGATTTGCATGAGTTGCGGTTTCGACTTATGACCATCATTGTCTTGGCTGAGAAGTTTGACTCTAACCTAAACAAAATAAATTATGTTATAGACAGTTGAGTGTAAGATAGTTAAATACTGCGTTATATGTAAAGAGTGAAAATTACTGGTAGAATCTAGTTTTTCAGCAGTCAATCAAGACTCCTGGACATTTGGTTCAACTGTGCGTGCATTAGGCACGTTCGAAAATTGTTAAATTCTGGATTGTTTTCTCCTAGGTCTCTTCAAACGAAAACACTAAATCGAGGATGATTCGACCAGAGAAATAAGAACTAATAAATTTTGTAGAAACAGGACATTAATGATCTGTTGTTCGTTCAAATGCAGGTGGTAATCATTGTCTTGGCTGAGTGAAACAACTCGAAAATATGAAACAAATATAGCGTTATATGTAATCAAAAGAACAATTTTTTCTATTTTTTATTAATTTTTTCTCAGGATCTTCACTTAACTGTCGAAGTCTGGGCCGAAAGCATAGAAATATCATATAAATCAGGAGCTTCCTACACATTGAAAGGAAAACGATTTATGAATGAGCATTTTTCGAAAATTCGATACCCACCTAATGATTATAAATAACTTTACAAACACTTCGTTCAAATTCGGGTAGCAAGGCGCAGGTAAGTGTTGTTCGGTTTTTATGTACAGTTAGTGCAGTTATGAACAGTTCTGAACTGATTACGCTACTTTTTGGCTGAAAAAGAACATCTACAGAACAAATTTGGGATTTATTAAATCTTGACAGTTCGAGATCGTTTTTGGAAATTCTGGTTCCACTCATGCGCAGAAAACTATGCCCCGCCCCCCATGATTTCCACAGTGATGCTGGCAAGTCAATCTTTTTCGTTGTTATCATTATCAATCTGTTTGATGTATTGCTTGTTTTCTAAAATTATGAAATTCTAATCTCTCCTGAAATGGGATGGAGTTGTGAGCGACTGGGAGGATTTGGACATCAAAAATATACATATTTGAATATTTCTCTAAGTAACTTCTTAAATAATGAAAGCTTTTCATCGTTATTTCTCCATCATTTTATTTATACACTCATCTTTGAACTTGGGTTGTCAATGCTAGTAGTAGATTCCATAAAGATGAAGTAAATTTGTTTTTGACGATATTGCACTATTGTATTTACTAATTTTTAATAAAATAAATCATCGGCTCAGTGATTGTGTGATATTTAGGAAATTCGGCAGGAGAACAGTTAGAAATTGAGAACTCTCTTTAAAATGGGGAGCTGCTAATATATGCCACTTTTTTCGTTCTGGGAAGGGTTTACCGTTAGCAGTAGTGTCTGCCCCATGCTGAAAGTGAAGGTTACGAGTGTTGAGGTTTTCAATTCTCAATGGGTTCAAAACGATTATGGACTGCATGGAGTAATGAACAGTTCTCATCCCCTCCTGATTCAGAACTCCCTAGTTCTGAACTGGTTCAGAACTCACTGTCCAAAGAAACCACTACTTTTACCTTGAACGATTCGATACAAGCAAAATGAGATATGTTTTATAGTGCGGATTAAGCTCCTGGAAGGTGGAGTGGGTGTGAATGACGCTGAACGCCTAGTCTCAAAAATTGTTTTACCTCGGTGAGATATCTTATTAACGCTAGATATCCGTTTTCTATGTCTTGATCAGAAAGGCTGCTCTTAACGTCTTCATCTCGACTAACAAGCTCTGGGAACAACTTTATCACATCGTATGGATCTGCAATCAGGAATAAATAGACCATGCTCAACATTAAAATATTCACAACCCAGCACGCAACTGTCACCACAACCAACAATCGTATTTTTTCAATGAAAAAATAAGCTTCTAGATCTCTATAAACAATTGAAATTGTTAGAAACTAGCTTTAACAAATGATATTTTACCTGTTCCAAGTTTGAGAAACTCTTCCATGGACCTTTTAAACTTTTTGGAATGAAACAAGTCAAAAGCAAAAAGAGTTTGGATTTGATGGACATTTTTCTTCTTCTCTTCTTCACTGTCGTCAGCAATGTTCTAAAAACCATAAAAACAAATGATAATTGAAATTGGATGGGGAGGAATTGTGAAAAATTGAGTTTTACAAGGTACATTATTATAATATAGTTACTTCGACGAATGACTTTTTTCTTTAAAAATCACCTTTAAAGTTCATTTGTTCCATAAATGGAAAAACAAATGTGCTTCATCACTTGATAAAAGAAAGCGTAGTAATTATTCTCTCTTTAGGGAGAGCTCAAGATACTACTAATGTCAGACTGTCCAAGATTTTCCAACCTTTATTAATTGTAAGGATAACCTCATTGTAAGGATGCAACAAATTATATTTGGGCGGCTTTCCAGTACACGTCACATTGTAATGTACGTCTTAAATTTTGCAAATATAGAATTTGTTTCTGCTTCCCCTATATTCATCGACTAAAAACATAGCAAAGTCTGCTTGATAATTCAATACTCTTTAGTATTTATCGTTACTTACCGCCAGTTTGAGAGCCAGCTCAAAATTTTTTTCAGCAAGCAACAATTTGATTTGCTTGTGAACAGGAACAGCTTGCATAATCCATATATTTTCAGAAGAAGCAACGTAAATAAAGCCCGGTTTAGCAACAGACAACATCCGTCCCTTTATAGGCAACGTGGCCATTGATGGTGGGGAGTCCACACTCCAAGCCTTGACTTCTGCTATATCCGGAAGTAAACCGATCAGGTAAGGTTCATCGTGACCTGCCAAAAAATAAAAGTCAACCGAGATTACAACCTTATCAACTAATTAGTTCAATGTTGGGAAACAATTTCCACAACTTGGGAGCAACAAAAATGAGAGGAAAAGAGCAAAAGCAACGAATAAGATTCAAAAGAAGGAAAGTTACTATAGAGGTAATGGCGAAGGAAGTTATTTTTTTTACGCAAAACTCTCCTTAAAGACGGAGGGAGTATTATGTTCAAGGAAAATAATCCACGGTCGAAGAGGTTCTGATCTGAAAGCGATGCCACCCGATTTTACGTAAATAATTACTAGAAAATGGCACCCTACTTGTCTCTCTTTGTAAAACTCTCGGAAAATGACGTTTTGACCAGTTTTGGGGCATCAGCTCTATACGTATGAGGTGCTACGAGAACTCTAGTTGAGTCCACGTGTGAATTACATCAATTTTAAAGCCTTCTACGGACCATACAGTGTACGGCAGATGGCATATGCCAGACCGACATGGCAGATTTGGAATTTATGTACCTTGGAACGTAAAATTACAAAATGTGGGAGGGGGGGGGTATACAAAATTTTGCTCTACAATTACAAATTATTGAAAATCGTGAAACATTATTTGGAAGGATCCCCAGGTTTACTGGACGCCAGCCTCAGGGATAAGGGAGGTAGATGATGGAGAGTGGGATGGCAGGAATCGCCCCTATAAAATGAACACCGGTTAAGGAAAGTGCCACAATGCACCCGAGTACAGCATCACAAAGCACTTCTGCCGAGGGGCCCCAACCCAAAAAATGATACCATCTCTCTTAGCCCAGCAGATCTGCAGTATCAGCACACTGCGGATGACAACTTAGACACCCAGGATGAAAAACCCATCAGGCTTGATGACCACGATATCTAGCTCCAAAGTACCTGCTAGGTACCAATGATGTAATGATGTAAAATTCGGCCCCATGAGTCTGTGGGCACTGCATGACACCACTACCACTGCACTACATGATACCAAATATAAATACTATTCACTATTGGAAAAAGTAAGCTGTTTGTTAGTTTTGCTGTATTTAAAGTATCGTAGATCTAATTACGTAGCAAGATTCTCGCGATTGGCATATGCAGGAAGTAAATAGTATTTATTAAACATCTCCTCCTCTACCCTGACGCATGCCGAATTGAAATGACCTTATTTCGATCATCCACAAATAATATTTCAATTTTTTTCGGCACCCACGCTGTATCTTACGGTTCCCAGCCCTGGTTGGTCATGGAATGTTTCCAACAATGAGCATTGAAGGCAGGTGTTTGGCATATTCCTCATAAAAATGGCAGAGCCACACTCCGAAAAATGGGAGAAGCACTTCAATAGGGTTCGGGTGATGACACGAACGGCTGCTGTTAGAACGGTACCTCTAAGGGATCCAGGATCAAGAAGAAGAGTTAGCAGTGGAAGAGGATAAAGTACTGATGCCCTTATTGGGGGACAGGTTGTCCGAGCGAGCTAAGGCGTCAGTCCTTTGGCTGTTTACTTTCAGTGGGAGTACTGATTAGCCTGGTTCGAATCCGGCAGGCACCAATGATTAGGGCCAAAATCCTATCAAGTGTTGTATACCTGTCCTGTCGTTAGACAGTTCATCTCTGATCACGATATCACGTGAATCCAAATCGCTCCCAACCCAGGGGCGTGAGGCAATGGGAAGCCACGAGCGAAATCGTCAGACCTAGTTCCAATCCTCTCTAGAGGACGGCTTGTGACGTCCGCGACACGACCGGGTAGTCGGACGAAAATCCAAGGTGAAATTCCTTGTTTACTTTACTTTACTTACTTTTCACTGATGCCCTTACAAGCGCCAATTTCTAAAGATCATATGGACTCAAAAAACATCAAAACATCACATTTCAACACATCCTAAATCTAGACGTACACCACCTGATTTGAAATAAGAATTTACAAAGCTTCTTGAAATTCGACACTAGACAGAAATAAACGTAATGCACTAAATTGTAATTGGGAATATATTAAATAATTCGCAACTGAATACCAACTAATTGGAATAAACTTTTCTTGAAGCTTCGTTACTTGAAGAATCAATTTGAACTTCTTACAGACACTCTTATATTAATTGCTGTATTTGCAACCATCATTCTCAACCTGCAATTACACTTATTTCCATTCTAAAATAGACGGTATGACATGTTAATTGAAATGGAATTACCTATAGCGAGAGGGACGTCAGACCACCTAATGAGGTTTGACGGACTGGTTTCTCCGTTTATGTCAAAGCGGACGGCTTGAGTTTCACTGAGGAGCAAGAAAGACGGCTCGGGTTCGTCATCTGTAGAGATTGTAGTCACCAGCGGGTCACATTTTCCGGTAGGGAACAACTCTTGAGTTTCTCTCTTTAGCTGGAGTCACATAACATCGAATCTAGTTTAATATTGCACAATGGTTAGACACAAAAGTCAATACATTGTTATCCAATGCTGATGCTCCATCTCGAACAACTGACGCAACGAAATTGTAAGGGCTAATAATATCATCGGGAATGAGAACCTACACTTTTGCTTAACACAAGTATTAACGAAACCCAAACTGCTCCCAACGGCCTGAAATTTAAATAAAATTCCGCAAATTATCACGTACAGGTTTATCATTCATGTATTAGGTATGCAAATAATTCTAGGTGCCTAACAAGAATTTCATCTATATCGATTACAAAACAAATCATCCACAACATCAGCTGATCACTGTGTTCACTGTGTACATCATCATAAACATACCTCCGTGAATACCAATCGTCACCAGGTCATCTGAATGAAACAAAATCTGGAATCAAAATACTACAACGGTGCATCGACGGTGCAACCCACAGGTGGAACAACCGAAATTTGATGAGATAAAATAAGACGGGTGAGCATAGACCTATGACACCTACCTGTAGGTGTTTTATTTTATCCCATTAAATTTCAGCTATAACATATGAGGAGGATTCAACCACAGTTCGGTTTGTCCTCTTTTTAAAATTGTTAAGGAGAAGCCAAAAACTTGCTGTGCAGCCCCTTTGATGTTCACGTTAGTCTAGCAGGGGATTTACGAATTTATAGATCAGTGTGCATCATGTCCTCGAATACCGAATTCCCAACATAATATACAACGAATTTGTTCGCATAAGTATTTTGGGCATGTTAAGTTTTGTGGAAAATAAATAAATAAACATGTTGAGTTTTTTTTAAATCACTAAGCTCTAAAGGGTGAAACGCTATGATCCCTGCTGATACTTCAACAAGTGTAGAAAGTGAAATTTCTGATGAATTTGTCGTAATTTTTCGCCCTAGTCAGTAGAAAATTTAAAAAAAAAATCTATTCTAGCCGAAAATGGACATATGAGTTTTGCATGAATTCTCCTCATATATTACGGGAAAATCAATTTCAAAAGGAACTCTTGACAACACAACTTTATTGCAATTATATCAGCTGAGTCCATGGATACAATTTACTTTTCCATGTTTAGACTCTATCGCACTAGCGTTGACGTTATTTTTTCTGTGAAAGTTCCAGCCCTTAGGGACAGCGAAAGGATGAACGAAAAGTGGTCCGAATGGGCTCATTCGATTCATTGAAGAGATGTGTACCAATAGCAAACAACATTATTGTTAATTCATAAACTTTCGATATTCTCATTTTTTTAATAATTTCACACTTTAAGGATTGACAGAACCTAATGACTAGAACTCAGTTTTTACTAGATCTCATTCGTAATTTTTCACACAAGTGTCCACTAGAGTGGGGGAAAACCTCCAGACGGTGGATGGACGGATTTTTAAAAATTTGATATTTGGATTCTACGTTTCTCGAAACGTTAAACAACAACTTTTCAGGTTATGTTCACATTGTTTTCTTCTTGGTAGATTACAAAGGTTCATTACAGAAAACAATTAACCAAAATGCATGATAAACTGGATACCAAATGCTAAATAATTATACAATGTTACAAACATCTGTCCTTATAAAAAATGTATCATTCTTAGTTTGTGGCACATGATCTAAACTCGACACCTCGTGCCTTGTAATTGCATTAAAGATGAAAATACTTGGGCTATTGCCAGCCACGCCGTATAGCTCACACCTCCCGTTAAAGGGGCTCTGCTGCCCGACCGCCTACCTTACCGATTTTTTAAAAAGTGAGCGAACGGATGATTGTACATTAACCGGGTGGTCTCATTCGAAGCAGAATCCAACTCTATCTGTCTCATCTCATCTGATTCCATCTGAATCAAATCAAAAAGCTACTCATTTGTATGAAAAGTTGTTGGGATTTCGATTTTTTACAGAGTAATCCTGAAATAATAGTTTAATCCATAATTAAATTCCTTCGATTGATCAAGATGCTGAAATTACCTGCACATCTTGGATCGATGTTGGATTTTTGAACCAAATTTCTTAAACTTCGTTTCAGTAGTTTATGAAAAAACTACGGACGGCAGACGGACGGGTTTTTATCAAATTTTTTTAATTCGATTTTTGAAATCTACGTATCTTGAAACGTAAACCAACGATTTTTGAGAGAGTTAATTTTTTTGACGATTACAAAGGTTTATTACTGAAAATAAAGTATACCGAAATAGAGAAGAAATTCTGATTTAGGTGAAAATTTCTTTTACCTACAAAAACTGATTACAATGAAATACTTTTGTTTTAAGCAAGATCCCACATCAACATTGTAGTTCTTCTAAATTCTGACGAGGATTAAACTGTAAAAGGTACGCGTTTTATCGAATCAACGAATCAAATTCAGGTTTTACACCCGATATATTAAATCTGATAACATAAATGTAGTCAACTCACGGAAGCCATGTAGTAGCCACCCTTGCATCCAATACAAATGGAGTCCTTCACCCAAGACATTACTTTGGGAATGTCTGGTATCGTCAAGTCTCCAGCGAACTCGTGGAAATCGGCATTCTTCAGGTAATACAGCTGCAGTTTCCGTTTGACTGACACGCAGATTCGAACAGTTGAGGTAACCCCTCCAGAGAGGGGGAGATGTTTCTAAACAATAAGTTAGTAAATGTGGTTATGCTCGGAAGAAGAAGCTTGAGTGAAAGAAAGAAGCAGTTCCATTATAAACATAACATTTTTCATGGGGATATGTTGATCTTTCTTGCAAGGAAATGATATTTGTGATTGAAGCCTCTACCAACTTCTGAGAGCAAATCCTGTACAATGAATCCTGTATCATCCCAGGATTGATTTTAAGGGAGTGTACCAGTTTACAGTGCTTACATCCTCCCCCCTCCTTGCAAATAAAGAGGAAAATCCCTGGTAAACCAGGGAGAGTGTGATACCCACAGTCAGAGGCCCCACATCAGGAGATGTGAGTACCTGTTTGCACAGGGCACCACAGGTAGAGCTGGCCATTCTGCTTGCCCCACTAACTAAGTGGGTTGGTACCAGAGTTATTGACGCGCCACAAAACTCACATGCCGGCACTATCCTGGAAGACGGATCTGCCAGGTGAGAACCTACTCCTTAGCTTTCAAGCGTAGCTATCCAGCCTGGTCATACAACCGCTGCCACCACAAAGCCAACTGCTTACATTGGCCAGGCAAGTGAAGCTTTGCCGAAGCACTGCATCTGGTACCTGCCCCCCCCCCATGGTACCAATTTTGTGTCTGTGATATGCCAGTGGATTGGCCATCCCAGGCACCAGAGGCCAGATTGGTCACAGGCCCGTCACAGGGAAGGTGACCCTACAACTACCACTTTATATCCAGCCCTGCCGAAGCAGGGTCCAATCATTATGGATGTCTGAGGAAGGGAGACTGTGAATAGCTCCCCAGAGTGGGTAGTGAACCACTCTGGCTCAATACTATCACAGTGCTGCGGCACCCAGCAAATCCTGTACAGGTGGGATCTTACAAATATTACTCAGTCATTAGTAGATAGGCATTCCAACTTAAGACACAAAACAGCACTAACCTGGACATCAAGAGCGAACAAAGTAGCGCCCTTAGTCTTGTTAATGACTTTAATAAGGGTGAAATTCGGATCAGAGAGATCGTGGAGCGACAAGACGCTATCAGATAGACGAATAACAATCTTGTGTTCTGGAAGCACGGCGATCTGCTGGATGGGCTTTTTGCTGAAGTTTTTGTTGTATGAGAGAAGTTGGATGTCATATTTCGACTCCAAGGTTGGTGTTGGCGTGACGCTATAATAAAGTAGGCAGCCTTGTTTAGTTCCCACTAAGATCCTGTCCTCTGGAACAAAGGAATGGACTTTTAAGGAATGAAAGTACCAAAAAAGTTTCAATTAGACAGACACACAGACATTGTTGAGGATCCAGAGACACAGTCTCCAGGGTGGAGTGTAAAAGCTCTTTTGGATTTTTAAGACTTTGGGAAAAGATGATTAACAATGTCTAGCCGTTGTTACAGGCATGGCCTAAGGTAGTGTTGGGGAAAGTACAGCCTGCAGTTCCTCAGGCTACTCAATGTAGCCCACAACATGGTTTTGAATAACCCCTACAAAGTAACGGCAGAATTTTAACGAAAATTCCGAGGCTTCAAACTTATTGAACAGGGTTTGGGCATTTCTAGCATAGATATCATTTACTGCGGATTGTGAATCAGTAAAACCAGAATTGCAGTTCGAACTAATTGCGTTGAAATGTAACAGTGAATTGAAGCACCTATTTCTTGAGTTTACTGGAATTGAGTTCTTCAAGGGCCTGTCAGAATCAAGTTTCACAAATTTTTCAAGCTCAGAAAATGATTGGGATTTTTGCATCTTCCTAGTTCTATGAACGGGTAATTATTTTCTACTACGAAGCTTCACAAAAACAGTGTTAGAACCCGAATGACTGGCCACTACAAAAATTTCCTTCTGTTCAATTTTGTTCCTTCCGCCTAGATACTTTTTTAATTTTATCTGGCCCTCCCTTAAAAAATTTCCCATGTCTGGCATGAGGCCAGAACTGCCAGCGTCCATCCCTTACCATCTCAGGACGAATTTAATCAACTTTGTCCAATGTTTAGGAACAAATAGAAAATGACACTGCACTACACATTAATTTGGTATAACGTGAATGAGCAAGTGAAATTAGTTACGGTAATTCGCCAGTAGTCCATACCTTGAGAAAATTTCAACTGAAGAAAAGATGATAAGTTAACTATCTATCTGTCTACATATTTAAGTCAACTGCTAGTCCATTAGTGATTTTAGAAGGTGAGCCCAGAACCCTTCATTTTTTCTGGAAACAAGTTATATCACCATGTTCAGAAAAACAATAGAAATCTTAGCAAAAGGGGTCAACATTTTAGCAAATTGAAGAAAATCCTTAGCATTAGTTCTCGGCAGCTCCATGTCGACTACTGAAACTCTGGATTCTGGTGCCAGTACTTGACATAGTTAAAAAGTACAAAAAGGGTACTACAAGACCCAATTTGACTTGATTCGAAAGAAATAGAAAAATCAAGCTCTAGCTTAAGAGTGAGAAATGGCAAAATATCATGCACAATAATGATGAAATATCACGGACAATAATGGTGAAATTGTTTACTTAACGCAAAGCTTCGTTACTAGTGCGCGGAGCATCAGGTGTCAATCAGCTAGATAAAGAAAGACGCTTCTTCCACCAACTGTTTTTATTCTTCAATTTTTACATTCAAGGAGAGTTACTGTCTTGGAAGCAACAAAGCAAAACCATGAATCATCTGTCTGAACCTTATTTTTTACATTTTTATGGAGGGTGGTCAACAACACGAGCATTAGCTTAGGTTGACCATAGCTACTCTCGGAAATTGATGGCGTTAGGCCGTTTTATATTATTGGAAGTCCAACCGGTGATGAGTGTTCTTGTAATTTCCACGTCTCCGTCTATGGAAAATTGTACGTAGCAACAATACATTCCTTAGAACTATAAAAATGACTTTCGTTGATTGATTTCTGAGAGCGTTCAGCGTTTACAGAAAGAAATGCCATTGTTCTATTCATACATACACAAATATCGCAATAATATGCCAAATACGTGGATAAGCTGTCAAACTCGCTCCATGTAAGTAGCGCTTACTAAATGATTACGTTACGGAATGAAACATTTTTGTTGGAGCGAAAACGTTTATCTTCAAGTATAGGCACACATTCTGTACTATGTGTCGCCTTGTTCCTTGGAAGAACTTTACGTCGACACAAAATAAACTTAAGATCAAGTTCTCACCAAAAGCGGAAATGCATTCGATCTGGACCGGAGGTTTTAGAATCGGAGCGGACTTGTAAGCCGTATGAATATTCGTTTGGTTCTCCATAACTTGACTGATATCACTTCTTATTGTTTCATCGTAAATGACGAATAACCAAATTGAAATTAATATTTTTCGTTGAACTAAGAAATAAAACGTAAATCTGAAGATAACACCGTTATCAAGTTGTTTATCAATCTAATCTTGTAGGAGATGCCAACCTCACTCCTTAATATTTACGTCGGTGAAATGACATTTTGAAGGTGAGATGTATTTAAGAGGCAGATATATTAATTGACGCAAAAGCTCATTGTATGGATTCAACTAGCATTGATCAAACGAAGTTAATTGTGGTTGTCAAATGACAGGTTGTTTGACGATTTGTTGTCTGGAAACAGTGTACGATTATGATCTACGGACTTTTGTGTTGGTACAGTTGGTTTTCCGTACATGGATGCTTCACGAGTATCCTCACTCTTCCACACTGGACTTGAAACGTTGATGTGTGGATCAAAGACCTAAGAGCTTCCTCTTCCTTCAACATGTAGTTGTAGAAAGCTGACCAATTTTTCAGAACACGTGTAATTTACATAAGTTATCCATTTAATTCCAAAGTTAAATGTAATAGGTGAATGCAATTAGCCGTTTCATATGCATCTTTGATGAAGAAAAGCTGTCAGCCGCGACAACCAGCAAGGTTCAGAAAAACGTAAATAACACACCAACTGTTGTCGCATGGAAGATGGGACCTCCGGCTCTTCCATGTTGTTGACGTAAACATGCGTATAATCGGCGGCGTCGGTCGCCTGTAAGTTTGTTGTTACTGGTTTACATTTTGCAATTGTGTGTCGCAATCAAAACAAGTACACACAGCAACTCGCTAATGGGACCGCAACGGTAATAATTCCTCCGGAATCATCTGAAGATCTGGTAAGTACACCATATCACTCAGTACTGCTTATACAAATACGTACCTAGTACCTACTATGAAGATGCGATGTGCTGTAACTTTTGCAGTGACATTCATGAAATCTGCAGATGATTTCATCATGATTAGAAATTGTGGTTTAATGGATGTCAATCATAACGCATAATTGTAGTACACTGTCTAAGTTCACACCTACACATTAGGGATGATGAGGTCACATTTTAATGTCAGTAGGTAGAGACCTATCATTCTTTTCTGCGGTAAATTATGTCATGCAATAAAACCGCTTGCTCTAAAATCCTTTTTGAAATATGACATCGACGTTATGTTTCTGCACTGTTCAAAATGTCAACGTTGATAACTTGATCAGGGTCTGTTGGAAGGGGCTCAATCTTCCTTAAATTTGCTTTCGCATTTATGACTTTCTTTTGATCCTTTTCTTTCTGGGTCAGCTGTTTAACAGTGTAACGGTATCCTGCAATAAATAAAATCAAGAAAAAAAAAATTACGAATAACTAACATACTGAGATCTGAAACGTTGCTCCTCTATGACTGCTAATTACTTCTTCATAACCAAAAGACTATGATCCTGGGTGTTTCTACAGAATCACGGTTAGTCGCTATTGCCACAACTTGGGGCTGGGCACCAATAGTACATATTAATCATGTTTCTCTTCAACTACTGCTGACATTTAATCAAGATTTTTGTCAATGTTACCAACCAATGAGTTTTTCATTCGTGTTACAATTCAGTCTTAATTCAACATTCACAACTATAATAAAATCTTTACCAACCTGATGAAATGTCCATTATAACAATAACAATTATTGTTATCAATCGTTGTTGATAATTATTATCAAATTTGAGTAAGCAGCTCACTGGGGATCGGATTGCAGACCATACAGTGTGTCAACGTTTGTTATCTGCCACAGACTTAATTATACAACTAATTTCCAACAAAAGTTGATGTATAACTTTTCTTTGGAATTTAATTTCTTAACTCTCATCTGCCCCTGGGAAATGTAAGCTCTTGCGTCTCGAAAAACCGCCCCGCAGTTTCTAGTATTGTAAAGAGTGTTTAAAAAAGAACGCCGGATTTGAAAAGTCTGTAAAATTAATTGATTTTCACAAAAACGCTGCAAATTCTTTCACTGGGGTTTATTATTCAATTGTCTTGCGTTCATAATTTGAATTTCTACTAAGCTTTGGAGTGTGCGCGTTTCACAGGATAGAGCGATTATTGAATTTCAGGAGAAATGCATGGAGCACGTAAATCTGTTCTCAAGCAAAATACCTATTTGGATTGATCAGTTGATCATATTTGTGTGCCTCCTGAAATTCAATAATCGCTCTATCCTGTGAAACGCGCACACTCCAAAGCTTAGTAGAAATTCAAATTATGAACGCGAGCCAATTGAATAATAAACCCCAGTGAAAGAATTTGCAGCGTTTTTTTTATAGAACCTCAATACCCCCCCCCCATATGGGTCATAAAAGGGCTTAGAACTGTTGTTGAAAATTTATTCTTTCGGCTGTCAAATACGTGGTTGTTCGCGGTTTTTGCTTACATAGGCCAGTAGTTTGTCATTTTCCGGTGATTTTGAACGCAAAATCGATTTAGATGGGCCCCAGACAAGTCTGCGTTTACCTGACTTAGAAAATACGACCTTCAAGGTGAAAATGTTGAAAACGGATGAAAATTCCAATGTTTTCACTTTGTCGTTTTGACGATAGAGCAGTCAAGGAACGTTGGGGGGGGGGGGGGGGGGGGTTACACGAGGGTGCTACAAATAATAAACCTTTTTGAAATAGGTTTCCAACGTTTAAATCTACTTGAATAGGTTTCAGAGGCGTAGGAAATCATCCATTGCATTTAACCGCAATTCTGAACTAAAAAGTGAATCCAGAAACCTCACAATGACATGCTATCACGCATTGTTCAACAAAAATATAGCATTTTCCAGTTGATTGGAACCTTTTTCCAAAAGAATTAAATCTTTTTCATCAAAATTGCTCAAAAAAAACTCTGTTTAATCGCTTTCAAACCTACTATCTAAGGGGTTTTCCGGGTGCTGAACACGAATCCGAAGTCCGTTTTTCGATAAAACGCTTCCTTCATGGTTATTTTCGCGTTTTTTCATCAAGATTGCTCAAAAATTAACTCTGTTTAATCGCTTTCAAACCTACTCTCTAAGGGGGTTTTCGGGGTGCTGAACACGAATCTGAAGTCCGTTTTTCGCGTTTTTTCATCAAAATTGCTAAAAAAAAAAACTCTGTTTAATCGCTTTCAAACCAACTCTCTAAGGGGTTTTTCGGGGTGCTGAACACGAATCGGAAGTCCGTTTGTAAAGCTCTAAAGTTCCAGTGATGCAGCCTGACCATATGAGCGAATATTTCAAAATTATCGTAGTACATCGTTGAATCAAGTTGAAATATGAGCATTTTTAGTGCCAACAAACTGTCAAGTAAATATGAATGTTATTGCGAAAAAAACTTGTTGTAAATGATATTCATTTATTCAGATGAAGATTTTGGTTTTTTTAGAATTCTTTGTATTTTTATCAATGGAGCACCAATCAGCTATGAGCCAAAAACGTTAAAAAAAAAAAAAAAAAAAAAAAAAAAAAAAAAAAAAAAAAATGCTTTCTGGGGGTTTTTACTGACCGAGGCAATCTGGTGGCGTTTTCTAGTTATTTTGAACGAAAAATCGACTGGGATAGGTTTCAGATCCCTGAAAATCCACTGTTAGCAAACAATTGTGATATTTCAACCTACAAGTGACCCCACGAACCTCATAATGAAACGAACAATCATTCAAAAGTTAATAAAACCATGTTTTCCTCTACAATCGCTTTTGGGCTCACCGATGCACGGATTTTTAAAATTTGTTTTGGAGTGCCCGAATTTGAAACCAGACCAATTGTGAAGGAGGGATGGGGATTAAAAAGGTTCACAATTCACATTTGCAAACAAAAATTTGACCAAAAAGTCGATAAATGAAAATGACCGATTTATTTTAAAAGTTAGCCACTGTACTATATAATGGGAACAAGATCCCGGGTTTCAAACATCGGTTAACGGTAGAGTAGTCGGGATTTGGTTTTATTGGGGTTCCAGTTTAATCCATCATCATTTGGAGAACAATCATTCCAAAATTATTAAACCCGTGTTTTCCAATATACCCGCATTTGGGGTCACTGCTCAACGGATTTGTTTAAATGTTGTTTTTTTGAGTGTCCGAATTTGAAACCAGACCAATTGTGAAGGAAGGAGGGGGATCAAAAAGGTTCACAATTTACATTTGTAAACAAAAATTTGACCAAAAAGTCGATAAATGAAAATGACCGATTTATTTTAAAAGTTAGCCATTGTACTTTGTAATGGGAGCAAGATTTCGGGTTTCGAACCCCGATTAACGGTGGAGGAGTCGGGATTTGGTTTTATTGGGGTTCCAGTTTAATCCATTATCATTTGCCTTGAAGTTGAAAACCTCAGGGGCTTCGGAGTCGAAATCGCGAAAGTCGTTCCGTAGCTGGCAATTCCGGGGGCCCTAAACGGGAGAATGTGAAAATAATAAGGCGGGATGGGACCGGGAGGCAGAAGGGATAAAGGATTGGTCCCTAGGATCGTCCCTGCCAGGTTGTCTGAAACTGGGACATCTGGGCCCAGCTATCGATGAAACCTCTTTGGCGCAGCCCCCCGACCCATCGCTCCCCCAGTAAACCAACACTCGGCCCAATCGTTTTTCTACACCCTACACGGCAGGAGCGAGAAAACGCTTTTTTTTTTAAAAAAAAGTCCCTTCCCCGCTTGTGAATACAGCTACGGGTGGATACAGGCTAATGTCAAAAACATTTAGAGGCGAGAGGGCGATTTTACCGGCGCTGAATCGGGTCAGAGAGGTGGAAGAGGGAATTCCACTCATTTTACGTAATGAGGGATGGAACGTTGGAGCGAACGAAACACAAATACCGCTGCTAGATGTTGATGCAGTCCCTCGAAACTCCGAATGTTGATTTTTGAGTAAAGTTGAACGTTTCCAACTACAGACTTGAAAAATATCTACTAAGCTTGGATCGTATGGCTCCCGAATTCCTATTACACGTTCACTGCTAGAAATTATCCTCCAAATCCGAAGAATGGTGGGCGATAAATGGGAACTGTTTAATGCAACTTTGCTATTTAGTGCGCACCACAATTACCTTTACTATTAGTTCTTCTCCAATTCAGAATCAATGGAGGGCAACACGTAGAAAAGGTTGTTTGCACTTTTGCTGCTATGTGTCCGCAGCACTTATAACTTTTCCATTAAGTGACTACCACAACTGTAATTACCGTTTCTAGTGGTTGCCATCCTATACAGAAGTAGTGGGCTACAGGCAGAGAAGATATATTAATATGCACCCACCCCATGTAACTTTCCTGTTGCGTGTCCATGGCAACTACAAGTCCCATATCTATTTGTTGATCTCCAATAAAGATAGGGCCAAACATCAGGGTCCGATTCTTCAACTAAAGTGCTTCTTGGTACTGCACTTGTAAAATGTTGTTCGTGCTTTCTATCATGTCTCACTACAACACCTCATCGCAGCTCCCGTGTTTTTCTTGCAAATTCGTTCAAGAAGCAATAAGTATTCAAGCAAGTAGTTGCCATCCTATGCAGAAGAAGTTGTGGGCAACAGATACAGAAGATATTAATATGCACCCACCACAAGTAACTTTTCTGTCGCGTGACCATGCAACTACAAGTTCCATATCTATTTGTTGATCTCCAATAAAGATACGGCCAAAGATCAGGGTCTGATTCTTCAACTAAAGTGCTTCTTGGTAATTTTTTGAGTTACTTCACCTGTAAAATTTTGTTCGGGCTTTCTACCTACTCTCACTAAAACCACTCGTCATAGCTCCCGTATTTTTCTTGCAAATTCATTCAAGAAGGGGTCTGTATTCAAGCAGCTTCCATCCTACACAGAAGAAATGGTAGGCAACAGATAGAGAAGATATAATATGCACCCACACCATGTAACTCTCCTGTTGCATGCTCCACAACTACAAGTTCCATTTCTATGCGTTGATTCGTCTGGTGAAAAAAAAAAAAATCGAACTCGGATTTTGAACAGTATCTACAGTAAAAATGCACAATTTATTACAATGCTTCATTAATACCTAATTTTTAAAAAAATCCAAGTTCGACGCATGATGAAAAACCGGAGTATCCAGTGAAAAACCACGTTTTTCTTACTTGAAAAGCAATTTTCTCCCAGAAAACTACACGGAATTTCAAATCTGGTTATATCGCTGGAAAGCCTAGATTTTGGCGCATCTTTTAGCACTACAGGCTAAAATTCACATGCCTTATTACAGGGACTCATGAGCGTTTGAAGAATGTCGAGATATCCACGATTTGACAACGTGTCCTTTTCAAGGTGATTTTTTCAGCCGTTTATCCCGCTCAAAAAAGCTGGTTCCCCATTAGGGCGATAGGAAATTCAACGCTGTTTCCAATAGTGGCCTCAGATTTGAAATCGAACTCATAATGTGGGAGATATGGCCGTTTTAATGCGGTAAGGTCGAAAAAAACAAGAAAAATCCTAAAATTGAAAAAAAACCGCATTTCCAAGGGTGTAAACAAAATTGCTAAGAGGCATTTTCGACCAGAAATTTTCCGTAGAATCTTCTCCTGGCCTGTGACCGTCACGAAATGTAACACCCTGTACATAGATCAATGATTTACTTTGAAGGGAATAAACTACAGTAAAGTAATAATTTATAGCGTTTTTTCTTGGTCTTTTACAAAGGTTTGAATTGAAAGCAATACCCCAAAATCACTATTGAAGTTAAGTAATCGCCCATTCGGTTTAACGGGCGATTGAGAATTCCCGCTTCTTCCCGAGTTTCGATTCCAGGAGGCGGCTGGGGGCGGGACGGGATGATCCCGTCGGAAAGCTCGGGGGCGGCAGTAGGACAGGAGACGCGGCGCCCGCCGGACCCCTTTTGCCCCCGGAGCTTCCAAAATATTTCAATCCCCCTTTTAAAAACGACCCCCTCAGCGTCCCAACTCTGCAGCTCATCACCGCGTCTCGTCTTAACTCTGTGAGGGTCCTACCGAGCTCGCCTTCTCCCCCTCGTGCTCGATATCAGGTGAGGTCCCGTACCTAAAACAACCTCCCCCCCACATTCCCCATTCTCATCAAACCTCCCTAACTCAGAAATGCGGTTTACAGGTCTCGTCTGCTATAAAGCCCCAATTTGTTTTCCATTTTCAATCGATAAATAATATATATTCAACTCTTTTTCCTCCCTTTGATTCATCACAAGAAAAACCTTCACACCACATCTATCGGATTACAAGATATGTCTGGGACACTGCCAGGCTATGGGTCTAGACATACCCTGTACAGTAACTCCACGTTCAATAAAAATGCGTATGTATCTCGAAAACAAAAATACGCCCCCCCCCCCCCCCCCCAGAATAAAAAACTTAGAATTCCACTAATCAAAATTCTGTATTTTTGTAGAAGCCACCCTCCTTTACGAAATGAGCTCTGTAGGTAAGACAATTTACAGGGTCCAATTTACAGGTTTTTCAAACAGATATTTGGTTTTTTTTTCGGAATTTCCCCAAAATAGATCTTATGATTTCAATGAAATTCTCAAAAACGTATTGTTACTACTATTCGTACGTATTCTTACTTACTAATTTTCGGCTAATACACTGGGAAAAATTGAAATTTCACGGTGGTGGTTTTATTAACAATGAATTTAAAGTACCTAATTGACAATTTTGGTCCAAACTTGAAATTTCAATGTTCAAAGTTCTGTATCTCTAGAGAAGATATTCTCTGCCATAAAATGAGCTCCACAGGTAGGACATATATGCGGGTAAAACTTGTTCAACAAAACCTGGTTTTTTAAACACATTTTTCATTTTTATACCATTTTTATCAAAATAGATCTAATGATTAAAATGAAATTCATGGAAACTTATTATATCTTTTAGTTTTATTAGGTACTTATTTTATAGGGCACTCAGGTTCGGGTTGAAAGGTATCTATAGGTACCTTAAAGGACCTAATAATAAAATAATGCTTGTAGTAACAATAAATCATTCGTGGCAAATGGCATATAATTCGTTGTGGTTGTATGAGGAACATTGTAGCAATGAAGTTGAAGTTGAGTACCTAGTTGACATTTTGATCGAAATAGGGGTTTTGAGGAGTTGCCCCTTACAGACATGAAAATTATATTCGTTCATACCTTCAAGAAGACACTTCAAATACAAGGTCTTACATTCATGACCCATGATACAAGGATGATGGTTTCATCATTGTATCATTTTGTCAGCATTATATCAAATTTCAAAGTCAAATTTTGTGGAAATTTCAGGCCTTTTGTGTTCAAAAACATTCTAGCTATGAGTTTTGGACAAACCTCCATTTTCCTAAACCTAAAATAATTTTTATCGATTTAAAAAAAGCTTTTAAACACATTTTTGTTCAATTTGGAATTTGGTGCACGAGTGAAACGTCTGAACTTTCTATTTCATAGTTAATAAACTTAAATTAATAGAAATTGTCCTAAAAAATGTAGTAAATTCAACTATTTTAAGCCGGCTATTACCATTTTTACAGTTTTTTTGCACATTTATTTTAAATTTGAGTACTTGGTTGGGCTCTGAAGGTGCCCCCCGACGTACACATCACTTTTGGAATGCTATATTTGTTGACATATCGAATTGCTGGATAATTATTTCCAATTTTCCTCTGGAAATACTGGACCAAAGTTGATGAAACTCATGTCAAAAATCACTCATGTGATCCCGTATTCCACATCCGAATTTAACGGATTGAAATCTTGAAAAGTCAAAATCTCGGATAATTTTGAAATCGATTTCGGTATAGGTCACTTGAATGAACACCCAGAACCGCAGGACGATCAATCTTCCGCGATCTAGAAATGCCCAAGTGTTGGAAGGGCAACAAAGCTGAATAATTTTCAGTTATGCTGCACGATCGTATGAGCGCATATTCTAAAATTATCATATTACATTTGTTGAAATTTAAGCATTTTTGTTTCTGTGCTAAAAAATTCTATCAATTTCATTGAGAACAAACTTGCTCTAAGTAATATTCGTCTATTCAAAAGAAGATTTTGGATTTCTTGAATTCAGAACATTTGTATTCATTTTTTGCACATTTTGTACGATTTTCAACATGAATTTGAACTTAAATTTCTAAATGGCCTATTTCATTTTGGATAAAAGTTATTTCAGTAAGATCCTTCTAGACAATATAAATTTAACAACTTTTATCCATTTTTCTTAATTTTATCTTGTGATTTTGGGGTCCATTTTTGAAATTTGACCAATTTAATGTCCTTAACATGTCCTTAACATTGCAATAGCTTCATTTTCAATGGAAATTCGCTAATTAAGATAGAGGAATAAAGTTCTGTTCTAATGAACTCAATGGGGTTCAATTTAATGGAGTTATTTTCAAGTACGTAGTGCAGTAGTACACCTAATTATACCTATGTACGTTAATATTCATATTGAGTCAAAACTGTTGTAAGAAATCCTGTCCATGACGGCCCATACACTCTTCAGTTTGAGAAAAGTAATGACATTTCCTGTAAAGCATGGGCTGATTACTGAAGTCAGCAGTGATTCTGGTTTTCTTTGCGATGGGAAGGGAAGGTGGATTCTCAAGGCTGTTAACACTGACTCGCTGATTAACTGTCCGTATACCCTTCGGTTCGGAAGAAAGTAATAACATTTCCTGTAAAGCATGCTTGATTGATGATAGATGATCACTGAAGTCAGCAGCAAGGTGGAGTCTCAAGGTTATTAACAGTGTGACCCACTGACGAACCCTCCGGCGAAAATTGATTAAATGATACCTCTCTCAGCATCACGTCTCGTTTGGACCACTAACTTTCGCGACCCCATATTGGGTCTAATGGTAGATCCCTTTGCTTATATATAGATATAAGTGACAATGTGTATAGATACATTGGTGCACAGATATAAGGGAATGTTATAGATTTGTGGATTTCGGAACATTTGGCTTGGTAACCCCGGAGTTTGGCGGGTTACAATAAAATATGTCGGGCGCGTATGGCGGTGGCGGACACTTCCATCTTAGAGGGCCCCGTCGTCCTGGCGACCGGCTCCATTGCCACCCCCGCCGGGAGAGGTTGCCTAGGCGACGGCGGGTTGTTCCCGTGACGTCACGACTTGATTGACGCAAGTGACGTCGCTCGGGCCCGAGGCGTGCGGGCGGTACACTGGCGTCACGTTAGCGTCGTCTCTAAAGCAGATTAGGGCCAAATCAAATCGACGATTACGACGAAAATTTAAACCTCAATCGATGAACCTTACACAAATTTCAATCAGTATTACCTCCATAAATACGATTAAAATCGTAATTTGACTCCCAAATAATATAATAATCGCCATTGAGTAACTCAATTTACGATTAATCTAGGAAAAAACCGCGATTTTAAACTAGGTAACCAATGTCTATCATAATCTAACAAAAACTACCCTCTAACATCACATGTTTTTGAGATTTCGATTTTTTGATTGTTTAATCCTTAATTAAAATCCCCCCGAACTGGCTGACCAAAATACCCAAAGTTTGAGAGAACTTGGTTTAAAAATCACTGGGTTTTATTATTCAATTGGCTTGCGTTCATGATTTGAATGTCTACTAAGCTTTGGGGTGTCCCTGTTTCACAGGCGATAGAGCGATTATTGAATTTCAGGAGATATGCATAGAGCACGTAAATCTGGTTCTCAACCAAAATACCTATTTGGATTGATCAGTTGGTCATATTTGTGTGCCTCCTGAAATTCAATAATCGCTCTATCACCTGTGAAACACGCACACTCCAAAGTTTAGTAGAAATTCAAATCATGAACGCAAGCCAATTGAATAATAAACCCCAGTGAAAGAATTAGCAGCGTTTTTTTATGGTTATCAGAATACTTCAACCCGTGTATCGGCTATAAAGCCTTTTAGGAGTTCACTCCAGTATCCACGTTCACTACATCACTAGGTTACTGTATTGCAAACAAAAACAATAATAAACCAAAATAACGCAAATGTTGGCACCACAAATCGGGCCATACATCGGGATAGGTTTGAGCTACGGACCTGGGGAAGGGCTCATTCGATTCCTCATGGAAAGTTCTTAAAGAAAGTCCCAATTCAGGCCGCCTTGACTTTTTTGAGGTTTTTAGGGATTTTACAAAACTTTGACAACCCTTAAAGGGCACTTTAAATTAAGTGAGAGTGCTGGCTAAAGAATTCGGACCAATATTGATTTTTGCTGAAAATGTCAGATTTTTTGCTCCAGCCGTTTGGGAGAAATTGTGCGTACGGCGTACTGCGGACGGACGGAACAATTTTTATTGCAGATTCGGATTCTACACAACAACAACTGTTGAGGGGTTCAATTTTTGTATTCATCTTTTGTCTTGTTCAAAGGTTCGTTATGGATAATAAGAAACCAAAATTTATCGCATTTTTGACAGCGATTTTTTTTAAAATCCCGTTTTTTTCCTTGATGGATAAAATAAATGTGTAATAGCGATTATCATCTGTGGCACCGAAATCGGCACGAGGGGTTAGAGAGGAAGGTGAGTATGTTGGATCAGTGTTCCCAGATATTTCTGTCTGCACACATCTGAACCTCTACTCGTTAATAAGGCTCATGCAAATTAATGGCTCCAGGCTCTATGCTTCTACAGCATATCATTTTGGAGTAATGTTCCCAGATATTTGTATCTGCATATAATTTAACCTATCCTCGTATTTAAGGTGGAAAACTGACCTAGGAGGTTGGAAAGTTTTTGAGAGTTTCATCAATTGAGCGCGATTTATTTGGTTTGAAACTGTTACATTAGTATCATTCCTCACTGATTAGTGTGTAAACGCATAAATAGATAAATGTCAATTCAGTTGTTTTAAACAGTTAACATGATTTGAAACATTTGTTAGTCCACTGGAGGTGTCACGAAATCTAGTGTATTTCGTGGTCTGGTGAGCCTTCTATCAACATAGGGTGCAAAGCTGTTTGTAACGAGAGGGTTGAAATGATTGAAGAAAGTGTCGCAGAATTTTTTCATATAGGACAGACGGAGTTTAGTCGGCGATTCCATTTCGAAATCCTGTTAGATAGTTGTGTTTCGAATCGGAGGGGTGTGAATGACGTTTCTTTGAAGTATGTTGTTCTGCTGACCCTCGAGACGTCTATATTGGGAATCCGAGCACGTACCCCAGACAGCTAGACCGTAAGTCCAAATGGGACGAATTAAAGTCTTGTAAATTAAGACTTTGTTGAACAGTGAAAGGTTGTGATTGTTCAACAATGGTTTTAGTTGAGTTGTTCTTATTCTAGTTCGCTTTATGATTTCCGTTATATGGTCCCGAAACGTTAATTGGCGGTCTAGGGTGACTCCCAAGTATTTGTGGCATGTCGGGGACGGTAGTTGATGTCCATCATAGTAAAGTGGGACGTCTTGAAATTTTCGACGGTAGGAAAATGTCAAAGCAGCGGACTTCACGGGGTTGATTTTAAGTCCCCATTTAGTGCACCACCGTCCGAGTTTGTCGATCAATGACTTCAGGACATAGGAGGCTTCATTCGGATCAGAACGACTAACGGCATGAACCACGCCATCTGCATACAGCCCAGAAAATTCAGGATCGACGGGCAATAGTATGTAGTGGCAAAATAAATTGAATAGGTAAGGCCCTAGGACACTTCCCTGCGGTACTGAAGCTGTTATTGATCGAACAGATGAAAACTCATTTTTATGTCAACCACAAATGTTCTTTTGTCCAGGTAGCTTTGCAGTAGGTCGAAAACTTTCTTAGGAAGATGAGGCTTTACCTTGATCAGTAGACCTTTGAATGAATGAAAAACATGTACCTAATTTGAAAATATTAATTACCAAATAAATATAATATGTACATGAATATGGCTATGGGCTGTGCCCGTCTGCCAAACATTTGCCAACAACTAACTGACTTTTTGTTTCTACTTTACTTCATAATAGAGGGGTTGTTCGAGAAGACAATGTGGAGTAGTATCATAACTTGCAATTCTTCATTAACTCCACTTGAACTCGGATACAAGGTCAGATCTGTACGACCATGCCGCCTCACAGTATCTGGCTAAAGACAGCCAATTTGCCCCATTCAGCACATCGATGAACGACCCCTCCGAAAGCTCCGCCGATCCAAAATTGGCCACACGAAACTCCTGGAGGACCGGGCATCCCGCCACAAAATGCAAAATGTCCTCAGGTTCCCCCACATTGCAGAGCGAGCACATCTCCTTGACGGGGCCATCATGTGCAGACTGTCCGTGAGGCCGACAGTAGAGCATGAGTCACCCCGAACCTTACATACCCATCACAGGACAAACATGGAGGCCTTCTGGGTATCAATGGTCAAATCAACAGATCGAATGTCCAAATTCGATGTCTGTGTTGCTAGAGCTCGTGCCAAGGTTGCTTCTTTCCATTCCATTTCAGTAGCCCTTTGTGCCAGACTCGATCAAATGTGGATCTACAGACTTGCATTTTCTGATAAATTTTTTTAATGTAATTCACAAGCCGTTGGAGTTACAGGGGGCAAGAATGGGACTCCTTGAAACCGAACTGATGATCAGGAACTAAATGTCCAGTAAACCGAACAACAAGTGGAAGAAGCAAACGCTCATATATTTTTGTCAGGAGCGGGAGTAAACTGATTGGCTGATATGACTCCTGTTCGTTTCAGTGTTTCCCGGTTTTAAAATCATTATAATTCTAGCATGCCTCCATTGCTTTGGGAAATAACTCAATCGTCAGAATAAGGTTAATGAATATGATTGTCATTCTGGGGATCTTATCTACCCGTAACAGGGAGTCAGTAGTGTGCGGACTTATCTCACTGACGCCGGACGGAATTGGGAAACTATCGAGTTACCTCATCTCCTTATTTTTCACTTCACCTTTCGCACCGAACCGGTGGACGGAGTCGCCAACCCGAAGTTTGACCGCCCGCGTAAAAATAGTCGGTCGGATCATTGCTCCTACAGGTCTCTGCTCAAGTCCGCTCTCCCCCTCTCTGCTTTCATCCAGAAATACTCCCCATATTCTTCCGCATTGTTTTTAGTCAAGACAGATATGAATTGAACGATCAGGGGCTGTAGGACACCTTCCCCCGATACCGGTCTTGTATAGCGCAATATTGGACGGGCATATTTGCATATTTATAAATGAAAATTGTTTCCATATCAAAAAGTTTGACACCATCCCACTAACTTAAATGTACAACCTCACGTTATAATACTATGATAGAAGTTGAAGAACCTACTCTCGATGATTCATTGTGAGTCACAACTCAATCTAGAAAAACACGAAAACATTGTGATAATATTCTACACATTCAACAATCTTCGCTATCTCTTTTGGAGAATATTTTCCCTTCAACAGCGAGTTTTTTGCTAGTTTAACGAGTTAACTTTTGGTTTATTATTCAATAATAAACCATTGTAATCGCTTTTGAAAAATCCAAAAAAAACCAAGGCGGCCTAAATGGATTTTTAACGGGTATTAATGTGTTTCAACGAAAATTTATAAACATGTGATTTGGTGTTTTGAACTCATGGTTCAACCTCAAAAGTTCTCCTTAGGGTTTTTCAGAACAGCTGGAGCAAAAAATCTGAAATGTTTCATGGTTTTTCAAATATATTATTATCATCAAATTTGTCTTTGGTCCGAACAACTCTCTGCCCAAATTATTTCTTTAGCCATCTCTCTCACGGCTAATTTCCATAGGAGCGTGTAGCTGATGTTCCTTTCAGGAGATTGTCAAAGTTTGAAAAAATGCCTCTCTTTGTGTTGTCAGAATAGAGTAGTGGAGTACAATATGAGGGACCACTATAATCGGTGGGTTCTGCTGCTAATGTTATTCATATTCAACATGGGATATTGAAAGGTAAATGGGTACCCTTCTGGGTATAGTAGAGTTTCATTGTAGGCAGTACTGGCTTAATTGTTTGTGAATACAGAAATGAACCACCCACTATTTAACTAGAGATTGCACGCAGCTAGTGATATTTACGTTATAAATCAAAGATAACATTTACCAAGGTCCCGGTAGTGTTCAGTAACGGCTCCTGCCGTGAAATGCACCGGGGGATGCTCCGAGACCTCTCTTATCTGCCCAGCAAGAGTCATAATCGAGGTGAAAGCCCAATTCCATCTTTAACACAAGCTTCATTCTAGCTAAGAAGACAAAGGAAGCAGAAAAGTTTATTATTTACCTCACATCCACAGAGCCAATTCACGTTTTTGTAGTAATGACGGTTGAACTTGCGAATTTGTTGCAGTCCTGTCAATACTGACATTGCGAATAATCACTCTTCTCTCCACTGAAAATTTCGCGAACTCACTTTTTACAGCCTTTACTGTATTCATCGCGTATTTACAGTTTTACAACAGTATGATAATCAGGGATCATATTATTATCAGGGATCTTTTTCATTTTGGCCAGGGGGCGCAGATGCTCCTATGCTCATGTCAGCAGCGACCCCTGTTGCTGCAAATCTAGAAACGACTCTGCGACATATAGGGCATTTTACGCAACCCTCCTCCCATTTCCTACTCTCCCCTTTCATTATTCTATACTCCCCTCAATCTAAAAATTACAATTGATTCTTGGTAATGATTCTTGGTTATGATCATCATCATACTGTACTCATTTATCATCATCATACTGTACATTTATATGATCATCATCGTACTTCAAGCGTGGGAACTAAAAACAACAAAGTAAGCGGCATTGTTTACTGTATCCATTAGTGACATTAATAAATATAAAATGACGACACAAACACAAGGCATAAGTACGAAAGAAATGCGTAAAGCGAGAACTTTCGAACGAATGATGAACGCCAAAACTGAGGATGTTTCATATCCCCGGAAACGGCTTGGTTGTAAGTGAAAACCATCAGAAATCAACGTAAGGCGTTCTTATAAACGAACTCTTTTCGAGTCTGTGTGCCAAAGTAAAGGCAATGTGTCAGAATAAGTATAAGATGTTTCATTGAAATCTACGTTCTGATGCTGGACGAGTGGGCACATTTAGCGTTGAATAAGTTTGACGTTTGATACGCCCGGTTTTTGGTTCCCATTGACATCTACTAAACAGTCGGAGCTCTGAATTCCTTCGAAAATGAATGCAAACGGTACAAACCTGGTGTCAAGTCCAGGAGAAGCCTTTGCTAACAAGTTTTCTGGCTTCTTTGATCGTTGGTCCGACAACTCCGCTGCGAGGCTGCCTTCAGGGGCTTCGGTTTGTTAAGCCAGACCCGCGATGAACTTTTGTTCATATGGAAATAGTGGCGGGTTTGGACAAATTTCACGAGGTTACTAATGAGAAAAAAGTCGAATGGAAACTGTAAAAGTCAAGTTTGTTACGAGGATTTGAAGTTCGGGCACTAATGATACGATCGTGATGAAACTCGTACGGGGTTATTGAGATTGTGGTCAGAGTTTTCGTAAATGCGTGCCTTTTGTTTGCCAAAAATGGTTAAGCAAGGTCCCAAAACTATCTTTAACTAAAATCTGCTGCAGAATCAAGTCATGATTTTTTAAAACAATTTTTAACAGTTTCATCGATTTGTTAGCTCTACTTGTTCTTTTTTCTTTTTGATAAAATTTTGCTGAGTACTGTTTTGGCGAACTATGTAAATTAAATGATTTCAGGTTAGTTTTTTTTTTTTTTTTTTTTTCAATTTTAATAATATTTAAGCCGGTTTATTTCAAGCCCATTTTTAGCTCAACTACTGTTGTTGAACGGATTCATCCTTCCTCTTGGAATGCATGACTTTTTGACAAATTTTATCATTTTTATCAACATTTTTATCTCAACTTTAAGGAAAGATGTTATTTGGAATGGGGGATACATTTATATATCTTATGATACATTTTGATCACGTTTCTCGACCGCTACATAATTGATAATATTCACCTCTTTATTCTTGAGAGTCAGTCAGAAAAAATGCAAAAAAACTTTAAGCTAACGTTTCGATGTGTTTGTACATCTTCACAGGGACGTAACCAGGAGGGGGGGGGGGGGGGTTAGCCCCGGGTGCCAAAGTTAGAGGGGCGACAAATAGGCAAAAAAGTGACAGTTTGGCAAGTTCTTTTAAATATTATGACTGTTTGGAGTAAATTTGAAAATATTTACTAAAAGAAAAAATGATATAAATAAGGAATGCGATAGGCCTACAAGAAAGGACAAAGGATATAGAAAACGTATACTTCGCCAGGCGAGAATTAGCCTTGAGCGGCTTTGTGCAGGGTAGTTGGCCATCATATCAATAGAGCACAAAATAGCTTCAGCAGTATCTTTTGATGATATTATTAAAACATTTGCAGCAAAAAAAAAAAAAAAAAAAAAAAAAAAAAAACGAAAATTTTCATTTTAAAGTTCGTTTAAGGCTTCCATTTTGTAAAAAAAGTTATTTATCATCTATTAGTTTGTTAAATTTAATAGAAAATATACTGTGATATTTTACATTGAGCACTTATTTACTAAACCTTCCTCCTTTTAGTGAAACATTGTGAATAAATCAAATTAATTATATTTATATTTTGGTTCATTGGTATATTAAGATGGTATGAGTCATGATATATCGGCCCTAGGGGACAAATTTATTTTTGCCCCGGGTGAAATACGGCTTGGTTACGTCCCTGCATCTTCAACAGGACTGTAACAATAACAGTTCCAAGGATACAGTTATAAAAGACTTAAATGAGTGGGGAAAACATTATATCTAAGACATGGATGGTGTATATTACATTACTTGCGGCTCTGTTTGATTCTCTAAAGGTATTCACCCTCAAACAATTACTCGCAATAAATGTCTTGCTATTCTTCCATAAGCACACCACAATGGCTGCGATCTGAGAGATTAACGCCCTATAACACCAGATTTTTCATTGAAGGAAATGTTGTTAATCCTAAGCACCGCCAAACCATGTCAACCAGAAGCCCTCAATACCTTTTATTCATACTTCACAGGCACCTTAGCCCTGAACTTAAATTCCCCACTGCTGTTAGTAGAAGCAAATATAAAAAGTTAATTTTCTCATGGATGATTTCTAAGGGAAACGTTCCGTTTGATGTGTACTTTAGGAGCATTTATTTTTGATTCCCCATCCTTTATGCTCCTTTTGTTATCTTCGTCCGATTACATGGCAATCAAATTGGCTGTCATGACAATCAAATTTAGTTTTTTTTTTTAAACAAGTTAACTATTGCCCAACGCCATAGGCACCGCCTACAGTCGGGTAATGTTATTCAAGATTGTAATTTCATTTACTCACTGCCAATGATGTTTTAAGAATAAACTTCTATCTCTCTCTCATTTACATTTTCAGTGTACCTAAAAGACACATACCTTGAAGAGAGTCAGCAGTAATTTACAAACTCATGTTTATTGTGCAGCACATATAATAATACTGAGTACATCAGACATTTTCTATCATAAGTTTGAATTGGCGAGTTACTGTAACACACAGGTCAGTCCAGTCAAAAGATCGAGGTGGATTAAAGTGCCAACAGGGAGGATGAAATAGATACATATTATTGAAATACATAGAATAAACCTAGTGATAAGCTTACGATTTCAAGCGTACAAATATCTTGAAAGGTTGAAAAGTTGATCGGTTTTCCTGACCGATTCTCAAGAATATAAAGGTGATTATTATCTTGTGATAAATTTACATTTATGTTATTTATAAAAAAGCGTCAACTTCAAAGAATAGTTTCAGAATGGCTCGAAATGGATTCCAACCAAAAACATTTTCAAGGGAACATCCTCTTCGACAATCCACTAAAAAATTACCTCGGTCGTTTGAAGGACAAATTATTTTAGCAAATTTTAATGGAATGTTCGATTTCTTTAGAGTCTTGGGAAAAATATTGAGTACATGGTCCTTCAAGGATGACGATGATGGACAGCGACTTTCGCACACAAACTCGTAACTGAGTGAATTCTTTTACTTTTAGGTATAACGTTTATTTCAGACAAGTTTATTTGCTTCAGGTTTGAGCCTTATAAGTTCCTAAGATCAAAAAATGGTCAGGTTCCCGAAAAACTGGTTTCTTCAGATTACTGACCTTGTGTAGTCCGAATAAGTAGTCTTCCCACTGATGAAGTCCAAAGGTACACAAAGATTGGAACCCCAGAAAGCTGGATGGTATAGTTACGTTATAGCCAGGATTTGACTCTAGAAAAATGTTACGATCAAGGAAAAATCCTGCATCGAAGAGGTTTGATCGAATGGGGACAGTTGATAAAGGTTCCGGTCTTTCTCTGAACTTTTCCCAGGGAGGTGCACTCCGTGCAAGTTCAACCAATAACGAGGTATCGATAGTTCTTTGGACTAGTGTCAATGGTTACAATCGGAGCAGAACAGTAGGAGCTAATTTTCAATTTTTAGTTCCTCACAGTCAAAAATTCATTTCATGTTAGTTTAGAGGTGTGACCTTTTGGCCACAATGCCACCAGCCTGCCCCCGTGGGGAGATAGGAGTTGTGGTGGCAGTTGTTCAGTACACCACAGCCCAAAGGATTTCTTCAGGGTGCTCAGGGGTAGGGATTGCATCACTGGAGACTTGTACTCCAGTAATGTACCTCAGCATGTTTTTTTGCAAGTTCAGGCACCAACATCCCTAGTTTGTAGAACCAGCTAGAACTTTCGACTTGACCTGCGGTTTATTGGAAGGTAATTTCCGAACAAGGTATCCCGAATGGTGGGCCATACCACTCCTCTTCCCCACTCTGGGCTTGAGTAGTTGTCCCATCTGCTTGCAGGTTGGAGAAGAAGCGTAGTCCAAGATGGATAATCTCTCCCTAACAAATCGACCTTCTTTCAGAAAGGGGGGATCATTGATTACGTCCATAGTATGGGGAAGCTATCCGCTTGACCAGAGTTCAGTCCCTCCTCGGACTTTGGGTAACGAAATTGCCAATAGGGCTTAGTTCCTGAAAGATTTAATGCATACCAGTGTCATCACCTGTCCATTGATCATACCAGATGGCTCTATGTTGAATGTAGATCTAATCATCATTGTCATGGACTTGGCACCCCCAAAAAAGTCATGGTTGTACCCCTGAGTAGTGATATACTACGGGGACTCAACATGGAAGGAGCATAACCCATATTTTTTATCATTAATATTATTAATAAAGTTATATTATTTTTGATGATTTTTCTTTTTTAACCCTGATTTTTTAATATCCCTGAATAATCAGTGATTATATGTTCCCGCATGCTACGTGACTTTACCCAAATTGAAATAATCTCGCCTGTATAAGGGGTAGGCTGCTTATCTCGCTTTGTTCACCAACAAACGTCAACCGACCTATTGCGGCAGTGTATCTCGTTTTAGCGGCTACGAATAAAATAAACAAAAAACATCTACCAAATGTGGTGGACAATACACCTAGCTCTCGCATTTATATTTCGTAGAAACGTTTTCTTACGTCAAGGCCATCGGCATTTTGATTCAAAATATTATAACCTCTATTCCCTAAAGGCTTTTGTGGTTTAGAGTCCATTGGTTCATTTTGGGGTCTTCTTACTCTTCCTTTGTAGACCAACATGGATGTTTTGCGGTACGTAAAAAGGAACGGAACTCTTCCCAAAAGGGAAATGTTGAATTAAGTATAAGAGAGCAGAGACGGAAAACGGCTCATGTCGATTCCACAATTCTTTCAACACAGCTTTATATATCAAGCAATAACGGTTGCTAACCATTGTACTTCAAATAAAACATCGTGCATAGCTTTGATAGTTCTATGACAACGCTCAAGAGGTACATCACAAAATATCTAATTCGAAGTGAATTCTGCACAATATAAGTCTTTTCTTAAACTACAGTACTACATTGTCCTATCTCTATTTTGACCTAAATATTCGTACTTCGTATTCATAGTTCATACCGTGTTGTTTTCCGCGATTGATCTACTTGCTTTTGTACAGGTGCTTATCGCAAAAAGAATTTATTATTATTATAACCCCGGTAGGAGGTTCAAACTCAACATTTTTGTTATGTATTGAATCAAATTTTTTAGTTTTCATCAAATCGTGAATTTTAAAATGAGTTTTTCGATCAGTAAGCTATGTGCTCTCGATGTACAATTTTTTTGTTGCAATGTGCAATGCTGAGGGCATTAATAATTCTGATTTGCATAAGTAACTAAGGATTGTTCCCTGTTTGCATTGGTCAATACTGTAGTAGCGCGGAAATGTTCACGGGGACCTTCTAGGATCTAACCCTCTTAATTGTCCAAAAACGTATTTTAGCCCATCATGAAACTCTCTTTAGCTAACCTGCACAAACCTCGCAAATTTGTATACAAATGAAGAAGTAATTTTTATTTCTATTCTTTAGTACTACAATTTTCAATTATCAAATCAATCCTGCTTAAGTGTTCTCATCAATATTCTGTCTCAATCAGCCATTTTCTATAAGACTACTTGTTTTTCTTGAACGCAAAAATATTCTGTCCTTATTAACTAATCCTGAAGAAGAACTGACGGAACCTTAAACTTTGCTCCAACCTCATGCCAATTTTCTGTCCGAGACAGATTTTACTCAAGCCAGATTTTTCGGTTTGCACGAGCCAAATAGCTTGCGCAAACTCCGTTCACACGCAACGGTATAAATGTGCACACTGCCTTGTGCACCAACCGGTTTGTGCAAACAGCATGAGCGTTTGAAACGGCCTCTAGACACCAACTACATATCACCTCTCCATACAGCTGAAATGTCTCCTACTTCTTGACTGTGCGACTGAATTATGAGATGAGAGGGGAGTTGTTCCACTACAGTCGTGGCTTCGAAATGCATCGTAGGAACAGCTCTGTAAATAATAGAAGGCCAGTTTTTGTTGTCATTTAGCAATTCGTGAGGACCTTCCAGAATGCAGCGTGTGTGACCGTGGCCCCTTCTCTCCCGAGCAAACCATATTTCATGCTGTCAATTTCCTGTTCCATAACGCACTTAAAACTAAATGGTATGTGAATGAGTTATATTCTGTCCTCTTCACTCTGTCAGACTAACCTGAACTGCAATCAGACTGCTGCCTGACTGCTGTTACAGCGGGAACTTAATGCTCGCCTGTTCAACCCATCAAGTTGGGGTTAGAGAGCCTTTATGAAATGTCAAGAGACAAAATTACAGGCTCCAACCTGATCAGCAGAGTGAACTAAATCCTCCTCTACTCACAATAAGAAGTTAGAATTTGACAGGGATCCTTTCTGATATGTCGAAACATCAGAGACACATATAAAATGACAGGCCCGATTTGCAGAGTGAACAGAATTCTATCCTATTCACCTCAGGAAGTTGGAAATTTAAAGAAAGCGTCTGTGAGATGTCTAGAGAAAAATAAAATCACAAGCTTCACCTGAGCAGCAGGATGAACTAAATTCTCTCCGGTTCACCCTAGGAACTTAGAATTCTAAAGGAAACTTATGACTCGGAGAAGTCGAGAGACAAATCGAATTACAGGCTCCAATCTTATGATCAGAGTGAACTGCATTCTCCCGTTTATCTTTGGAAATTGCAATTTGTCTGTGGAGGCCCTTGTAAAACGTCAAGATGCTAATAAAAACAATCAATTAGACTGGGAGCCTCTCTAAAATGTCGAAAAACTAATACAATAACCTGCTCCAACCCGATCAGCAGACTGAACAGAATTCTATTCTATTCTCCCTAGGAAGTTGGATTTTGCCAGGGAGGGACTCTAAGACGTCAAGAGACAATCAAATTACAGGCTACAATCTCATCAGCAAAGTGAACTCAATTCTCCTGTTTGTCTTAGGATGCTGATATTGGACCCTGTGAAACGTCAAGACACAAATGAAAACCCAAATTCCAACTTGATAAGCTGTGTGAACTGAATTCTCTACTTTTCACCCTAAGAACTTGGAATTTGGCAGGAAGCCTCCCTGAGACTTCAAGAAGCGAATGGAAAGCTCCTGTCTGTTCAGATGAGTGAGTTTATAACTATGAAGTGATGGAATGGACTAGCTGCCGCTTCTAAGGCCCCAGGCGATACGCCTGCAACACACAGATGACACCTCTGATTCTAAAATTCTTCAGTTTCAAGAAACTGGTAAGGAGAACCATTCATATACATCACAAGTTCAATCGTTTACTGGTAGTTTCTCAGACGTTCAAGTGTTGCATAGAACCTAGGAGCTGGAAAACTAGTTCGGGTCTAGTCTCTATCAAAATACATAGACAATCGGCAAATTTTGCCTCTGTGGCAGAAACGGCTTGGAGCGGACTATAGTTTTCATTTTTTTTTCTTTCTTTCAAATTAGCTATATCACTCGATTATTGGTTAACCTATTGAGTCTAAAGCACCTTTGAATTGAGTTAAAATACACTGTCCTCATTCCAAATCGAACCAATCAGCATTACATTTCCCATATACACAAGCTTTTAATCATAAAGTATTCTTTTTGAAAATGTATTTCAGTCACGAAGGGCATTTACATCACAGGTGGGAAAAAAGGCCGTTTTGATAAAGTCAAAAGCACACGCCGAAAGGGCAGGTGGTCCTGCATGTGACGCTCAGACGGCGGGTCGCTATGGTTACATCCTTTCCACCACCGATCATTATTTCCCCCTCTCCTAGGCCCCGCAGCCTGCAAACCTCTCGCGAAAACTTATAGGGACAACCGCCACCCCCACTACCTCAACTCCCTGTACCATTATTTCTCTCTTTTTGCCGAACATAATCCCTTTTCGAAGTCGGGAGCACCTTTACATAGCAGAGAAGCCGTAATCGTAGATCCTACTATATGAAAAACACGTGTTACTGCACGTAGTAAACTTGTTTTTCAAACTAGCTTCACGGTGAAAGTTCTGCTGCTGAAGATCTTCTTTTTTTCCTTGATTTAGCAGGTCCACGTTGTATGATAAATTCGCTGATCCGACCGGTCAGGCTTCCCTATTTCTCAATACGCGAGAGTCTAAATCAATTTAAATCCAATTCAGCTTGATGTATGTGTATGTTTTTGGTTTATTATTCAATAATAAACCATTGTAATCGCTCTGGAAAAAAAAAATCTAACCCCCCTGAAAAGTGTATGGTTTACGTTTCGAAGGGGGCGAATCCGAATCGCCAATGAAAAATTTTCCGTCCGTACGCCGTACGCACGATTTCTCCTAAACGGCTGGAGCAAAAGATCTGAAATTTTCAGGAAAAATCAATCTTGGTCCGACGACGCCCCAATTCTTGAGCCAGCTCTCTCACTCAATTCAACGTGCCCTTTAAGGGCTGTCAAAGTTTTGTAAATCCCTAAAAACCTCAAAACAAGTCGAAGCGGCCAAAATGTGTACTCTTTTCGAAGAACATACCATGAGAAATCGAATGAGACCCTCCCCACGTCCGTAGGTCAAACCATTCCCGATGTATTTATCAACATTTGCGTTTTTTGGTTTATTATTGTTTGTTTGTAAGCTAGTGATGTCCGGCCGATAGCGTCGAGTTGTAGTGAATGTGGATCCTGGAGTGATAGCCGATGTGAATACTTGTAGTGTAGTTAGTAGCCGATACACGGGTTGAAGCATTCTGATAATATATAGGTAAATATTATTCAATATTATTACTGGGGTTTATTATTCAATATTATTACTGGGGTAAATAAGTATTCTTTCACTGGGGTTTATTATTCAATTGGCTTGCGTTCATGATTTGAATCTTACTAAGCTTCGGAGTGTGCGTGTTTTACAGGTGATAGAGCGATTATTGAATTTCAGGAGCTATGCATAGACCACGTAAATCGGATCTCATCCAAAACACCTATTTGGATTGATCAGTTGATGATATTTGTGTGTCCCCTCTACATCTGTCTACCTTTGGCTACATCGTTTAAATTTGGATTTGGGGAAGTTTTAACGCAATACGAGTGCCAAAGGACTTGATAATATTGATATTGTGGGGGAGGGTTATGAGGTTCAATAAAAAAACGCTGCAAACTCTTTCACTGGGGTTTATTATTTATTCAATCGGCTTGCGTTCATGATTTGAATTTCTACTAAGCTTTGGAGTCTGCGTGTTTCATAGGATAGGGCGATTATTGAATTTCAGGAGGCACACAAATATGATCAACTGATCAATCCAAATAGGTATTTTGGTCGAGAACAGATTCACGTGCTCCATGTATATCTCCTGAAATTCAATAATCGCCCTATCCTGTGAAACACGCACACTCCAAAGCTTAGTAGAAATTCAAATCATGAACGCAATCCGATTGAATAATAAACCCCAGTGAAAGAATTTGCAGCGTTTTTTTAAATGTTTATTTCAAATTGTTTTGGGCCGATCATTTTTTGAGAAAAATGTGTGGAACATGTTTAATTTTAAAATGTGGGACGGAGGCAGCTCGATCTTCTCGATTCCCCCCTGCTCCCGTTATTCCCGGTTTCTTCCATTGTCGGCCAACTTATCTCAAAAGAAATTCTTCGCCATCTGCAGATGAGTTCAAATCTGGTTCCACAAGGCGATGCCAAGAGTCTAAATTCAGATGCACCTACACAACGTTCCGCTACCAAAACGCACGTTTTCATTCGATAATTTTCGTACTAACGAGGTGTTTGCTTCAAATGACGGTGAGTTGGTCGTATTGGGACGAAAATGTCTCAATTTTGATACTGTTCTGGTTCGTCATTATTTTCAATGATATTGAACGGTGTATACAAAATCTGTATTCGTCAAATGGACCAATGAAAACTCTACCTTTGAAAAATGCTGCAAATTATAACATAGCGGTTCATTATTCCTGTATTATAATAATCCCTCTACATCAATTACTGATCTATACATTAGGCATAATCTCTGGTAAATGACCTAAACTCCTCTAGCCGCCATATCGTGTCTTGTTCCCTGGAGATGCCTTAAAAACAGCCCCATTAGTGTTCAGCACGTTGGACGAAACCGGAACTGATATCAAAACTTAGAGCACACCAGACCATGGGCCATTCCGTTGGAAAGCCCTCGATTTACCAAAAATTGTCATGCTACCATTAAAATTTTTGCCTTCAAGACGGATCAGGACAGAAAAGTAGTCTTTGGCCTCTCTCTGCTGAACAAACGCGCCTTATTCAGATTTCAACTGAAAGTAAATACATGAAATGTTTATACTTACAATGGTGCAATATACTGTACACGGACAAGACGTAGAAATCCACGAGTTGATAACTGAAATTCAGCTAGGTAAAATAAAACACCTACTTACGCTTTACCTGTAACAAATTGACTTGAAAAATTCGGTTTCAAAAGGAACCCTTGAAACACAATCCCACAACAATTGTATCACCTGATTGTATCCTCAAATGATACCTTGCAATTTTTACAATCTCCAACCACGTTTGCATTTTTTTTTTTTTTTTTTTTTTAAAGTTCATTTTCCATTAGGGTACAAAGATGTGGTTACTTGCTATGCAGGGTGCCCCATGAGTTATGCACAATCCGACTCCTACGTGTTCTACAACTCATTTCCGACCAAAAATGCCTCCTAGCAATTTTTAGTCAGAGGCCTCATTTCCGAGCTATTCGCGATTTAAGATTTTTTTCGTTTTTTCGATCTTAAGTCATTAAAACTGCCACAACTCCCTCAATTTTTGGGATAGCTCAAATTTGACGACACCGTTGGAAAGAGCGTTAAATTTCCTATCTATTTGATGTCAAAAAATTCTTTAAATTGCATTGAAGATGCGCGAAATGGCAGTTTTGTCAAAATCTTGAAATCGCCCGTTTTTCATCTCTCCTAGAAACCCCATGAATGCTTGACGCAGAACGGTGCAGGCCTGTCAAAACGTGCGCCAAAATGTCAGCAGTTAGTTTAAAAAAATATTTTTAGTTAAGGAAATGGTGTTTAACTGCGGAAAAACGTGTGTTTTCTGTTAAAATTGAGGTTTTTCCACGGGGAAAAAAAAATTGAAATTGAGGTTTTTCCATGTCTTGAAAATGAATGCAACTCATCGCAGTCGGAAATGAGTTGTAGAACACGTGGTAGTCGGATTGTGCATAAGTCCTGGGACACCTTGTATCACTAAAAACGAAATAATGTTTGAAAATTGGGAAAGCTACGGAGGAGGCATTGTCTTGGTCGGGGGCAAGGATATGCAATGACCCGCACGACCCCCCGGTCTTGAAGGAGGGGTTGCTTTGTGCGCCGTGTTTTATCAACCCCAATCTGATTTGGCCGTAGCATTGGGTGTTGCAATGTTGATAATTTGTTGTTTCTGACCAAATTCAGTTTTAGTAAAATGTTTATTGACTTGAACATGTTATCCAGTTGTTGGACAATGCCAAGATATTGGGGTTTAAATCGAGTTCATACAAAGAGTTAGAGTTTAAACAAGATTGTGAAGATTTAAATTAAAAAGTAAATATTTAAAAATGAAAAATGAAAATGAATTTAATGAATGAAAACGTTTGTTTGTGATCACCGTCTACGGCATTTCCAAGCTGTCTAGCCACAGTCAGGATAATCGAAGATCCGAGAGACAGCTATTGTTTGTGTTCATTTACGATTGATTGCGATTATTTGCTTTCAGTTGAGTGGCTATACCACAATTGAGTATGTTGACATGACTTTTGTATACGGTTTTGCCAATTTTAATGCTTCTGAAGCAGCAAGGGAGGAGTACACTCCTCCTCTGTACAACTCAACCCTAGCGGAAACGTCGGATAGTATGAGGAAAAAATATTGGTAGATAATATTGTTTATGTCACTAATCCTTCTTTATCTAGTAAACTATCTGTTTTTTTATCTACTAATTGTTTTTTGTAACTAAGGTTTCGGTTATTACTACCAGCTATGTTCAATAGCTATATCGCACCATGATGAATGGGAATAAGCAATAGGGAAAACCTCGCTGATGGAAATACAGTGAGAGTGAGTTGGTAATGATACGGAAGCCTGATTTGATGAAAAAAAAGATTAATGCAACTCATCGCAATCAATCGTAAATGAACACAAACGATAGCCGTCAATCGGCTCTTCGATAATACTGACTTTGGCCGGACAGCTTAGAAATGCCGTAGACGCTGTTCACAACGAACGGGTTTGTGCATCCGACAAAACTAACTTAAATCGTCTTGAGAGGTCTGGCGGTGTCACCATTCGATTCAGCGAGAAAAGTTACGTATCTCCCGCCACCAACCTTTTTTCGTCGAGACTTTTGGAAAAACCTCAATTTTAACAGAAGACACACCTTTTTCTGCAGTTAAACATAATTTACTATACTAAAAATATTTTTAAAATCCAAAACGACTACACCGTTGGAAAGCTGACATTTCCGCGCACGTTTTACCAGGCCTGCACAGTTCTGCGTCAAGCATTCATGGGGTTTCTAGGCGAGATGAAAAACAGGCGATATTAAGATTTTGACAAAACTGCCATTTCGCGCAACAATCGCACATCTTCAATGCAATTTAAAAAAAGTTTTCTGACATCAAATAGATAGAAAAGTTAACGTTCTTTCCAACGGTGTCATCAAATTTGAACTATCTCCACAATTGAGGGAGTTATGACAGTTTTAATGACATGACATGATATTATACCGTTATATATATAATTCAGTTCCGCTAATGTAATTCGGTAGAGGGTTAAATTTATTACCATGACTCTTTCGATCTCGTATACATTGAGTGGATGATCAGGCGGTGACATTCGCATTTGTGTTTCCGTTCTCTTTTCTGTCAAAGTTCTACCATTTAACATAAAACGTCCCGGGTGTTCTAATCAATAAGGAACGTAAAAATAGAATAGAATAGAAATGGTGTTTATTCCGAAAAGAAAAATTAAATATAAACATAGGTATTGATATTTATATAGAATTGAAGATGAGAGGAAAAAATAACGATACCAAATAGTGGAAATACCCCAAAACCATAGGACGAATCCTGTGCGGTTTGGGGGAGTTGCACCTTATTCACTAACTAATATACAAAAAGTATACGAATAAAAATTATACATCTCAAAAGTGACACCTTATTTACTAACTATTTTTAAATGATTATACAATATGTAAATAAAGGTTATACATTTCAAAAGGACTTCAATAGATATTCACAACATGGCAAAGATTAATAATGTCTTGAACAATCGGGTAGCTATTTTTTATCTACTAACATATACACTAGATAAAATATTGTTGCATGTATCGTGTTTTGTTTTTATCGACGAGGTAAAGACTCGTTTTTTATAATCAGACCGAGAAACATTTCGAGGCGATCTTAAGTCACTCGGGAGTGACCTGAAAATATAAGCCATGAAGAAATATATATGTTTTGAAGTGCTCCAGAGTCGAGTAAAGCAAAGTTTTATCTTGAAAGTTTTCGATATTCCGATTTTTGAAATGTTATCCCTTTGATTTCACCCTTTAGGATTGACCAAAGTCGATGCCGACGATTCAGCCCAGGTTTCATTAACTTTCGTCCAACAATGTCGGCAAAAAGCTCAGGACGGACGGATTTTTAAAAAATTCAAAACTACACTTCTTGAAACGTAAAACGTCAAATTTTGATTAAATTACAAATTAGTTTGATTAAGTTTTTCTATGATTTTCGGATTAGAAAGGTCCATTATTGAAAATAATAAGCCAAATAGTCTGCCAAGCTTCCTCGTATATGTAACGCATAAGTAATCTTGAACGATGCGGAATATGTGCTGGTGACTCACGCACCAGAAATGCCGCGGACATCAACTCCTCAAGGTGAGTTGACATATATCGGGTCTGTCGCGCTAGTTCCATGTCGAATAGAATAATTATGCTATCTTGTTGAAATTGATGTGTTGTTATTGGACCGTTTTTCCCGCTACTACCTTACGAATTTCATCGCGATCGGATCTTTAGAACTTCAGAAAATGATGCTTGCTGGATTTTATGTATAAGCTTGCACGGAGTAATGTATTGATGAGCAATGGAACTCTCAGAGGACGGTCTATAGCGTAACCCACACATGAAGCGAAAGTTGCTCAGTGTTTTCAATCAATGCGATGACCTTGACGTCGTTTGACAACGATAATTTGTCTTTTTTTTCAACGCCACATTCATATGGAAATGAGTCCGACCTTGAGGATGCAGACGAGAGGAACAGATTTTGGCTAATCACTTCCTGAAAATCCAGCTTCTGAGGCGCCATCTCTGCATAAACAGCTATTACTTCAATGGAAAAAGATGGATATCTTCAATTTTTAGTGTTTGCCCATAACAGAATCCAATTCGGGTTGCATATGAACGACTTAGTCGTTTATTTCTGTTCGGATTATGTTGGAATGAATATATTGTTCATAATATGAAATACAAACGCGATTTTTGGATTGATGTCAGAATTTAGCTTCCTTCAACTCACTTATGGTTCAGGTAGCATGGCACTGGTCTTCCCTCAAGGATCACTTCGACGTAATGAATACTCGCTCATCTCCTTGAATAAATGGTGATATATCATCACATATATATTTTAATTTCAGATCCTGTATCAATCCAAGATCCAGAAAGTTACAAATAACTCAATAAATAATTGAGTAAAAAAAAGGGAAGGTTTCTTGGAAAATTAGGGATTTTCATGCAATTTTCCTTGGTTTTAAGTTTTTGGAGAGAGTGAACATCTTAACGATTGAAATGGCTAAGTTTTTATTAAGCCGTAATTAAGGTCTCCACCCCAAACACAATCACAAAAGTAAAAAATTCTTGCATTCAGTCTGCAACGCATTAGGACATTTCATGTCTTTCCCCTCCCTCCTACTTCCCTTCCATCTTCTAGCAATCTTGTCTTCCTCTGTGAATTACATTTTTTTCAATATAAAGAAGTTAAATATTTTTAGCTTCAGTAGCCACTCTGCTGATCAAGACCCTAACATAAGGAGGCTACCAGATAAATCAATAGCCAAATTTCAGCTATAGTCATATAGGTACCTACCTACCTCACTTCTACGAATCATAATAATCATTGAGCATATTTCGTTACGTAACGTAACGTGACATAACGACAATTTGTTTGTGTGCCATAGCAAAGACACGAAGTGTCAAAAAAAAATTGAAATCTGCTAAGTTCAACATTTTACGAATATAATAACTTAAGATTTGACACCAGTATTTGACGGCTACGCTCGTTTAAAGCATTAAAGCTAAATATAAAGATATAAGAGTATTGATAATCTGGCTTGATTACAAACAGAAAAAGTAATCAATCTTTGTCCAAAACTTGTAATACTTGATATGACTCGTTATATCAATTCTACCTTTTCTCTTGTACGATTTCTTGATATTATCCCCTTTTTGACCTTATCAATTACTAAGGTAATCATATATACAGATATATAAGGTTCAAGAAATGATTATACAAGGGTTTTGGTAATAGATTGAGATATTTATTCAATAATTGTATTTATTGCTCCAAGAATAACTACGGGGCTCCTATTAACCACGAGGTGGAAAAGATTTAAGTATCCCTTTACTATCGTTTATTTTTATGAAATAGCACCGCAGGGGTATTGGGTAAGGAGGTTGGTTACGGAATATTAATATCAAATTGATTTAAATACAATGATAAATTGTGGAACGGATTACCTTGTCGTAGGTCGGCATAAAGCAGTGTGGTGAGGAGAGTCGCTGTAAGTAGTTGAGCTTCTTGGTATCTTTCTTTCCTTCCCCGCCACCACCCTTCACTCGTCTTGCGATTTGTTCCGTTGATAGCCGAAAGGTGGTGTTGGCTATCATAAACTTAAAAATGGACAGCTGCGGAGGATAGAAATGAATTGAAAAAGGACGGCTCTTGGTGAATTAAAAAAAAGCATCCTACATAAATCGTTATACTCATTTATCTCAACAGCAGGAATCCATCAGCTAGTATTGAACTTATCGAAAGAGCTGAAGTATCTTGCAGTGAGTGGTGCAAAATAGCTGGTCATGTAGAACAAATTGATTTTGTACTATCAAGTCCTAAACCCACCACGGTCCTATAAAGATCATCAGCAGGTTAATTGGATGTGCTCTAAAGTGTATTCAAAGGTCTGGTGCAGGAGTAACAAGACAGGTACTCTGAATGATACGTTCAAGAACATTGCTGCTTTCGGGCATCATCGACTGAGGGGCCACTTTTGCCAAAACTCCTAGTGAAGAGTTGAAGACGCTGACGCGACGTGGGCAGTCCAGAAATGTCAAGTAGTTTGGAGATCAGGTCGCTAAGTTGACTAACACCTGATGATGGGTGTTGGTAAAAGACTAACCCTTCTAACGCTCATATCAACTTCGAAGTCCTCTACTTGCTCGATGTACATGAGAAGACGTACTATAGCTGAGAAGATTGAAAAGCATATGAACACACACAATGAACCATATGAAGTCACACAATGGCTGGACAAGTAATTCGTTGAAGTAAAAGTGCGATTCTACCATACCATGCACTGCATTTATGTCGACGGTAACTTGAATTTTGGTAACACTTTTTCGTATGTCATAGTAATTGTCAAATGCTGCAACCAGAGTCTTATTTGAATGTTCAAAAAATAGTAAGGAAACTGAATAATTTTGTTAACTGGATTCAAAGGACAAAATGTCACGGAACAAAGTCCGCAAACATGGAAGCTTCCAAGATTTTGAGATCTGTATTGCGGGTTTGGGAATTTATAAGGGATGATTGAGCGACATCGGACTATTACGAAATTAGAAAATGATGCTTAATGGATTTTACATTTACGCACGCGCTGAGTAGGAAGTGTTTTGAGCATTGAAACTCATATGGGTCCTACTACAGTCCAACCACCACATATTCCCTGCAAATTTCATCAAATTTGATGGAAACTGTTGGAATTAAGCTTGCTGCAAGGATTTGAGGTCCGCGGATAGATAACCAAAAAGATAGAAAGACACGAAACCTAATGTTATAATGCATCCACCATCTACAAGTAGACTCGAAAGCAATAATAACGTAGTTTACATTTCAACAGTACATGTACAACAGAATATAAAGCTGGGAATGTATGGAGGCCAACCCGGGCTCATCCATCGTGGCGGCTACCTAGACCGCATTGAGGCACGTCTTTCAGACTAACAGTTATGACAAAGTTAAGTTATCCACTTTGTCGTTCCTTACAAAATGCAAATTTGGATTAATGAAACAACAAAAATCCGCAAAATTGGGTGTGGCACACATTTTCCTCCATTAGATTAAATGAACGCATGGATTTTTTGAAATAGTTTGAATTATCTCGACAGTAGAATATAAAAGCTTGTACAATACAACGATTCATGGGACAGAAGTGCCATGGGACATGTTTTGGTATACAGCAACGCCTTCAAAATGTTGGTCGACATGTATTGCGGGTCTGTCACGCTAATCTTATAATGTATAGAATGATGACACGATGATGTTAAAATTGATTTGAGACTATTATACCGTTCTCCCTCGACTACCTTAAAACTTTTAGCGCAATCGAACCACTGGAACCCGAATGAGAAAATGATGCTGGCTGGATTCCACTTTGCGCATGTTCAGTGAGTAACGATTTGCCAGTAACAAGACTTGTTGGGACAAGCACACAACTATAAAATCTCATCAAAATCGGATGAAAACTTGGAATTAAGGCTTTTTATTAGGATCTGCGGACAAGGGGAGACTCCTTCAGACATGCACGAAACGAAAGTTGTTCTGAATAGTCCACATCACAAAATGCTAGTGAGTATTTTAATTTTGGGAAAAATGCCATATCACGAAAGTTGAAACAAAGCTTCCGCTACCTATTGGAACTGTACTGTTTGGACGATTTGGAATTTTCATGGTAAACGTCGGAAGGTGTTCATGGGAAGGAATCATCGTATTGGACACGTGTTTCGTGTATTTGTGTGGAATATTCTTATCATCGAAGGGCACGACTTTTATTGTGTTGTTGGTATAGTTGTATTTGTTGTAGTATGACTTCACGGTTTGGCAGGTTGATGGGCTTAGTGCATGTTTGAAACTGTTAGTGGCTGGGCCGATTTGCATGAGCAACACGTTCTGAAGTCAAGGGGGGGAATCTCTATATTTATCCTTGATCCTGCGTCAGATTATTGTGTACAGGTTGCCCTAGTGACCCCCCGGCGCCCAGGGATCGATTAGTACGTCCTCGGAGAATCGATATGGCCGGCGAAACTACTCGCAGACATCGATTCCCCCTTTCAAGAGGTTGGTTTGGGTCACACCTCCCACCCTTTGATGTCACCCACTCGGCGTCCCTCATCTTATTGAGAGAAGATCGCTTTCGTTGATGGAAATTGAATGACAACGAACCCCCATGAAACCAACATTTCAAACCTAATCGGGGACATGTTCTGGTCACGAGCACTACTGATCATAGAGAACATGCGACCACATCATGATTGAATTATACAAACCAAATACTATTATGTCACTCTGAATATGTCAATACAGCAGCAACATGTCGCCCCGAAGATATGCAATTATAATTTTAAACTACGTCAATAATTGAAAGTAGCCAAGTCTCGTCTCTGACACTCTGCGTTGAGCCATGTAGATTTGACAAACCTTCAAGGGAACGACTTGCCATTATACCTCATGGAATGGGGCCTAATAACCAGGGATGGCATAGGACGTTTAGTTGCTATGGAAATCGCAAGGGAAGAAACAAAATAGAACTGACACTCAAACTCAGAAAAATGTTCTGGTTAGTGGGCTGGAAACCAAAAATGACTGTTCAAAACAAACTAGCCTTGTACAACTAAGTCCTAAAGCCTGTATGGACTTGCGGAGCGCAGCTGTGGGGATGCAGTACGACCCCTCATGGAACCAGACAGCAATCAGAACTTGTTGAATTATACGCACCAAATACTTATGTCACTCTGAATGAATCAATAGGGAAATATGTTTGTCTAAAACACAAGCAGACACATTCAAAAATGTGCCAAGTCTTGTTCTTGATATTCTGTTTTGAGCTTTGTAGAGCTCGTTTTGCGAAAGTTATGTAACCACTTGTTCCTGACTTTTCTACGATACTTGGGTCTGAATCTCCGAATTCTGTACTGCAAATTTGTTTTCCAAAGGTAGGTGATGGAAATGGATCGCAACTATATGTAGGCAACTGCTACTCCTAGGCAGAAACCTGAAAGTTTTCAGCTTCTGGGATATCCCAGAGTGTTGCAGGCATACAGCGTCATCTCTTTGAAGGGGCAAAGAGCCCATTCTATCGCCGCCTTGTAAAGTATGACAGTGTGTATGACTGTACTGAAAAAGGTGGCATGGTATTTCTACTCACTAGTTACTGGGGGTGTGGATCAACAAAAAGTGTCTGCCACGTTGGGTGTGGCGCTTCCGCATTACCTTAGTATGATTTAATTAGGGCATTACTTCTGGATCTCCCTGCTCAACTGACTTTGGGGAAGTTCAACGAAATGGAGAGGTGGCGATATATACGAAGAGTCCGATTCGGGATTCTAATCTGAATACTGCTGCTGGAACATTTTTAAAACCAGCTCTTAGCTCAAAAATTTTTGTCAACAAGAAGCTGGCAAGGTTTTCATAGGACAATATAATTAAAGTCAAAAGAAGTTTAGGCCCTGTATAGCTCCAAAGAAACATTAATTGTCTTGGCTGAACACTGATGTCTCAACTAGAAAGCAGTTCACCACTCCTGCCAGATCATACGCCTAATAGATATTCTACCCTCTTCAACTTAACATATTATGTTTAATGTTCCTGATTGTAATGCGTGAATTGTTTTGCTTAGATCCAAATAGTACGCCCGTAATTGACGCCTTGAAAATCCTTTGTTAGTAGGCGCAGGGGCTGCTATTCCTCTTGCAGGTTTTGCTTCATCATTACTGAAGCTTTTCACGTTCGTGCAAGAAGTCGAAAAATTGTAACCTACCAAATTGGAGTGGGTAATAGTAAACCCATTCAAACGCTGCTAATACAGAGAATACTCTTGCAACTTTTCTTGTTCGATTCAGAACTTCGGTTTTGTTTTGAAACATATTTCAAATCTCTCTAATTTAATCAAGGAGGAGGTTGAATGGAGGAGACATTAGTGATCAATCGTTGACTTCTCTATTTCCATGGGTTTTTGTTCCATGGTTCCCTTTCTGAAAGGGGAAGGGTCATAGCCGATTCGTTCAAGCGGTCCTCAAAACCAGTAAAATTCCCAGCCGATTTTCGTATCGTTACGAGTTTCGTATCGTTAAGCTAAAATTCAACGTTATTTGTTAATAAGATCGGAGTCAAAATGTCAAGCAAGACAACATTACATAGGTACCTACGTAGTATTTTTAAAAAGTATTGTATTATAAAATTTGCTCATACTTGTATTTTAATGCTGCACGAATGAAAGTTGATTTATTTTAATCTTGTTAGCCACGTTGATTAAAGTTTTGCCTCAACGACGTGGTGAGAAACACACCAAATCGTGGATAGTTGAGATAATCCGTGGCTGTTATTCGTCCTAAACGATTGAGTTTAAACCAGAAGACTTAGGTCTCGTTGTGCGAGTTATCTTTTAATTATTTGTCAGATAGCAGTCAGATAACCCTCTCAACTTTAATCCTTGACTGTGATCACTATCTGCTAAATGAACACCTAAAATCAACATCCGCAGATAGTAAGGAATGAATATCGAACGAAACCATTACGAGGCAAACGCCAAATATTTGCTGCGTAACCTGACAAATAATTTTCGAAATGAAAGTATATCCAATTAGGTATTAAGAATAAAACTGTAAAAAAACGCTGCGAATTCTTTCACTGGGGTTTATTATTCAGTGGGCTTGCGTTCATGATTTGAATTTATACTAAGCTTTGGAGTGTGCGTGTTTCACAGGCGATAGAGCGATTATTGAATTTGGAAACTGTCGGCGAATTTGAATTTATTTCGGTTGGGGAAATTTGTGCCTTCTTGAGTTAAACATTGAAGTTTTTCTTTCGCAACTGTGATTGATACGTATGGTTCTCCTTTCTTACTTCTTGAAATTGCTACGCTGGGCTTAAACCTGAAGCTTTTTTCTGCTTCAGGGGCATCTTCTTACTGTTGCAGGACTCAGTTCTTAAAATGCCGTAGAGTCTAGTTCATTCCATCACTTCCTGGTTATACTACTTGAAAATCACTAAGGTTCATTATTGGAAATAAATCAAAATCCAGTCAGTTTAATCATAAATCAAGATCAGTTATAACGAAACGATCTCATTTCCCTTATAATATCCGGCGGTACACAGCCGAGTTTAATTTTTCACAGTTCGTTAGTCTTCCAACTCTTTCACCGTAACGTCTGTGCGAAATAAGAAAAAAATCGTTCGCTGTCCTGTGAAACCTTCAGGGATAATGAGAAAAGAACGAGCGATCTATGATATTTCTCAACCCAAACAACAACTTTTCGGTTATAAGACTCAAACATTATCGACGGCTGAAGAGCTATTTTTGAGTGGAGGTCGTGATTGCGCAGATTACACGGAGTTTAATTATTTCTCTATTAAGTAGCCCTACGACAAAGATAACTATTTTATAACTATTGAACGTTATCTACGGTACATTATCCAATGAATGAATGAATGAATGAACGCCTTTATTCATGAAATATACACATGCATACTCGTACATACCCGTTAAACTTCTATATGGAGACCTATGTGAGTTCCTTATTGCAAAAGGCAATTAAGGCTTGGCCTGGATGGCCGTCTGCCTCTGAGGCCAAATTTTTTGAAAGTTTGTGCTAGAACTACCAACGACAAAGTACACATTTTTACTACACAGTTGCCAGTGCGAATGTACAAAAACTAATACAAAACTAGCCCTGCTATGTAGTTTTATAAATAAGGCAACGGGAAATGGAACATCATGATAATATGGAATAATAAATTACATAAATAACAACAAGTGACTAGCATATAATTAACAAGAATATGATATAGAAGCGTGATAAATATATATAACATCCATTTTTAAATAATAATTCATTCATTCATTCGGTACATTATCCAAATATAAACATAGGCGCCTATGGAGGTGTTTAAATAAAATCCCTAACCTTACTAAGGTAACGGCACCGGTAGTGGCCACTGCTCCAGTAGTGGACATTTTAAAGTTTATATTTGAGAAATAAGGATTCCCGGTCTCCTAGTGGCTTCAAACTTGCAGGAGGTACAGCTCATGTCATCTTGTACTTAGAGGTTGAACTAGGAGTGCGCAGAGCATCATTGGAAATTGTGGTAAACTTCTCAATATGACCGTCCCTAGTTTCCTCGTTTGTTGGGCTGTATCCTAGAGCTTCTACTGGATAGAATCAGTTTTGTTCATCTGGTATTGAATTTAATGATATTAAACACTAAGGAGGGCAAAATGTCAAGTGGCCACTACTGAGACATGCACGTGGCCACTACTGGAAATTTCGTAATTTGATGTAGCCACTACTAGATCAAAATAAAGGTGTGAGAAAAAATTAATAAAAAATAGAAAAAAATTGTTCTTTTGATAGTTTTAGGCAATGGATATGTTAGGGAAGAGTCGGGCTATATTCTAAATGAGTCCTGAAGAAAGTCAGTACTACTGTTGGCCCACAATTGTCAAAACTAAAGAAAAAAAAATTCTTAACTGTGGCCACTACCGGTACCGTTACCTTAGTTCCTTTATTTAAAGGAATAATACCTACACGTTACCGATTCCTTTATTTAAAGAGAAATAGTTGAGTGTGGGGATTTGATTCAATTTAGCTCCTTAGGCGCTTAAGTCTAAATTTAGATACTACGAGGTGTGTTAAAAATAATGAACCAAAAGTACCCGGAATTTTTCGTGCGCTTTCAATGTCAACTATGCTTGTAAAACAACGACCCTTCAAGGTTTTTGTTTTGTTGAAAGAAAGGAAGAAGTCGCAAGGGGCCATGTTTGGGGAATATGAGTAGATATGATCCGACGTTGACTTCATTTTGTGATTCTTGACCAACTTTCATTTGCCGCTGTTTTTGTTCAAAATTCAACATTTTCGGGGAAAATTTCCGCTGCCACGCGTTTCAAACCCAAATTAACAAAAATGTCGTGGCACAAGTCAATCGATATGCCAACATCATCAGCGACTTCTCTGATTGTGATTCGGCGATCATTCATTGTTCAACTGTTGGTATATTACGAAGTTGGTGCCCTGGGCTTTCCTGATCCCAAGCTTTCCCGGTTTTTGGTTTTTGTAAATAAGTAAGTAAGTTTATCGACGATTCTGTGAGGTGATGGAATGGTACAGTTGCCCCTTCCAATGAGCTGAATGCGGTAGTAATGTTCCGCCACGCTTGAAAACGTCTGATTCATCTCCCAAGGCGACAGATTCTAAAATCGGGAAGGGCTAACTAACCGTATACATCACGATTCCCAAAATTCACAGTTTTCCCAATTTTCGGTGTTCTTTAGTACTGCCCCCCACTTTCAGAAAGACATAATTTCACTATAATAACTTAGTTTCCTATATTCTGGGTGGTTTTTAGAAACTTCAGGATCTCCTCTTTTATTCCTTGTGATTCAAAACTGTGTTCAGTGCAATCATACCCAAATAAAATCGTTTCGAAAAAATTGGGGGCAGTACTAAAGAATTTCCCCAGTCTAAAACTTTAGTACTGCCCCCCAAGGCATTTATCAAGAAAAATGATCGAAAACAACACTCAGTAACGAAAGAAGAGGTTTAATAAATCAAGTTCATGTACTACATGTAGGGGTTGTACAGATTTTTTATATTTTGCAAGAATTCCATGAATGGATCTTTCTCTTCAAGTCGAACGTCCTTCCTCCATAGAAACTCACACAAATATGAATGAAGGTTTTGAACCCCATTTTCGCTTAACTTTTACCGAAGCATGATCCAAGGTGATTAAAGTTCGATTTCCGACGTTTCTAAAAACCCCCGCCAACTTGGGGAAATGCAATGTTTTAGCAAAGCTACGGTGTTCTGAAAGTGGGGGGTAGTACTAAAGCTCAAACTTTCAAAATTTTAAGAATTTTACATTTTTAAACATTTATATTTTTAAAACAATGTTAGTCCCAATTTTCTCTCATTTGTTTACTTTTCCAGTTTCTCTGTTGGATTTTGATAGTAAGACTTAATAGTCGTCTTGTATTTTGTATTTATTATATCTTTTGCCGTTCGCTTGAATAAATAAATAAGTATTAAGAAAAGCTCGGATTCATTAGTGGTAAAGTTGATAAAAATTATTGCTGGAGTTGGGAAATTTCGATTTGATTGAATTCTTCCAGTTGTTATTTGTTATAAATCTGGACTTTCGATTTGGAAGAAAGAGCTGGTGAAATGTTCAGAACCGGCTCCTTTCAAGAAAGGTCAGAGAATGCACCGTATGACAAGAGATGGTTGAGTCAATAACCTTCTCCAACTTGATCCGCCCAATCGATAACCCGATACCCCGCATAACCTTCCTCCGCAATCGTTCAAGGTTGCCTTTAATTCTCTTCCCTCGAAACCCTTTCTCCCTGTTTGAACTGATTTGAGCGAAGATCCGAATCCATTTCCAAATACGTTCGGAGCGGTTCACCTTCTACGGTTTAAAAGCTTGAATCCGATAAAATATTTACAAAGCTTTTCCTCCCTAATGGCTGTTACAACTGAGAAGAATCGGTCAACGAAAAGACAAGTTTTTTTTAAACAGTTTTGGTTTATTATTGTTAATAATGAACCTTTTTAATTGACCAAATAAACGTTTTACCCCCTTTCCCACCCCATCAAAAATTAGTATACATTTCAAAATATGTAGATTTCAAAAATCGAATTAAAAAAAAAAAAAAAAAAAAATCCGTCTGTCTGCCGTCCGAAGCTTTTTTTCCAAAACTGCTGTACCAAAGTTTACGAAATCTGACCCTAATATCCAACATCAGTCCGGGATGTGCCAGAAATCTCGGCATCTTGATCAATTGGCCCTAAGAGATTAAATTTCGAATATTTCTTTAATAACTTCAAAATCCTCATCGTTTAATAAATTCAAAATATCTGCAAAATGGTTGCAATTTAGGTACATAAAGGGAGGAAGTTTACAGGCTCATGCCGAATCGTCACTTCCAGAACATTTTCCCTACATATACAAAATTTGCCTTCGTTTCATATGAGCTCCTTCTATCCCAAAAACGCTGCAAATTCTTTAACTGGTGTTTATTATTCAATTGGCTTGCGTTCATGATATGAATTTCTACTAAGCTTTGGAGCGTGCGTGTTTCACAGGTGTTAGAGCGATTATTGAATTTATGGAGGCACACAAATATGATCTACTGATCAATCCAAATAGGTATTTTGTGGTCTATGCATATCTCCTGAAGTTCAATAATCGCTCTATCACCTGTGAAACACGGGACAAATCATGAACGCAAAATTGAATAATAAACCCCAGTGAAAGAATATTCCCCAGTAATAATATTGAAAAATGCAAATAATATTGAATAATATTTAACATTATTATCAGTGAAAGAATTTGCGTGTATCGTTTTTTCCACATGGTATCACTCCAGTATCCACATTCACTACAACTCGACGCTATCGGCCGTGTATCACTAGGTTACCAAACAATAATAAACCAAAAAACGCAAATGTTGGCACCATAAATCGGGCCGTACATCGGGAATGGTTTGAGCTACGGACCTGGGGAAGGGCTCATTCGATTCCTCAGGGAAAGTTCTTTAAAAAAAAGTCCAAATTTAGACCGCCTTGACTTTTTTGAGGTTTTTAGCGATTTTACAAAAATTTGACAACCCTCAAAGGGCACTTTAAATTAAGTGAGAATTGGCGCGTTGTCGGACCAATATTGATTTTTCCTGAAAATTTCAGATTTTTTGCTCCAGCCGTTTGGGAGAAATCGTGCGTACGGCGGACGGACGGAAAAATGTTTATTGCAGATTTGGATTCTACACCCTTTGAAACCCATCGCGCTTAGTGACAACATATCTGAAAGCTGTTGAACTCACTTCCATTCTTCCAGTGATGGCGAACGGTCCTTGTTTATAACTGATGAAGAGATTAGGCAGGAACCGGGGAGAGTCATGAACAGTTCATTTTACTCTGAACTTGATTTTGACCTCTAGTAATTTTTTGTATTGGGTAGTCCTGACGTTTTCTTCCTTCTTTTGAAATATCTGCGCGATAATAATTTTTGGGACTTACATCATGTTTATCTTGTTATTAAGGAATTCATTAGTTACTGCGAAATTGTATGTGGTGTTGAACAGTAATTCGTTGAAAGGTGGATTAAGAATATTGTTTTATGACAGAAATAGAACGAAATTGTTTCCTAGAATGTTTTGAACTACACCCCTTGCACCTTGTTGTGATGTTGGGTCAAAATAACCCCACGTTGTCTCTAGAAGGTTTTCTTTCCCATATTTAGAAACTTATCGCAATGCCTATGCAGAATCGCAAGCAAAATGTTGTAATGTATCATTCGAATGGATCTTCAGTGGGAATCCAATGTCAAGAACACGACTTACGGTGAATTTAACCCTCTGTTATCAGGAACGTGGTATATGTGACCGGCAGGTAAGGGAGGGGGGTGTTTGCCTCCGTCGACGCTATACGGATTTCCATGGAAACGAGAAGAGACACCCTCTCCACCTTTCCCGGCGGCTTCATCACCGCATCACTTAACTCTGTCATCTCCATTGCATGAAGAAGTAAAGGAAGGCGGGGCAGTACCTACCCTATGCCACTTTGGGGGCTCCTCGAGCACACTCGAACCTGCTCCCTTCACGAAAATTTTTGGAGCACTTTTCAAGCGGAGGCGTCAAAAGTGCGTCTCCCTTTCTCTTTCTATTTAAAAAACTTCTTAGAGGCTCACAGCTTCTGATCTCGCGTCGGAGTTTCCTGTTCTTTGAAGGGGCCCACTCGTTTGTACATCTGGAACAAAGATGATGGAAAAAGTACCATTCGTTAACGTTGTCGTTCTTTTTTTTTGTAATGCATCCACACTATCCTCCATTGCAGAATTGACGGCTTTGCCGCGGGAAGCCGCTGGCTATGCCGCAGAATACAAAAGTTGAGCGATTTCCAGCGGCATTCCGCAAAATGCCGACGTTCACGGCTCCACACTGATAGCGGACTGCCGGCGGCAAGGCCGCCGTCTGTACCGCTGGCATTCTGCGGCATAGTGTGGACGCGCCTTTAGTAATGAATTTTTTTGTGTTTCGTTTGAAATTGACTATTGAATTTCAGGAGATATGCATAGAGCACGTAAATCTGTTCTCAACCAAAATACTTATTTGGATTGATCAGTTGATCATATTTGTGTGCCTCCTGAAATTCACTAATCGTTCTATCCTGTGAAACGCGCACACTCCAAAGCTTAGTAGAAATTCAAATTATGAACGCAAGCCACTTGAATAATAAACCCCAGTGAAAGAATTTGCAGCGTTTTTTTTATTGAATCTCGATCTTCAACCCGTGTATCGCCTATAAGCTACAAGTATCCACATCGGCTATCACTCCATTAACCACATTCACTACAACTCGACGCTATCGGCATCCGTAGGTTACAAACAAACAATAATAAACCAAAAAACGCAAATGTTGGCACCATAAATCGGGAATGGTTTGACTTAAGGACCTGGGGAGGGGCTCATTCGATTCCTCGTGGTATGTTCTTCAAATAGGTAAATATTTAGGCCGATTCGACTTGTGTTGAGGTTTCTTGGGATTTTACAAAACTTTTACAGCCCTTAAAGGGCACTTTAAATTGAGTGAGGGAGCTGGCTCAAGAATTGGGGCGTCGTCGGACCAAGATGGATTTTTCCTGAAAATTTCAGATCTTTTGCTCCAGCCGTTTCGGAGATATCGTGCGTACGGCGTACGGCGGACGGACGGAAAAATTTTATTTCAGATTCGGATTCTTCACCCTTTGAAACGTAAACCATGAAATTTTCAGGGGGGGTTAGAATCCTTTTTTTCCAGAGCGATTACAATGGTTTATTATTGAATAATAGACCAAAATCCATGAATACTAGTTTAATGGCCCTGCTACGCAGGTTAAAAAGAAATTTGTGAATAACACAATGAGGGAGTATAATAACAATATGCAAAGTCAAAAAATCGTATATCCCAAATCCCCCGAGAAGAGGACCACGTCGCTTGCCCTGGGAGACGGGGGCGAGGATTCCACCCGCCCATCGTTACCACCCCCTGAAACGGTTATATACTCTGATAAGCTCGTCTTTATATAGTGTGATGATGATGATGATTGGTCGAAACTGAAGCTGGAACCCAGGTACGGCGCCTCTTGCGAGATAACTCTCCTACTGCGCGGCGCCTCTTGCGAGATAACTCTCCTACAGCGCGGCGCCGCTGGCGCCTGTGTCGGTTCATGAAGAAATCGCAAGCCGCAGAGGCGTCATGGAAACCGTACCTTGACGCCGTGTCTTGAGCGAAAAACGAACGTGATCGACGGGAGTGAGCGGGCGCCCATCGCGATCTGTTGGAGCGATCTAACAACAATACAATTCTACAGATAACAATACAATTCTACAGATGTGTCAGACGTAACAACGCGGCATCGCGCTTGTTGCGGCAAAACGATCGTGCCGCGTGGTTCGATTTTTCTTCAGTCCAAGAATCACATTGGTATTTCCCAGTTAGTTGAAGGCGGAAACAAATAGCTAATGTTAAATACGTACGTCTTACCAAACACCTAAGGAAACTAAATCGTCTAGAGTTGTTGCAACAAATAAATATTCCAGGGGTGACAGGATATGGGACTTATTTGGTTCAACATTTCCATCGAAGGAAAATACTCTTGTTCAGAGGTCAGAAGGCTCATTAACATTGAGAGAATCGGAAATTACAGCGAAATACAAACATAATATTCGTTTCCGTTTAGTTTCGAAATATAACTAACGTAGATCGTTTCTTCCATTGGAGAGGTGTAATTTCGCCTGGATTGTAAAATACAGTGGTGGGTGTAGGTAGTGGGGTGACCACATTCACTTTGAATCTTTTGTTTGAAGCGTATTTATTTCTTCGTATTCGATAGATTTCGTCCTGCAGTGATGATTCTTCATTACAACTTACTGTCATAAATATAAGTAGAATTTAGGCATTGACGTCGTGGTGCCACCACATATCTCTGCAGTTGTTTTTTACTTGAGGCTTATGCAGGTAAATGAAGTTGTAAAAATATTCTCTCATCCTTTTTATACATACAAAATGTTATGATTGAAACTTCGTTGGTATCAACTGCGTTAATTATTACAATTCTATTATGAATGACAAAAGGGGAAGGGAGGAGAGATGCAAGTGTAATAATTAACGCAGTTGATACCAACGAAGTTTCAATCATGACATTTTGTACGTATAAAAAGGATGAGAGAATACTTTTACAACTTCACTTACCTGCGTAAGCCTCAAGTAACTAACAACTGAAGAGATGTGTGGTGGCACCACGACGTCAATGCCTAAATTCTACTTATATTTATGACATAGTAAGTTGTAGACTGAAGAAGTCCTCGCTGCAGGACGAAACGTATCTATCGAATACGAAGAAATAAATACGCTTCAAACAAAAGATTTAAAATACAGTGTAATCTGAAACGCAAAACACCATGATGAACTGCTTTTCGATAATCCTGCAGTAGCAACCGTAACCATAATGGCACATAATCAATTATTACTGTCAGTTATGTTTCTGCTCAAGCATGGGAAGAATCTTCTTCGCAGTTTGCTATTTCGGGAGATGAAAAGTCTCCCATTCTCCGATATATCGAAATATGTATATTCTTCCGTCGATTTATCGATATTTTTGGGTGATATTTTCTATTCCGATAAATCGACGTTAAAATTTAACGTACATTTAATGTACATTTTTAATGTACACGATCGAATCCAATATTGGTTTATTATTCAATAATAAACCATCGTAATCGCTCTTGAAAAAAAAAATGTCTAACCCCCCTGAAAATTTTATGGTTTACGTTTCAAACGGTGTAGAATCCAAATCTGCAATAAAAATTTTGGCGTCCGTACGCCGTACGCGCGTTTTCTCCCAAACGGCTGGAGCAAAAAATCTGATATTGTCAGGAAAAATCCATGTTGGTCCGACAACGCTCAGAAAGATATGCATGGAGCACGTAGATCGATTCTCAACCAAAATACCTATTTGGATTGATCAGTTGATCAAATTTGTGTGCCTCCTGAAATTCAATAATCGCTCTATCACCTATGAAACACGCACCTCCAAAGCTTAGTAGAAATTCAAATCATGGATGCAAGCCAAATGAATGAAATTGAATAACAAACCCCAGTGAAAGAATTTGCATCGTTTTCTCAGCCGAAAATCACCATATCAACCCAACCATATCTTACATCCAATTGCGCGGAACTAAATTCATGATTTCCATTGAAGAATAGGGGAATTACATCAGATAAGGTAGGCAAATCGTAGGTAAATAAGGTAGGGACACTATGCATTCTCTTATGTAAGATAACACCGGAATGTAGCATATTCTTCTTAAACTTCAAGGGATGGTTCTTGGGAAATATTTTCCACCGTGTGTCAGGCTTGAGTTTAACTTTTTAACTCGTGTCAACATGATTTCTGTTGTATTTAACCCTATCGATGTATAATGCTGTGACCATTTTGTTTATTTGAAATGAAATAATTCACACAATGAAATGGGGTAAGTAAATGTGGAAGGGAAACAGAGTTTCCGAGCTTTTCCAGCTCGAGTTTCGTTTTGTTTAGGAGGTTTTGATGAGAAATCTGAGAGAGGTTTCGTTTTCGTGATAATCACGAGGAGGTGAAGCATCAGGCGCTGCCGCACAAAAGCTGCGGGAGATCAAACGCGGATGCAGGCGCCGAGAGCGGCGCGGTGCGCGGCGGGCGCGAAGGGGGCGGCGGAGCTGGAGGCGGCCTCGCGGTTTCCATGGCGACGGCTACTCGCTCGATCGGGCTTGACCCACTTCACGGAGGAGGCGGCGGGTTACCGGGGACGGGACAAACCCCTCGGCATGAATGGGCCAACTTGCCGAAACATCGTGTTCTCTTCGGATCCGCTTCCCTTAGCTCTGACAAAGCCGATTCCTTTTTGCGAAAAGCTTTCCGCCAGAATGACAACCGGAGTTCGGGATACCCGAGCACATTGGGTACTTCGAGTGCTTTCTTCAAGTCCTTGAGAAAATGTACTAATATTTTACAGCAGTCGTGGAATCCAGTAAGATAAGGGAAAGCATCAGTAGTGGACATGTTTAGAAAATCTTGTGTGATTTTTTGTGTTACCTCATACATTTTTTCTTGGGTGTCTACACGTTCTTCAGACATTTTTAGTTGAGTTTAATCAAAGGAAACACCAATTTTATAAATGTTTGAAGAAATAGAGTCAAATTTTGTGGAATAACAGAAAACACCAGTAGTGTACAGCTAAAATCTTCTAGTGTTGATGTAGTGGACACGTCGTAGATATCAACAAGACGACGTAAAATCTCGTTTAAAATCATGTATATATCTAATCGGTAGTAAAACAAAAAGAATTCCATTCAACTCTAAGAATGAAGTGAGCACCAGTAGTGAACAATTCATGTATAAGTAGAAGATAGCTCATGGACTAGTAGTGGACATCTCTTGCACTAGTAGAGGACACCCCCTGTCCGCCTCTGGTCCGCAACGCTATATTCATTTGGAAATCGTACCGAGAGCTTGTTCCAATACAAATGAACAAGTAGAAAATTAAAAAAAATATCCTTTCGTGAAAAGGAAGTTGCACCATTAGTGAACAGGGATGTCCACTACCGGAGCATCCATCATTTTTGTTGTACTAGAAGTGGACATGCTTTAAAAGCCCACTTTATCAATATTAACGGAGTTAGGCGACTGGAAAATCGTCAATTTAGTTACTGAAGTATATATTCAAACCAATGGGAACAAATATTTGAATATTATACGTGAACATTGCTTAAAACATACTTTCTATTCCTTAACATTTTGCACAGTGTCCTACTCAAAATCACTCCACCCGCAGACTGGTTGTTTTTAATGTCAAGTTATTATTTTTCATTTTGGCCATAACGTTTTCTTTTGGTTCATCACGTTTGTTAGGCTATTACTTTAGTTAATCCAAAAAAATTCAAGTGCCCTGCTCAACCCGAATCCTTATTCTACAACTTTTTTTTTCCGAAGTCCACTATTGGTACAGTGTTCACTATTGGTGCTTTTCCCTTATAGCTTTTCCAAGTCGAATTGAAAATTTTCCCAGTCAAATTGAGAATTTTCCAAACCAATTTGGTTTGAGATTTTTCCAAACCAAATTGAGATTTTTCCAAACCAAATTGAGAATTTTCCAAATCAATTTGAGAATTTTCCGAATCAATTTAGAAATTTTCCAATCTAACAAACTTTCACTACTAAAGAGGAAGCGGGAGTTTTCCAAACCGAATTGACAATTTTTTAAGGCAATCCAAGACTTTTATTGAAAACGAAATTAGTGAAGCGAAATGAAAGAATAGCACTTTATGAACAAATTAACATGAAATCAGAAAGACAAAATGAACGAAGAATACTTCATAAAAATTACGCTCTTGTTAAGAACAGAAAAAATCCGAGGGCACTCCGCATTTTTGTTTTTGTTGACTTCAATAGACCAGCCAAACGCAGAGTGGCCTCGATTTTTTCTGTTCTTAACAAGAGCGTAATTTTTATGAAATATTCTTCGTTCATTTTGTCTTTATGATTTCAATGTCAATATGTTCACAAAGCGCTATTCTTTCATTTCGCTTCACTAATTTCGTTTTCAATAAAAGTCTTGGATTGCCTTAAAAAATTGTCAATTCGGTTTGGAAAATCCTCGATTCGACTTGGAAAATTCTCAATTCGTCTTGGAAAAGCTATATCTGCACAAGACGCAAGTGCTTGAAAAGTAGGGTCCCCTGTTGAACCCAAGGCCACTTTTTCTTCAAATCGTAATTTTAGTAGGGTGGAGTGGGGCAAATGCGACCCAAAATTTCAATAGTTCAACTTTGACTGTCAATAACTTTTGTTTAAAATCACTATTTTAGACATTTTGGATTATTCAATAATAAATCATTGTAATCACTCTTGAAAAAGAAAAAAAAAAAACTTTAACCCCCTGAAAATTTTACGGTTTATAGTTTTATCGTTTCAAAGGGTGTAGAATCCGAATCTGCAATAAAAAAAATTTCCGTCCGCCGTATGCACGATTTCTCCCAAACGGCTGAAGCAAAAAAGCTGAAATTTTCAGGAAAAATCTATGTTGGTCCGACGACGCCCCAATTGAGAAAGCTCTCTCACTTAATTTAAAGTGCCCTTTAAGGGCTGTCAAAGTTTTGTAAAATCCCTAAAAACCTCAAAAAAAGTCAAGGCGGCCTAAATTTGTACTCTTTTTGAAGAACACTCCATGAGGAATCGAATGAGCCCCTCCCCAGGTCCGTAAGTCAAACCATTCCCGATGTATGGCCCGATTTATGGTGCCAACATTCGCGTTATTTTGGTTTATTATTGTTTGTGTTTATATCAGTAACCAGTGACGTAGTGATGTAGTAATGTGAATACTGGAGTGAACTCCTAAAAGGCTTTGTAGCCGATACAGGGGTTGAAGCATTCTGATAACCATAAAAAACGTTGCAAATTCTTTCACTGGGGTTTATTATTCAATTTACTTGCGTTCATGATTTGAATTTCTACTATGCTTTGGAGTGTGCGTGTTTCACATGTGATAGAGCGATTATTGAATTTCAGGAGGCACACAAATATAATCAACTGATCAATCAAATAGGTATTTTGGTTGAGAACAGATTTACGTGCTCTTTGCGTATCTCCTGAAATTCAATAACCGCTCTATCGCCTGTGAAACGCGTACACTCCAAAGCTTAGTAGAAATTCAAATCATAAACGCGAGCCAATTGAATAATAAACCCCAGTGAAAGAATTTGCAGCGTTTTTTTCTTGTTAGACCTCCGAAAAATCACTGTTTTTGGATACTGGTGTATTAGTCAATGAGGATGTTATAGTGAACCTAATGAATAGTTTCTCGCTCGGGTAACAATTATCACTGAACAATACAGTTCACTGGCTTTCGCACGTCTTTGGGTTGGAATTGAATGTCCCCTTCTTAGGCCAGTCATTTAAAACATCAAACATTGCAAAAAGTACTGTAAACTTCCTTTTTGAATATGTTGTTAGGGTTCACCCAGATAGTACGAATCTAGATTTGCAGGCCTGAAAACCCCGAGCGACGGGAGTTACAGCCGAAAAACCACGAAATTTTCGCACTGTTTTCAGTTTTTCGCAAAAAAGTCACCAAAGGAGCCTTTTGATGAGAAAAGACTCTTATCCTTTGTTAAAATAGATAAAATTTGCTACAATTTGCGTAATTGGACTCTGTAGCTCCATTAGTTCCAGAGATACAGCTCTGCAAATATTGACAAATTTTTCCAAAAAGTGAAAATTTTAACTTCCATCGAGGAGCTAGATGAGGAGGACGTGGATGAGGAATTTCTAACCCCTGAAGACCTCCCAGACATCTCCCTCCCCTCCTAATTGCGGAATTGAGCTGTCCTCTGAAGCCCCCCCCCCCCCCCCCAAAGATCCCCAGAATATGAAAAACCGAAATTCTTGAATACTTTTTAGTGTGAGTGTTAATGTTTTTAGGTATTATAACTTGTACATACCTACTCATATGAACCACTTTTTGTCTTAATTATTTATACTTTATTTCATTTTATGACCTACTGTCAATTTAAATGTTAAGTTAAATATGTTTAATGTATGCGAAATGTTTCAGTCCATACATAGTTACATAGTTTTACACAAATAACTCAACATTTATTCAACTTTTCCTTGAACAGCGTTTCTACTTATTTTGGTTTTCTGTAAGTTAAAAAAAAAAATCTATGATAGATACAGGTCCCCCGATGGTCTTAAAATGAAGGTATTTAAATGTCCTACAACTTCATTCCCCACAAGTTTGCTGTAGAATGACTATTTACACCAATATATCGGTCAAAAATAGACCAAAAGTTAAAATTTTCACTTTTTGGAAAAATTTGTCAATATTTGCAGAGCTGTATCTCTGGAACTCATGGAGCTACAGAGCCCAATTACGTCTCAAATTGTAGCAAATTTCATCTATTTTAACAAAGGATAAGAGTCTTTTCTCATCAAAAAGCTCCTTTGGTGACTTTTTTGCGAAAAACTGAAAACAGTGCGAAAATTTCGTGGTTTTTCGGCTGTAACTCCCGTCGCTCGCGGTTTTCAGGCCTGCAAATCTAGATTCGTACTATCTGGGTGAACCCTAAAAACATATTCAAAAAGGAAGTTTACAGTACTTTTTGCAATGTTTGGCAAAAAAATTGTCTAATATGACTGGACTATCTGTCAAACACCTCCTTACAACATCCCAATAGACCGGAGCCGCTCCGCTCTATGGAGACCTTTTCGCGAAACGCGGTAGGAGAGGACGGCAGTCGGCTCCTCTTCGAAACCTGTTTCTAAATCAGTCGTCCTTGGCTCAGAGCAAATTGCCAAACAAAAACAGCCCATCTCCGCGCCGCTCCGTTGACGAATAATATGCAGATACAACGCGACAACGTCCGTATTTTCCAGTTGTGCGCGTTAAATATCAGATTCTTCTTTCTATCTGTTCCACCATTTTTATCGAATCCTCTTAGAGAACGAAGCTGTTTGCAAAGGCTTCTTGTATGATAGAACAACAATTTTCAAAAAAATCTTCACTGACATACATTTTTTGGTATTTTATTACAATTCCTGGATTCTGACACTGTATTTTTATTATTTGTAAACCTTTTAAGCCTTTATAATCGTATGACAAACTTTGTTATAACCCCTTTGTGCCAATTATTCAATAATAAACCATTGTAATCCTCTGGATTTTTTCAAAGGGTGTAGGATCCGAATTGCAATAAAAAATGTTCATATCTCCGAAACGGCAGGAGCAAAAAATCTGAAATTTTCAGGAAAAATCCATCTTGGTCCGACGAGGCCCCAATTCTTGAGGGTTGTAAAAGTTTTGTAAAATCCCTATGTAAACCTCAAAACTAGTCGAATCGGCCTAAATATTTTCCTATTAGAAGAACATACCATGAGGAATCGAATGAGCCCTTCCAATGTCCGTAGGTTGGTATTCCCGATGTATGGCCCAATTCTGGTGCCAACATTTGCGTTTTTTCGAATATTATTGTTTGTATGTAACCTACTGATGCCGATAGCGTTGTAGTGAATGTGGATACTGGAGTGATAGCCGACGTGAATACTTGTAGTGTAGTTAGTAGCCGATACACGGGTTGAAGCATTCTGATATACATGATACTCTGATAATATATAGGTAAATATTATTATTCAATATTATTACTGGGGTAAATAAGTATTTTTTCACTCATTATTCAATTGGCTTGCGTTCATGATTTGAATCTTACTAAGCTTCGGAGTGTGCGTGTTTTACAGGTGATAGAGCGACTATTGAATTTCATTATGCATAGACTACGTAAATCGGTTCTCATCCAAAACACCTATTTGGATTGATCAGTTGATGATATTTGTGTGCCTTGTCTACATCTGTCTACCTTTGGCTACATCGTTTAAATTTGGATTTGGGGAAGTTTTAACGCAATACGAGTACCAAAGGACTTGATAAATTATAGATGTTTTATTGTGGGGGGGTATTGAGGTTCAATAAAAAAAACGCTGCAAATTCTTTCACTGGGGTTTATTATTAAATTGGCCTGATTTGAATTTCAAGCTTTGGAACTCTGCTGTTTCACAAAGGACGATTATTGAATTTCAGAGGCACACAAATATGATCAACTGATCAAATAGGTATTTTGGTTGACAACAGATTTTTGTGCTCTTTTATTCAATTCCTGAAATTCAATAACGTTTTTATTATTTGAAAACGCTTTTAAGAAATTTATAATCGAACGCAAGCCAAACTTGAATATAAACCCCAGTGAAAGAATTTGCAGCGTTTTCGTTTCAACGTTCGTCTATTCAAACCCTGCAATGTCCTTTTTATTCCAAGCCCGTTAAATGGTTGTAGAATTTATGTAAACAGTCTGACTTCAAGCCTCATTACATGTATGGGTCAAAAATGTAGTTTTTCGGGGCGTTTGCTGACATAAGCAAGAGGTGTATCATTTTCAAGTAATTTTGGACGAAAAAATCGACTGGTATAGGTTTCGGATCCGTAGAAGTTTACCCATAGCAAATAATCTCAATTTTTGAACCTGAAAGTGACCCCACAAACGTCACAATCACACGATCAATCATAAAATATTAAAAAAATAACAACCCCACATGTTAGAATTGGCTAAGTTTAGGATATTATATGGTTTGAAAAACGCTGCAAATTCTCTCACTGGGGTTTATTATTCAATTGGCTTGCGTTCATAATTTGAATTTCTACTAAGCTTTGGAGTGAGCGTGTTTCACAGGTGATAGAGCGATTATTGAATTTCAGGAGATACGCAAAGAGCACGTAAATCTGTTCTCAACCAAAAAACCTATTCGGGTTGTTCAGTTGATCATATTTTTGTGCCTCCTGAAATTCAATAATCACTCTATCACCTGTGGAACACGCACACTCCAAAGCTTAGTAGAAATTCAAATCATGAAAGCAAGCCAATTGAATAATAAACCCCAGTGAAAGAATTTGCAGCGTTTTTCACAGGTGATAGAGCAATTATTGAATTTCAGGAGGCACACAAATATGATCAACTGACCAATCCACATATTTGTATCCAAACAACCGATTTACGTGCTATAATAATAATAAACCCCAGTAATAATATTGAACAATATTTACCTACATATTATCAGCGATTCATGCATATCAGAATGCTTCAACCCGTGTATCGGCTATAAACTACAAGTATCCACATCGGCTATCACTCCAGTATCCACATTCACTACAACTCGACGCTATCAGCATCACTAGGTTACAAACAAACAATAATAAACCAAAAAACGCAAATGTTTGCACCATAAATCGGACCATACATCGGGAATGGTTTGACCTACGGACCTGCGGAGGAGCTCATTCGATTCCTCATGGTATTTTCTTCAAATAGGTAAATATTTAGGCCGATTCGACGTGTTTTGAGGTTTTTAGGGATTTTACAAAACTTTGACAGCCCTTAAAGGGTACTTTAAATTAAGTGAGAGAGCTGGCTCAAGAATTGGGGCGTCGTCGGACCAACATAGATTTTTCCTGAAAATTTCAGTTTTTTTTGCTTTTTCGTGGGTTTTACTGATTTAGGCAGATAGGATGTAATCAAATAGTAATTTTTGACGAGAAATCGACTTTGATAGGTTTCAGGTCCGTAAAATTTAGCTTACAGCAAAAAATCGCAATTTCTGAACCCAAAATGTTACCCCTTAACAACAATGACACAGCAATCACTAATAATTCAGTGTTCATTCACTGGCAGCATTTTTTATCAAATAGATCCTGTAGTCTTATGTGAGTCTCTCCAGATGTTGAGAGTCTTTCATATTCCTCTCGGTGAGACGTTACGAAGCTCCGACAGACGCTGTTTAGACGAACTGTTTACCCAAATTGTTTTCCGGGGCCTCGCTCCCGAGTTTAAAAACATCCAAGCGAAATGTGGAAGACGGCGAATATTCCTTTGTTGCGCCTCTGAAGGTCCATCCCGGTTATCTTTTATTTATCGAAACTCAAGATAAACGGGCACAAAGCCTCTACCAGATAAAGACACCATTATTTCTTAAAAAGTCAACACTCGAATCGGAGAATGCAATTGTCGGCATTCCATTACGTCGTTCAGAAAACGTGGTACCTACCTAACTCACTTTCCTGTGATGTAACTTTGTTTTAAATGTGCAAGTCTTGTACCATGAGCTAGACACCCTAATTTTCATGTGGGTTATCGTTCAACAATTTTTTGGTGTGCTTTTGTATGATAGAATATAATGATTTCTAAATTAAGGCCAAAATAACGCTATTGTTATGATAATCAGCCTTGACAACAGATTTTATTCTACTTATTGATATTAAAACGCTGCAAATTCTTTCACTGGGGTTTATTATTCATTATTTGAATTTCTACTAAGCTTTGGAGTGTGCGTGTTTCACAGGATAGAGCGATTATTGAATTTCAGGAGATATGCATGGAGCACGTAAATCTGTTCTCAAACAAAATACCTATTTGGATTGATCAGTTGATCATATTTGTGTGCCTTCTGAAATTCAATAATCGCTCTATCCTGTGAAACGCGCACACTCCAAAGCTTAGTAGAAATTCAAATCATGAACGCAAGCCAATTGAATAATAAACCTCAGTGAAAGAATTTGCAGCGTTTTTTTATTGAAACACGCACACTCCGAAGCTTAGTACAGATTCAAATCATGAACGCAAGCCAATTGAATAATAAACCCGAGTGAAAGACTACTTATTTACCCCAGTAATAATATTGAATAATAATCCCAAGTAATAATATTTACCTACATATTATCAGCGTTTCATACATATCATTATGCTTCAACCCGTGTATCGGCTATAAACTACGAGTATCCACATCGGGTATCACTCCAGTAACCACATTCACTACAACTCGACGCTATCGGCATCAGTAGGTTACAAACAAACAATAATAAACCAAAAAACGCAAATGTTGTCACCATAAATGGGGCCATACATCGAGAATGGTTTGACCTACGGACGTGGGGAAGGGCTCATTCGATTCCTCATGGTGTGTTCTTCAAATAGGTAAATATTTAGGCCGATTCGACTTGTTTTGAGGTTTTTAGGGATTTTACAAAACTTTTACAGCCCTTAAAGGGCATTTTAAATTGAGTGAGAGAGCTGGCTCAAGAATTGGGGCGTCGTCGGACCAAGATGGATTTTTCCTGAAAATTTCAGATCTTTTGCTCCAGCCGTTTCGGAGATATCGTGCGTACGGCGTACGGCGGACGGACGGAAAAATTTTTATTGCAGATTCGGATTCTACACCCTTTGAAACGTAAACCATGAAATTTTCAGGGGGGTTAGAATTTTTTTTTCCAGAGCGATTACAATGGTTTATTATTGAATAATAAACCAAAATGACTTAATTATTGACTTATATTGAATTAATATTAAAATCATAATGTTATACCAATGTCAGCGCTGATCGTTACCACAAGTCTACGCCCTGATCAAGATAAATAGAATTATTGAAACTTTTGCTAAGAAAAATGAATTTTTTTTTCCATTTAGACCCGCTTTTAAGAATTCACAAATCTTAAAATATTTGGGCTTGAAATGCTAGTGGAATTTTAGATTTTGTCTAGAAATTTCACCTACGAAAAGCGAATGGCTGAAACTGATGTGATTCCATGTGGTCACCATAGGTAAATTTATCGTAATCTTCGTTAAAAAAGAGTTTTTACTTTCTCTAACTCCAAATTTTCCTCGAATCTCATTGTTTCTCTTGTGGACAAGAAATCAAATAACCTAATCAACGTGTAGGGTTGATATTGGCTGTATGGTCTTCGAAAACTGAATTAAATCTTTCACGAGCAGAAATAAACCTTTTGCAAATGTTATTAAACCCTGAGAAACTCGTGCGTTTTCATAACTTGTAGAATATAAATGGTATTTGAAAGCCTTATTTAAGGTTTAATTCAGTTTGCGAAGTTTCTAATTACCAAAAAAGTGTAATTTTTGGTTTATAATTTCCAATAATATAAGAGAGGATCTGAATGAATCCCCTTGGGTTGGTACGGGATTATTTATATGGGTTTTATGATCCCCGTGTGGGATTTCCTCTCCCTTCCACTGTGAACGAGGAAAACCCATAATCCTCGACTCTTGGGGCGTCCTTCCACATTTTATATTACAATTGTTGAAGCTTCTCTTAACATTCAAAGTATTGGTTTATTATTCAATAATAAACCATTGTAATCGCTCTTGAAAAAAAAAATTCTAACCCCACCTGAAAATTTTATGGTTTACGTTTCAAAGGGTGTAGAATCCGAATCTGCAATACAAAATTTTCCGTCCGTCCGCCGTACGTCGTACGCAAGATTTCTCCCAAACGGCTGGAGCAAAAGATCTGAAATTCTCAGGAAAAATCCATGTTGGTCCGACAACGCTCCAATTCTTGAGCCAGCTCTCTCACTTAATTTAAAGTGCCCTTTAATTGTTGTCGAAGTTTTGTAAAATTTCTACAAACCTCAAAAAAAGTCAAGGCGGCCTAAATGTGTACTCTTTTTGAAGAACACTCCACGAGGAATCGAATGAACCCCTCCCCAGGTCTGTAGGTCAAACCATTTACGATGTATGGCCCGATTTATGGTGCCAACATTCGCGTTATTTTGGTTTATTATTGTTTTTGTTTTGATATCAGTAACCTAGTGACGTAGTGATGTAGTAATGTGGATACTGGAGTGAACTCCTAAAAGGCTTTGTGGCAGACACACGGGTTGAAGCATTCTGATAACCATAAAAAAAACGCTGCAAATTCTTTCACTGGGTTTTATTATTCAATTGGCTTTCGTTCATGATTTGAATTTCTACTAAGCTTTGGAGTGTGCGTGTTTCACAGGATAGAGCGATATTGAATTTCAGGAGGCACACAAGTATGATCAACTGATCAATCCACATATGCATTATGGTTGAGAACAGATTTACGTGCTCTATGCATATCTCCTGAAATTCAATAATCGCTCTATTACCTGTGAAACACGCACACTCCAAAGCTTGTCTGAAATTCAAATCATGAACGCAAGCCAATTGAATAATAAACCCCAGCGAACGAATTTGCAGCGTTTTTTTCTCTTAATTTACATCCAAGTGAAATTCGGTACAAGATATCTTTTGATATAAGGGATTCATCGGTTTGAGGGTGGAAGTATAACAGGAAGTGATCGTGAAGTTCTTAAACTTGGTGATTTTACCTAAGTTCGTAGATTCAAAATCTGCCATGTCCATCGCGCCATTTCGGCCCATAAATGGCCTCAGAATTGAAATAAAATGTGTGTTCTTTCGCGCGTGGGCTTTACATAGGGCATAGCTACGGTGACCATAATTTTGAAAAAGAAAAGGAGGACCATATAAGAAGTGAAACACAAATTGTATCAACCAATATTTATTCAGAAAGAAATAAATCTTTGTTCGAAATACGAGCTTTCAAACTAAATTATACATAAAATATTTATATTACTCTCACAGCTTCTGAATCAAGTACGCAACACAGTACCTAAATATCATTATTACACAAATAAACGTCATAATCATGTTGCAACTTAGGAACTATAAAGAAGTTGAACAAATTGTGAAAAATAAATATGAAACCAGAGTCGTTCTTTTTTAAACCAATCATTTTTGGCAGAACCGTGGATGGCTTAAAGCAGATGCAAAACTCAAACATTTGTAAGCAACTTTTATCAAAATTGTGGTAAATTTGCATTACCTCCTTCAGAGTGTCAACGCCTAATTGGTTTTTTTCTGTCCTCCAATAGTCATTAATTACTGAAAATAAGATTTCAATGGCTACACTTGTTGCTGGTAAGCTAAATACAAATTCACACACGGTCTTTGTGTTGGGCAGAAACACATGGTTGGTGCGCATGTGATTGCAAATTTCACTCCGACGCATTTCTGAGCTACTTTAAGCTCATTCCATTTGCCAATCTTCTCCTCTGATATGTAGTTTTTAACAAGGGATATCTCGTCAAACATCGCATCTTGGGTTAGTTTTAGCAAGTGATCGGGCAAAGATGTCAGAAAAGCTTTACATGACGTTAGTTTTTTTGAGCAGAATCCATGAAAATAGGGCGTAATCCTGAATATTTGGGTACCACTTCCGTAGGTAACAAAAAGCGTAGAAATCCAAGACTTCAGTCTTGAATCGTTGCTGCCTATCTTCATCAATAACATTTACAAAGCTTCTTCTAACTTGGAGGGGCAAGAAAACTTCGGTCTTGCGGTTCACTACCGTTTCTCGTAACTCAAGAAAGACTAGAGAAGCTTCCGTTGCACATTTTGTGTCCCCCTCTAGCTTCAGTATACATTCATGGAACATTGCACTGACGTTGTGTATGAACCACAGGCACACTTCCGCAATCTCATTCTCACAGAAAGACCGCAGAGTTGTTGGACAGGCGTTGGAAGCCAAAAGTATTCTTTTAGAGGCTCATACATTACCAAAACACGCTCAATTGCTGGCATTAAGGTCAAAAACCTGGTCCGCGAAAATGACAGCATCTTCGCGAAAAGATTTCAAAGTTGCTACACGAACTGTATAAATATGAAAGTGCTTGTATATTTTGACGACAACCTTACCTACAACCTATTACAGTTACAAAATACCTATTAAAGTTGGACCTTGGAAGTACAATTTCAAAAAAGGAGGACCTTACCTTCGTTTTCATGTGTTCAAAAATATGGGAGGACACAAACACAAAAAGTAGGACCTGTACTCCCAAAAGGAGTACCTATGGTCACCGTATTGCCTCACATTTACGGATACTATGGGCCAAAAAGTTGTGGTTTTTACCGACTTAGGCAAGTGTGGTGCGTAATTTCGTTGTAGTTTTGGACAAATAATCGACTGGAATAAGTTTCGGACCCGCAGAAATTCACCCATAGCAAATAATCGCAATATCTGGACTTAGAAATGACCTCACAACCCCAACTATGAACACTCACTCATTTTTTTTCTAAATTAAACCTTTGTGTTAGAATAAGCAGCGTGAACCATTTTTCAGGGTTTAATGAGATTTGCGAAAAGTTGAATTATAAGCGCGATACATTTGATTCAGTTTGTGAATGGTTTTACTAGATTCGCGTAAAACAATAATTTACTACCTGGTACAATTTTTCACAACTATTTCATCCGTACATGTTACGTGTGGAAACTCAGGCCCTCCTACTTGACAGGAGCTTTGGTTCTGAAAGAATCTGCTCTGCCGAGCTCCGAAACTTGGGCCCATCAGGACCGCGAGATGATATCCCACTTCCTGAGATGATGATGATGATGATGTCCTGGGTTGAAGATGATCGCATGCGGTGTTTGATGAGTCGTTGGTAGGGGGACACGTGGCGTCCACGTGACCTTGTCGTAACTAAACTACTGTGTCAGGGGCACCGTCTCTCTGCGCTCCACAATTGCGGCTCAGTCAACCAGACGGCTCAATAAAAAATTCCAAGTTTCTTCTGGAACGAATGGTTCCAGGTGGAATGACGAATTTACTTGTTTGCAGCATGTAACACGTTTGGTTTGAGTTGGAAATGGATAAAATAAGGAGAGGGGTGTTGAGTTTGACTTGAGAAATGTTGAATTTGAATTGGAAGCTGTTGATGTAAAAATAAGTAATGTTGAGTTTGATTTGAGAAATGGTGATTTGAATTTGATGAGACGTGGGGGATTTTGTGTTCGACTTATGGAATGTTGAATTTGAATAGGGAATAGTTGATTTGGATATGAGAAATGTTGGATTCGACTTGTAACTTGATGGTTTGAGTTGGGATTAGATGAAATAAGGAAAGTAAACGTTGAGTTCAACTTGAGGAACGTTGAATTTGAATGGATAAGTGGTGACTTTACCTTGTAAGATGTGGGGTTTCATTCGGGAACTTTTAAATTAAGATAGAGGATATCGTGTTTGGCTTATGGAATGTTTGAATTGAGAATTGTTGATGTGAGCTTGAGGAATGTGGAATTTGATTTGAGAAATTGTTGAATTTGACGTAACTTGATTTGTTTGAGTTGGGATTATTTGAAATAAGGAGAGGTGTGTTGTGTTTGACTTGAGAAATGTTGAATTTAAGTAGGGAATTGGTGATGGGTACATAAGAAATGTTGATTTTGATGTCTGAATTGTTGAATTTGAATAGGGAATAGTTGATTTGGATATGAGAAATGTTGATTTCGATTTGTGAAATGTTGGATTTGACTTGAAATATGATGGTTTGAGTTGGGATTAGGTGAAATAAGGATTGAGGATGTTGAGTTCCACTTGAGGAACGTTGAATTTGAGTTGGAAATAGTTGAATTTGAATAAATAAACTGTGAGTTTGCCTTGTAAGATGTTGTGGTTAGGTTTGAGAATCTTGGGAATAAGATGGGGAATGTTGTGTGTTTTTGTGTTTGACTTATGGAATGTTGTATTTTTGATGTGGACATGAGAAATGAGGAGTTTGACCTACAAATAGTTATATATTTGCTTTTCTGTTTGGATTTTTGATTTTTCAAATAATTTTCTTTCATTCTCATTTGTTTTTTTTTTTTTTTTTTAGTAAGACTGTTTTAACATATTTTATGTTTGTTCTGTTGCAGATAATATCAACCGAGCCAGCTATTCAACTCTTCAGCACCCAGATATTATAATCTGCTATGCACCTTCTGTTCATCTGGTTAGTGACACTTTTTGTTATCGTTCGTGATGGAAATTGAAATTAAATGTAGTTCCCTCTTATAGGAAACAATGGGCGTTCTCTTATTACGTAAGGCGTTACTGCCAGTTTACACTAGGTCATTTAACGTCAAATTTTCAACTAACAGGCAATCATTACACACTGTGTAATACACAGTCCCATAAAAATAAAAAAAATTAGTGAACTATTATTCTGATTAGATTTTTCCTACGTATTTTGGTGTGCTAAAAAGGAATTTGAAGTCAGAATTTCCGTTTACCCCTCAAAATTTTGTGCTACAGTAAAAAAAACCCTAAAAAGTCGATTTTTCAACATAAACGTTAAGAAGCTGATAAAAAAAAAAAATTAAAATACCCTAATAGACCGTCGGATTCTACTCACAGCATCAAATTTAAGATATTAAAATGAAATCTCTCGCAAAAAAAAGTTTTAAATGACCCCATTTAAACCATACCCCCCCCCCCCCCAAAAGGGCAAATATTTTCCTTTCATTAAAATTTAAATTTGATGTCAATTTTTAGGTTTCTTAGGTTACTGAAAAAAATATTTTACTTTTCCTCCCCCCAAGTGCCCCAATAGCTCCAAGCAAACCCCCCATAGAGGCTTATATTTTCCTATAATAGGCAAATATGTGCCTCTATGGGGGGTTTGTATGGAGCTATAAATAATTATTAATGTATTCTGGTTTATTCTAATTATGAGCCTTTATAACTGTCCGTTCACCGTCCTAAGTTTTTTTCCGAAACTAATGGGACAAAGTTTACGAAATTTGGCTCAGAAAGAGGATTTTGTTCCTTCTTATCGAAAATCTTAGTTGTGATGTTTTTTCTTCTAACATTGAATATGTAAGTGCAGGTATACCTAATGTCCTATTTATTCTCCTAATTATGGGTTACTCTGGACTCCTGAGTGCCAGCAATATTGGCATCTTCATCAATCAACCTTAAGAGATTACGTTTAAGGGTTAATCTATCAAAAAGTCGAAATCTCAACAATTTTCTATGTAAGAGGGTAGTTTTGTTTGGATTAAGATAGAAATTATTTCCCTGAATCGAATGAGACCATTCGATTGGCTTTACGATCATTCTTTTGCTCACCATTTGACAAACCTCATTTATGGGTGATGAAAATCTGTCGTCTAAGGTCAGGTAGACGGTCGAGTTGGAGAGCCGAGACGCAGAGCCCTTTCAACGGGAGGTCTGAGGTAGATTACGTGGCTGGCGGCCGCTCAAGTATTTTCATCTTGAATGTAATTCAAACGTACCTACGGAGGCTCGAGGTGTCAAGGTTAGATACGAGCAATAAAAAACAGACTACGTCGTAGGTTTTACGTAGAAGGACTATTTAGTTAGAAATAGAGAAACCTCTTAGTAATAATTTGCAGCATTTTTGAGTGGTATTTACGCCTTCTTCAATTCCTTTATTTACGCCAACATTAAGTTTTCATTTCTCTTTGATAGGAATGAGCTGTATAAAATGCCAGGAAATTTTTATCGCTCAATTCATAGCTAAAAAGAGGGTTTCTGGCGATAATCAACTTGCCAAACCACTTCGCTGTAAAACAATTTTTATTTCGATCTTGCAACATAAACTGGAATAATTCGATTTAAATTGAGAAAATTATAAATTAGTCAAAGCTCATGCGGCTGCAGTTGAGACTTTCGCGTCTTTTAGCGGTGTTATGCGGGTTCTGATATGAGCCCATTTTTATGCTTTGTGTACCTCTTCCGGGTATCCATAGATCTATTTAGGTATAGGAACATGTATTCATCATCATATTCCCAATGATCGTTTGTGGTTTCTAGCGGCCCCTTTTAATAGTGACACCTGTGCGTCACCTGCTACCCTTTTTTCCAAGATCCACGGTCCTCTAGCTTCACTAATAGCGAGGCTCCCGCTAATGTGCAGGTCGGTCCGGTAAGTCCCGTTTCACCGCCGGTCAAGTCCCTTGGCCTAACCCAATGTAACCTTCTCTCCGGGTAACCCGACACCGTTTTCTCGGCCCAGGGGTCCTCCGAGGCTCGAGACGATCAGGCAACTTGCAGGCTTGGCCTTGGACCAACAATCCCATCCCTTGACTCCTGACATCTCTCCCCAAGTTAAACTGGGAACTCCCTGGCGGGCGTCCAACCAGCTGGCTGGGCCCTTACAGGCGTCACCTTCCACATGTTCTTATAAAAGGTTTTTCTCGTTATTTTAAACGTCGGAACAATCGGTACCTACTAAAGTCTCCCGGTTGACGATGAGGCGACAAAACGACTCGCGTGAAGTTGAAATCAGTCAAAGAATTCCTCCATTGACCCCAGACTGTTTGGTGGCACCTAGACTCGAACCCTAAATTTTGTCATTCTCTCTATTTATTAATACAAACGATTAATGTTGTAAGTGTAACATGATGAGGCAAGATATAAATTATTCACAAGTGTTATATCTTGTATTATTACGCATATGTTTTGTGTTTATACTTACATACTTTAGTGTATTCTCCATCTTGCTTGATCTGACAATAGAACGAACAGCGGCCAGTTCAGTAACTGAGGGAAAATTCCGTTTTACAAAACTCCAGTTAGTTTTACTATTTCTAAATGTTCCTCTACGAACTACTTGGAGTTGGAAAGTTTTCGTCCAAACACATCAACTCATTCAAAGAGTTGAATGCTTCCGCTAGTTCTCCTCTACTGAAATGAAGCTTTTGAGATGCCGTTATGGAGAGTATAATTGTATAACATAGATAGTGCTATTTGGTCTGTCGCCAGCTACGCGTCTCACTATCTAGATGTTGAAGAAACATCAAAGGCTTTACAGTCCGGCGTCTACCTGACCAATTTTTCAAATGGTGAGCAAACGGATGGGCGTACATCGACCAGAGTGGTCTCATTCTATCAACAGAATTAATTTCTGTCTGAATCGATGTAGAATTTTTCAGCCAAGTTCCGTAAACTTTGGTGCAGTAATTCCGTATACGTTTTGCACAGTACGGATGAACTTCGGCGCCTCAAGAGGAAAAAACCATTTGACTTAGTTGTGCAATAAACTGATTTATTACAATATTATTACTATGTATACTATCTAAAGGGAAGGTTTTATTGAAAACCTAACCTACTACTGTGTCTACTATACTATGAAAAATATTGCTAGATGAAAATGTATATAAACTTTTCTATTGTAATAAAAAAATTACAGAAAAAAAGTGATTCCGGAGGAAAGCTTCGGACGGTGTATGGTAGACGGATGGATTTTTTAAAAATTCGATTTTAGAAATCCAACTTTTTTGAAACGTAAACGGACAACTTTTGAGGGCGGGGTGTACCAAATTTGTTTTTCGGTCGATTAAAAAAATCATTTTTGAAAATAATAAACCAAACACAGGAAATCTATACTTTTTGCAAAGCAAAGTGAGCCCAAACTAACATGGACCCCATCAAAATCTGTTCTGAGGTTACCTAGAGTTATTTCTGAATTTGCATATTCGTCGAGTTGGAAATATTATGGTAGGTAGACAGGTACATATTTTATATAAATCTATATAAATATCAATATCAAGGTCAGTTGCAAAATGAGAAAATTATGGTTGACAGCTGTTACATTTGCGCATGCCCAAAAGCTATCGGTGGGTCGGGAGCAGTAAAGCAAAATTAGTTACCAGTTTCAGCCTAATCCGTGCAATCCCTGAAATGTCATCGAAGTTATGAGATACGTGTAGAATTATCTGAGGTTCACACATGCGCAGCAGCTATCAACAACATGATCGAGATGAAACTCATATGGTGCAATCCGTCATTTCCCAACTGCACACCGAATTTCATCAGACAAATAGGATTTGATTGATTTTTCTTTTGAGGGTATGAGGCGAAATTCATTGATATTTGACTTGAGATTTCTTCTAGTTTTACGATTGTACCTACCCCAGTTTTTGAAGAAAATTTTTGAACCAAAATAAATGTTCCCAGAAAATTTAGAAATTTGAATTTTGACATAAACAGCTGATTGTATAATTAATTCTATGCTTGTACTGGGTGCCTGCATATCAGTCATCAGAATTAAAGTCAACTGAAAACTCTTTTCATTTTTTTTTCATTTAAATTCAACTCTTCTGGTACTGTCATCTATTGACAAACTAATAAAATAATAACTAAACGGAATTAATTTGAATAAAATTAAGGATGATTGGACCTTAAACTGTCTTTCCCAAGAACCCAGATTTCAGCGATATCGGTCGTCTAGATTGTGAGGAAATTATGCTTGATGGATTTTACGTTTGCGCATGCGCTGAGTGAAGTTTGATTTGTGCACAATGAAACTCGTAAATATTATTATTATTATTTATTTATTTTTAATTTTTATTGGCATCAAAATACAAATTAACAAACATTTTGTAAAAGAAATAATAAAGTAGAAATTTAATAAAAAACTGGTTATTGGGCAGAACCCAGGAAATGAACGAAAATACGACTCTCTTAAAATTAAAATAAATAAACTGACGCCCACCAGAAAATAAGTTCCTGAGAACTTGTGCTATCCGGTGGAGTCGCAATCAATGGCACGGTCGTGGAAGTGTAGGCCCAATTAGAACAAATTAAAAGAACCCTCATAAAAACTAACGTATATCACACAAAATTAAAAATTAAACTTTCATAAACACATTCAACTTCTTCTTAAAACTAGATAAATTATGAAAAGATGACAAATTCAAATCGTTATCGTACAAAAATTTCAGCGCACCGACATACGCATTTCTTTTATAAAATTCTGTCTGAACCCTCGGCAACGAGATACCAGAATCAGCATAGTTCCTTGTTCTCGAAAAATTACATACATCTTCTTCACAAATCCCAGTCTTATATACGTGGATGCATGAATGAAACAAGAAAATTTGAATATAAATGTTCAATTTTTAAATTTTTGTTAAATCTCTTGAAAGGGAAAACTATTTATTAGTTGGAGTCGGAAGGTAAACCATTATTTCGATTATTGTTGAATTTGAGACAATTCTACTCGAAAAACACCGAACAGCTTCGATTGCGTTGGAAAGCGTCGAAGCCCTCTCCGGCCGCCCTCCAGTAGTTATTGAGTTTCCATGCCATTCGGCCATGCCTGTTTTTATTGTCATTTGTTTGTTATGTTTGTGGTTCTCTCCGAGAAAAAACTATATATCCAAAAAAAGTTACCACTGGCTACTGTTTGAGTGTAAAAGCGTGATCATCTCATAGTCGATAGGATTATTTTGATTTTCATTAGCGACAATATTTGTATTTATTTGATAATGAGCGGTGTAGTGAGAACCAAAGTGATCCGGGGTCAGTTGACCACGCTCAAAGAAGCCTTGCACCGACCCGGCGGACGAATCATTATTTTCCTGAATGGCTCCTCCATCATCAGAAGTAAGAATTCTATCAAAATTCAACCGTATATAATATGCGTCGAGCTTCGATTTTTAAAGATACGGATCGAAATATTTCAATGTGTAGCTACTAAAAGTTACCAACATCAAATAGGTAACCTAACCTTTCGGACTCCGTTATTCATTATTTACTTGCCAACCTATCAAGTATGGTTTATAATTGATTTATACCAAGTTATGCGTTCAACTAGGCAATATTTTTAGGCTTAAAATGGCACAACGAAGTCTGGCATCATTTGAGTAAGAGGTTATAGTTAAGTGTACAGAACTTGTTCTTTGGCGTTGGTACCTAATAGACCTAGTACCCTGTAGGTACATAATATTTAGTACACCGAATCACGGACAAAAAATCCTCGCGTGTAGCCCACCCCGGACAAAAAATCTCCGTGTGAAAAATGACAGAAATATCCTATCGTCTAGTTTGCTGGTCTGGATGCTCGCTACGCTCGCATCTCAAAAACAAAAAAATATCCTACATCAATCCTTTTAGTAAAGTATAGATCAGTTGGAAAAATAGATGCGTTACCTATTCTGTGATCCAGCCCTAGCTTTCCGAAGTTGGGGTTTTTTGTCCGCCCTTGGGGATTTTTTGTCCGCCCTAGGGGATTTTTTGTCCGATTACCAGTACACCAATCTCTTGCTGATCATAACCACGTATTTACCTTCGCAGCGTCATGTCCATTTTTCCTTTATAGTAGGTTATGTAAATGCAAATTGCCTGTGGTTTTCTCGACTGTCTACTTACAGAAAAATTGTCGTTCGCTATAGTCGTTAAAATTAATGAGAACGGCCGAGTTCCTTCTGTCTTCGCGGGTACCGCTGTCCACTCCTATCACAACCGGATTCTCACATTTTTCCAATGACTTTTTCACGTTGAATAATCGAGTCAGGTGTTATTTGTTCATTTTCAGGACGTCCCTTTGAAACAAGGATTCTTTAGTACAGGGAAACCTATTAGAATTGATCCAGGTGGGGTTGTGGGTCAACCTCAACATGGGAAGAGAAAAAATGAATACTTAAGAAATGCCTAAAAATCCGTTTCAGACCATTTTAAGATCGAATCCTTGGGAGGGGGGGGGGGGGGGACTCCGGTAGGCGTATGTCTTTGTTTATATACATAATAATTTACCTATAAAACGAATACCTACTCACAAAGTTTAATGTGTGTGTCTCCTAATAACATCAAGTTTATTGCCGCAACCGTGTGGTGCGGGAAAAGTACCTCGAGCTGGGCTTCTCGTCAGGAGTACTTCGTGATGTCACCACCCGCGTCGTCCGGAGCTTTTTCTTAAACTGGTGCTAATTCTAATTAGGAGCACTTCCTTTCATCCCTCTCTCCATCTTCCTCAATTTCCCACATCCCAAGGGGCGTCGCGACGTAAACTTACATTTACGTAAACGTAAACATTTACGCGTCGGGTAAACCTGGCATACTTCTAAATTTGGTGATATCCTTGACGTTTCCCTGTTCGAAACTACTGAAGTTCCTGATGAAGCGAAGTCTAGAAATACAACAGACAATCTGTGACATTTGCTGACGCATTTACCACGATCAATGTATACCAATAATTTCTTTTGATAGAAACTTGATAACGTTAATATTATCTGCTGCGAAACTTGTGATGAAATGGCAACTAGTTTGTTGTGTAGCATTCAAGTACTAAACTAACGGGAGCAGGTTTCTATGCCTACTGAGGATATTTACTTAAATTTATTTTAAAAATTCAATCGAACAATAATGAGTTCTCATGTAGCATGAGAATGAATATTTCAGAGAGGACTTCTGTATGCAGCTTTTCATAACAATTTAGGATGGTTACCATTCAAGAGTCAGAAAAATTATACTTAACTAGAATCATGAAAATTGTGGTATCAGCATTTTTTCGGAGACGATCACGCAGGTCTCTCAGTACAGGGACGATTATTAGAATTGATCCTGGAGGTTGGGTCACAACCCAAACATAAAAAAAATTATTATAATAATTATAATAAATGAATATAGAAATAAAAAAAGTAGCTGAATACGAATCCATTTTAGACCAATCTAATACCAAGGAAGTGAAGAGAAAACTGTAGCTGTATGTCTCTCTGTATGTGCCTGTTACTAATGTTATAGACGCTAACAAGCTGACAATTCTTCAACGATTTCCATGATTTGTTATTACTGTATGTGTACTAGTTTAAAGTAATTGTTATGGTACAGTAAGTCGTTCTGAACTAGTACCCTCAGATACTTTCCAGCTTGGTTGAAAAGCTCTTCGATTCGATGAAGTTCCGTTTCTTGGAAGTTGTCAAGCAAAAGGAGGGCCCACGAGCTAAAGTTAAACGACAGAACTGAAGTTGATAGATTTAGTTAAACAGGCTTTTTTTGTTGTTCTCTGGGCTTTCGTACGACCAACGAATTCATTTTAAAGCCTTAATTCTGGAATATAAAATTGAAATGAAATGAATTTTTATTTGCATAAGCCAAAAGGCATTACAAGGACATGGGCGGATTTACAGAGGTGCCAGGCACCCCCAGATTTTTAAAGATTTATTTCAAATTCATATTGTATTTTTGAAATGATATATTCTGAAATAGTTATTAATTACTAGTAGTAAAAGTTTAATGTGCATCAGATAGCTTGAAAACACGTTTTTTAGCTTGTATTTTTTTTTTCCCGGAGTCCACTGGCACCCCAAAAACTTAACCTGAATTGTACAAGGAGTTGCATAAAACACTTTTGATATATTAAAAATAGTGGGCCAATAAGTAAAAATATACAGAACTGACAACACATTCTCCATGATCAATATAGACTATTTTGACCAACCAAATGACTTTTGAATATACATAACTGAAAATCGACAATTTACAAAACATCAATTCTAAAACCTTCGTTAACAATCATATGACACCGTCTGAAACGCGTTTAATTTTGTATTCTATCAGCAAACCAACTAGATGTCTCTAATCCAACAAAGGGACTCATAGATATCTTCTTTTCTCACTTCCGAAAATGGGGAAACTACATAGGAGGTGGTTTATGGTATCTTTTTCTCTGGTGGAATTAAGAATTGCGAACTGCTTCGTTCTTGGACGGTTTGAAAACTGCGTTGGTAACAAATTCCCCAGAAATTTATCCAGGGAGCTAATTCGGATGTTTACACAAGAATGAACGAAATCTCCATAAGCGAAACTGGAGTTCATCTGAATTGGTAGAGGATAGTTTAATTCCACCCGCGAAAACAACTATCAGAGGTCTAGAATCATGAAAATTGTGGTATCAGCATGAACGCAGGTCTCCCAATAGAATTGATCTGAGGGTTCTTAAAAAAAAAATAAATAATATAATAATAATAATAATAATAATGTAATAAATGAAAATGAAAAAAGTGTTATCCAGACCAATTGTTGTTATAGATGAACATAGTAGATATATAACAAGCTGACAATTCTTCAACGATTTCCATGATTTGTTATTACTTATTTCTAACAAACGTATAGTTAACTGTTGGTACAGTAATGTCCACTATTTCCCCTCAGATACCTTCCAGCTTGGTTGAAAAGCTTGTCGATCCGATGAAGTTCCGTTTTGTTGGAAGTTTTCAAGCAAAAAAGGAGGGCCCACGAGCTATTACTTCATTTTTTGAGCCACATCAAATTTCGACATGAGCGATTTTTGCTGTTCTCTGGGCTGTACGAACACTTTTTTACCCTGATAAAGATGAATGCGTTAACGTCCGTTGTCAATTTCGCGTGGTTTGCTCAGTTGAAAAGTTGGTTGACTTGAAATTCATTATTTAAGATGTCTGTGATTACATTCGAACAATTAGTATCCCGTTTTTCAAGGTTTGTGAGGTTCAGCTACAATATTCGTGAAAAGCAAAGTAGGTGTATGGAGACATATTTTACTGAGTGTATACTGAAATGGAGAATCTGTTGTTTCCGTTTGGGTTGAAACCCCGTTTTCGCACAGTCGGGGATTTCTCTTCCCTCCGCGCCACCGACCTCCTCCGCTTCCTTTCGCGAAAAAAGGCGTCCTCTCACCCCTACCGACGACAGCGCTGTCGAGCGGCGGCTTCCCGAAGCTGGTTAGCGTGAACGTCGCCATGGCAACACCATCCCCACATGATACACTCTGACGTCAGGGCCCCCACCAGACAGCCGCCTGCCCGACTCTTTCTCCGCTAGTTTACGTTCGTCATCTGATTGCGTTCCGTCGAAAAAGTTGTTTTTCTCCCACCACCGGGTTTATTCCCTTTTTTTAAAAACCTCCCTCATTTTCCGAAAACCCCCCACGTTGTCTTCCCAACCGTATTGTCCAGGATCCGGTTAATTTTTGGATGTATCCGCATGACAACCAGCAATGGACTAAGAGTGAGTACCTATTAATCAGTTTTCCTCGTTTTATACGTCGTAAACCCCCACTCGACCCTTTCCCCACTTGCACTCTAGGTATTTATTTGCCTTTGATGAACTGAAGCCATTCAGTAGGTGTAATAAAGACGCCGCAAGGTCGTCTGACGTCGAGTTTCTGCTCCGAATTCCTCCTTAAATGCGACCAGCTCCCCTCCCATTCAATCCCTACCAGCTCATTCCCCATAGAACGATTTTTCCCGTTATTGCTGTCCTCGTGAAACCGGATTCTTTTGCGCGATTGATACATCTCAATTCGTCCATATACCAAACAACATAGAAATACACCACTTCATTTTGCCAAAATACATACTAAACGTTACGAGAGTTATTCACTCAGATCCATTTTGTTAATAACACTCTTTACGGAACTACTACAGATTGGTAACTTAATTCAATATATAATCAACTTCCTAAATCAACCCAATACCAAACGAACACACGTAATCAATAGCCATAATGAAGTGGAAGCTGTTGTTATAAAAGAACATTCCACATCAACAAGTTGAACACTTCATACATTCCAATGCTTCCCCCAAACACTGGTAACTGCTTTAAAATGATTAAATTGTTTTAAAATTCAGTACCCACCCATTTGAGACTCCTTTTCTGGTCCCAAGCTTTGAATAATTCAAAATAGAGAAACAATTCCTTCGTCAAAGAACTTGGAACAAAACTTAATTCAATTTTGATTGGCATTTATGCATACATAATTTATCTTAAAACTCAGCAATTTATAATGTATGACTTTTCTCTGCCGGTAAAAATTTACGTACATCTATATAGTTGTGACCGGTGTCCACTAAGTAGCTAATGTGTAGTCGTGAAACCATATTTTTGTTGTTATTGTGGACCTCTTAAAACGACTTGCCCAACATATTTTTTAAAACCATTTTGCTATTCCTAATTTCAAAACTCCGCAACTTTAAACGAAAGATTTCGGTCTTAACAACAATTTAGAGAGACATTAGTGGAAATGATGGTCTGGTGATGTGGTCACCAAACCATCTCCTCATTACTCATAGTCTAACGCTTATTTTCGAACTTTTAGCGGTTTTTCAATTCCGATTCCTGCCGGACTTGACTTACTCCTGGATCTGAATTTTTCATTTTTGATTTAGATTTCCAATCACCTACCTCATTTTGAAACTTTTCAATCGAACATGTAGCAGTTTTTCCGCTTAATCAGCAACTTAGATAATATATTCATCTAATGACGACGATTAGTGGCGATGTGGTCATGTAAGCGTCTCTCCAATTTCTCGTAATTGAAGGTTAAGCGTCTGACCACTTGTAGTGTTGTGATGCAATTTCTGCAGGAAGTAACGAACTCAGGGAGTTGCATCCATAAGTTGGTTATGATTACTTAATTACTTGAATCAAACGTGTCTTTCCTCGGTGTCCATCTTCTTTATGTGTGCAATCTCCTAGGTTTAGTGTTGTTATCAAAATATGATCCTTGAAAAAACCCCTAGCCAATAAATCCCAGGATCAGTTTCGACGATCATTGGTGATCTGCTTGTTGTTTCAACACAAAGATCGCACAGAAGATAAAACAGGCAACTCTAATTAATTTTAACTAGTACTCAGTTTCCAATTTCCGTTTCTATTTGCTTAGAACCCTCTTTATGTTTTCGGCTGCTTAATATTTAGCTACATGTGAATGCGAAGAAGCAAGTTAATGGAAGCCATTATGCTAGTTATTTGACGGATCGTCATAAGCCTAAATATGAGGATTTAAGGAGGGGTGGAGAACTACATGCGAATTTCTTGATTTCAGATATCTTCTATCAAAAATGCCCTCAATTTTAAACTAATAAGCTTCATCCTTCTTGAATTACTAATATTAACTTATTTTCTCCCTTTCTCCGAAACTGGTAGAACATGCCAGTATAATAGTTGAGTTTTCCTTGAAATGCAGCATTTCAGATGTCCTCATCTATCCCTAGATCAAATATCTAGGAATATTTGTAAAGGTCCGTCTACTGAAGTCAATTCAATGGTTCAATTTGGACGCTTCTGATGGAGCTTGATGGATATGCAATTACTGCATGACAATCCATTCTTCAGTGGTGATGAATGTTATGTTATGTGATGAATGTCAGCAACGAGTGACATCACATCATTGTTTTTACAGTTACTGATGTTCATTCATATGTGTGGGTATTAGGTACATAAATCATCAATCCTACGTATTTGCATGTGGAAATCAAATTTATTGTCATGATGCACCAATTTACAGTGTTTGTGGTAACTGAGAATTTCTGCACTTTTAGCTACGGGGTTCTGTGTTATTTTTGGTGACTAGTCGGTATTTGGTGGTGTGTTGACATACATCTGTACATTGAATTAGCTGAATCATCAGTTGCCCATTTTCTTTGACAAATCTTCTAGATTTAGCGTTACGTGATGAATGTCAGCCACGAGTGACATCACATCATTGTTTGTCCAGTTACTGGGTATTTGGGTTATCTGGGCATATTTGTGGGTATTAGGTACATAAATCATCGATTACCTACGTATTTATCGTCATAATGCACCAATTTACAGTGTTTGTGATAACTGAGAACTTCTGCACTTATAGCTACGGGGTTCTAGGTTATTTTTGGTGACTAGTCGGTATTTGGTGGTGTGTTGACATACATCTGTACATTGAATTAGCTGAATCATCAGTTGCCCATTTTCTTTGACAAATCTTCTAGATTTAGCGTTACAGATACAGCCCCTACGTGATCTTCCATAAGTCCCCTAGATGTGATGTCCCCTAGAAGTTCCATTTTTGGTGACTAGTCGGTATTTGGTAGTGACTTGTATGTGTGACCATTGAATTAGCTGAATCATCAGGCCCATTTTTTGACAAATCTTCTAGATTTACGCGTTACATTTTTCTGTTCAATTTTTGACGACTAGTCGTGGTATGGTCACAAGTGACTTGTATGTGTTGTCGTATGCGTATACATTGAATTATCTGAATCATCAGTTGCTCATTTACCTTGAAAAATCGTCTAGATACGGCGTTACCGATACAGAATGTATGAGAAGTTCCTAGGCCTCCTTACAACGGAATTGTGTTCAATTTTTGACGACTAGTCGTGGTATGGTCACAAGTTAACTGCATGCATTGTCGTATGCGTATACATTGAATTATCTGAATCATCCTTTGCGCATTTACCGTAAAAAACCTTCTACATTCGGTGTTACCGATACCTACTGTCGGAGAACTTCCATAGGCCTCCTGGCAACGGGATTCTGGGTCAGTGTTGACGAAGACGTCCATCACCTGCTGAGCCCCAAATCGTCACAAAAGGCACCACAATGTTCCGCGCCAGGTGCCTCTGGTCCCTTTTCCTTCTCGCAGTTTCAAAAATAGGCGACCTTTTCTACTCCGCGTTGCTGGCTGTCCCCTTCTGAAGCTTTCGCATCTGCCTACATAAAATCTCATCCCGTTCTTCGCAGATCGACATTTTTTCGAGTTTTCATCTGCTTCTACCTGATCCTTGAATGCTTCAAGTTTGTTATTAAACTTTGAAATGCTACTCTTACTAGACAATTGATATATTGATAATAAAGGGCTTTCAATACCGAATATCACTCACAAATATATAAATATCAGTCCTTAGTGTACCAACATTGTTGAAAATGTCGAATTTTTTATTGTCCCTTGATTCATAAGAACTTTTGATATATGGTTTATAATGGACTTACCTTAGTCTCGCATATCAACGACCGCCTTATCCCTTTTTCCATCTTCATTCTCGATTACAGTTTTGAAATTCTGTCCACAAATCACTGCAAGATAAATATTTCCCAAGCTAATCGTTCACCATTCATTGGACAGCTCAGAACTTCTGCTGAGATGAATGTCATCTTCGTCAATAAATGTTATTCTACCCAATTGTTTGTTGGAACTAGAAAATAACTAAATGAAACTAGGGTTGCGGGCAGTGCCCCTCTCATGCCGAGTATGTGCATAATACCGCGTTCATAAGTATCACGGTAACATCTGAATATGCGATGCCTCCCCTGATGTTTTTAAAGTCCCCTATTCTTTACTGAAGTGCAGACCAGTTTATCGATCCTATTTTTGCCCCAATGTCCTTTTCCAGACGACCATAAGCAAACCATGAGTTTAGATTTCAGAAGTGAAGAATTATACATGTTGCTTGTAAATCTACCTATAGATTGCGGAAGCTTTGTTCTCACTTTCTCCAGAATCAAGATTTTCACCCGCATTTTGCGTTTTATGCCATTCTTAACAACTTTTGTTTCGTGTAATTATGTATCTATCTGCCCGTACGTCCGCACATTCTTGGAACTCCGGTCTTCCAATTTCTTCTTCATCCGATTTTGATGAAATTTGCAAGGAATGTGCGGGATAGAATTTAGATGGTTCCCAAGGAGTTACATCATTCAAAAATGATTACTAGCTGCACATAAGCAAACGTGAAATCCACCAGACATCATTTTCCCACTCAGTTCCTAGTGGTTCGGCTTCGTCAAAATGTTGAGGTAGTCGTTAAAGAACGGTCTGATAATCTCATATCAATTTGAACATTATCGTATCAAAATTCTATCCGTCATAGAATTAGTTCGACAGACCCTCAATATACGTTGACTAAGCTGTTGAAGGCGCTGATGTAAGCAGAACATTCCCCAGGCATTTCTGTCACGTGAATCATTGTGATAAGCGTACATTCTTTCATCTTTCGAGATCATCCAAATCATTTCAAAATCTTTGCATTTGTTGGATTGCTCTGACCACAGAGTATTTAAAACTTTTGTAAAATTTGTTTGGAATGTCATGGAACTTGAACGCAACTTCTTGATAGATATTCCAAACAGTGGCATGTTAAGAGTTGCTAACTTGATGGTCGAGTTTCCTCGAAAAGGTATGTGAAGTCGTCGGTACACATGAACCGAGATTCGCTGCCTCCCTCCAGGCTCTACGGGTGTTCCCAAGGTTGTCAATCCTGCTTTCGATAAGGTGGGCAGGTCCTTATTTGATATTCAATAAGTTTTCACCCCATGACTCGTCACCGTCTTACACAACCTTACTCTCCGTGATGAACTTATCGCAAATTTCCTGCACGAATCTGCATATTTATCCTTTTCATCTGAAGTCGACAAGATATAATTAACGCCACTAGAAATCATAATTAGCGATTATAACGGGCTTGGATGGCATTGCAACCTCAAATTTTAAAGACTTTAAGGCCTCAGGGCAAAATACTGACGTCGCGAAATGTTGCATCATTTTTTGAAATTGAGATCCTTGTCCAACGATCCTGAGATTTAAAACGGAGCATCTCGGGGATCGGTCAAATAAAATTGGCAATCTCCGTGACAGAAATTTTCATTTTTTTATCTAACAATCAAATCTGAGAACTGCGAATTATCTCAAAACTCTAAATGGTTTGGGGCGAACTGTATAAAAGAAAATGAGTTTTCCACCAAGTGGATTTTACCGGCATAGGATCTGTATTTACCTCCTATGGCGTCATTTAGCCATCTTGACGCAGGACATGAGGTAATATTTGAGAATTAAACGATTGAATAAGGAAATCTCAAACACTTTCGGTGTAGAAGGGCAGTTCTTTTGTTTGATTCAGACATAATTTAGTCCCGTGATTCGAATGGGACCACTCCCGGTGATGTGCGCTCGCAGGGCTGTCCTTTAAAACAAAAGTGGATGCTATGAAACGGCTGGCCACAGACCCACACCAAGATGGATACTGATAGGTTGGTAATTTAGCTTCCTACAGCTTAAGAGACGTAGCCTTGCAATCATATTTGTTAATAATAACAGGTCATTATGGTTACTGGTTTCGCTAAGTTTCGCGGAGTCTGTATTTATAACATCGGTGGCAGGGGGATCCTTTCATTCGTCTTATTTGTTTCATTTTCATCTCCGTGATTGCTGAAATGGAGGACGACCGTCCCATCTTGAGTGAAGTCCAAGATGGACGTGCGTCCACTGATAGTGAATTCTGGGCTCTTGAAGAATCTGTTTGAATGAGAGAAGTCTTGTCTCTGTGGGAGCCAGAGAGAAGTGCTGTGTTTTGCGAGTTTCGGGAATTGTTGCAGCAGTAGATGAATGCTAAGCAAGGGTGAATGGCATAATTTGTTATTACCATGAAGCAAGTTGGTCATATCGCTGCTCAAGTTTTTTTTAAAACTTATTTATATATTTGCGTACAAGTGTAGCGTAGATAGGTATTTAGTTTTATCTGAATGAGCTTTGAGACTTATTTCTTTCTGATTCAACCCATGACGATGAAGTTTGAAATGTAGCCTCTCAAGGACATCTGGGCTTGAGTATGATGACAAGGCGTTCTCATCTCTAACGCCTTGATTACTGTGCTCTGAAAAAAATACGCATCTTAAGTTCAAGTGACATTTAGATGTGACTGTTGAACCCAAGTTAGTTGAAATAAATGGAAAAGGTTTTTGAACTTCAAGTGGCAAGGTCATTGTGCTAGTTTACAAACCTGAACTCTTATGAAATGTAGACCGCTACTACCTCCATTGGCATGACACACCACTATTCCATCAAGCTTGATCTCTGTATCCTAAACGAGTTTTTATTTCTACCGTTATAGCTTATTTCGCCATGATCTCATCGTAATGTTATCTGGTCCCTTTAAATCCAATTTTGTTGATATGCCTGCCTGGGGGCATCAAGGACTGTTCAAAACCGTGTTGTCGAAATCCACTTTCAAATATTTCTAGTACCAAGAAAACTTTCGAGTGTGCGTAATGAGCAGTGCGTCAACTGAGGCAGCCTGTTGCTATCTAATATTGTGGGTTGTTTATCAGTCGTTACAACCACTTCAGACAATAAAGGCGTTCTCACCTCGACTCCCAAAACGAGATAGCGTTCGTCTAATAAAAGTTTTACAAGGGACCGTTCCTTTTCCATTTTAATGTAGCGAATTGAAGTCTCAGGACGCCTTTAAGATATAATATCTGCAAATTGAATAGCAAAGAAGTTAGCATAGCGTTGATAATTGGTTTTGGAGGGGGAAGAAAAAATTAGTGTGTTTTGTATTCCGGAATCATATTTGGCTGAGATGATACAAAGAGAAAGGGGGGGGAGAGAGAGAGAGAGAGAGAGAGAGAGAGAGAGAGAGAGAGAGAGAGAGAGAGAGAGAGAGAGAGAGAGAGAGAGAGAGAGAGAGAGAGAGAGAGAGAGAGAGAGAGATGCATTTATGCCACAAAACATTATACATTATCACCAAACTATGTACATGGATAGTGTAAATGAGCTAAGCCCATCCCCGCTGCGCTCATATTTCCTAAAATCCAATTGGTGATGGAAATAAAATTTCTCCGAAAATACTGTTCCCTCAATTAAATTGCTACACCAATTCTGCACTATACTTCCAAGCTGATTGACAGAATCTAGCCAGTGCCAGCCAGTTTATTTGGTTGAGGTGTCTACCTTCGAAGTTCATTGGTTACTATTCAAAATTGGATGTCCGATTATGAATTTCCTAATATTTTTAATGCCTATCTATAATAGAAACCCCTGTATAATTTCGGGTGCGTAATGAGAGGTGTACGCCAACTGTAGATGCCAGTTGCTATTTATAATGTCGTGGGGTTGTAAATCGGCCATTGAAACCACGTCGTACAATAAAGGCGTGTTGACGGCAGGCCCCAAAACGAGATAGGGACTATAATATAAGTTTTACTGGGGCTGGGGGCTGTCCCCTCTCCACTCTGGCCACATCAACTCGAGGCCCCGTACTGGTAGAGACGCTCCTCTGCCGGCGTGTCCTTCCGTCGACGTCATCCCCAGTGACTCTGCAACCTCCTAATATACTCTCGACTCTCCAACGCTCCACGGGTAATTTGGCGACAAATCCGACGAGCCCTAAAGAAGGAAGCGTTAGTCTGAATGACAAGAAAACACTGAAAAAAAAAGCGACTGCCATGTTGGGTGTGGCAAATACCTTCCTCACATTTATAATATGATATACATTAAAGGGATTTATGAAGTACGTATTAATTCGTTCTTCCAATACTGAAGAAAACGTCATGGTTGATTGATGATCGGATGCTACAAATATCTTCCTCACCTTTTTAAGAGCTTCGGAGTGTGCGTGTTTCACAGGTGATAGAGCGATTATTGAATTTCAGGAGGCACACAAATATGATCAACTGATCAATCCAAATAGGTATTTTGGTTTAGAACCGATTTAAGTGCTCTTCCTTGTTTTATTATCTTCAAACTGCTCTAGTTAGAACGAATTGAGATATTTCCAATCCGATTTCACCATCTTGTTCAGCACACGTTATAAAACAGAGCCACCAGCTTGGGGGTTTTCGGGTAACTTTCCCCCATTTGAAATGCCCCAAATCCCCCCTTAGAGTAAGGCGATTGTGCCCATCTTCAAACTTAGCCTTTTGAAAACCTGGGTAGATTTTTGGTGCAAATTTGAGTTTTAATCTTAATTTTATCGCGAGTTATCGTCTGGAATGTGTTTTTGGTGTCTTTTTACAGTGGATTTCAAATGCTTTAAAACGGATTGTGATGCAAACATTTTTTTTTAAATTCTCATTTTAAATATTTTAGACCGAGAACAATAGGTAGTTTCTTTTTTAATATTTATCTTTTTTCACGTTAGGTAGCAAGCAAACTAGATGGAATTTTTTCTGTGAACCAAAGAGTAAACCAAACCGATGGTATCGGAGCCAACACATCGATATATAACGATATTATCGAACATGTGGCATTATTATAGAAAACATATTTCTATAATATCGATGTCGATGTCCCATCCTACTAAGGAGCCTCATGTATCCACGCAATGGTATTCTTAACGAACTGGTGAGTTGGTGTTTACTAGCTATTCAACTGGTGGGATTGGGTATTCATCTATGTTGGATAAGTAGGTAGGGGTTTTGGATGATTGATTTGTTCGATCGGTGATTTTGATTGATCAACGTGTATGCTAGAATCTTCATTTCAATAACTAAAATTACCCAATATATAACCATAACACTTAATATATAATCTATTCGTTGCTCAATTCGCTATATGGATGTTGTCTTTCCTCAAAATTATTCGAATGGTGGGTTCTTAGATTGAAATCTCATTTAAAAACAGCGCTTTGTTCATTCAGGGTCAATCACATTTGCTAACCTCGTTGAAGTCCGACTCCGTCAAATAGTTGACTATCTCATTCATGTACGATATAAACGCTGAGTGATGTACTGCACCAATCAAACCAATATTTGCTATCTGAGCGTGTTGGCACGCAGAAACAGTGATCAACCATCAACTAAACTAATTGGTTCCAATATATGCTACCAGAGGGAATTGGCATCGTTATTACCGACTCCCTTATCAGATATCTGATCTGTAATAGGTATATTGGGTGTCATACATAACGGGAGCGTTAATGTACATTTTAGTAACACTCTCCCTTATGTATTTACTATTGAATTTTACTGTCTTTTCAACTGAAGTGATTTCCCCTTCCGTCGTTGCTGGGGAAGCTACGTTTCCCGCAGAAGTAGGACGTTTCAAGAGGCCTAATACTAACCGATATAACCATTTTAAAGCAAACTAGTTTTTGTTTGTTTTGTTTAAGATGTGTGTTTTAGAACGTTTCATGTATCAGTAATAATGAATTGACTTGAATCATAAGTCTTTATTCATAACTCTCATGTACTCATCTCTGTCTCCTATATTGCACTGATCTGATTATTATGTTCAATAATTTGCTTGAATACAATGTCATATTACACTTGCCGGTATAAAATCGTTTATTCTACTTAAATCATTGAAAAAATTCATTTATTTTAGCAAATTTACAGTGGTTTACATTTTACACCAAAAACCAACTTCAGTGAACGTTTCCCCCTCAATATCTCCTAAACCATTAGGTTCAAAAAAGTAACGTATGGAACCATTTTGGTAGGAAGCTCAACGAACTTGAGTTTTGTATAGGGTAGAATTTGCTCTGTCTTGCACGGTTTCCAAGATTTGTCGATTGGTTGGAGCTGTACAGCCCCTCAACTGTGCACCATACGTCCAAACTGGCTTAAGTACTTGATTGCCCGCCAATAAGCCAGTACATTTTTCCAAATTTCATCACCAGTTCGTCCTTCTTCTTTTTCAAATGTTCTTTCCGCCTGAGCTTGGCGTCAAGCGTCATGCCCAGGTATTTGGCTTCATTCGCGTAGGGAATTGCCACGTTATTGAAGAATAGTGGGATGTTGTTGGTTTTCTGGTTGGCGAGTTCAACATGCACCGACTTTGCCTCATTTACCCTCATCCTCCATTTGTACGTCCAATGACTGATTTTGCAGATAGATCTGTTGAGTTTGCTGATTGATTCTTCATTGCTATCTCCAACTGCCAGGATTGCAGTGTCGTCAGCGAACGTTGCTGCGATGTTTCCTGGGAACCCTGGTCAATCGCATGTGTATAGGAGTGACTTGAAATGTGACCAATTTTCTTCTAAATTGTTGAAGCGTACCTATGGCCCTTGAGCTTTTCCTGATAATTTTCCGCTAGAACAATGCGTTCAAGATTTTTGCCACTTTTCAAAGTATTTTAGTCAGATTTTTCCTTAAGCATGTTTTTTGTCAATTTCCACACAAAAATGCTTCCTTTTTGGTTTATTATTCAATAAAAACCATTGTAATCGCTCTTGAAAAAAAATTTTTTTAACCCCCCCCCCCCCTCCTTCAGGGTTTACGTTTCAAAGGGTGTAGAATCCAAATCTGCAATAAAATTTTCCGTCCGTCCGCCGTACGTACGTTTTCTCCCAAACGGCTGGAGCAAATAAACTGAAATTTTCAGGAAAAATCAATATTGGTCCGACAACGCCCCAATTCTTTAGCTCGCTCTCTCACTTAATTTAAAGAACCCTTTAAGGGTTGTCAAAGTTTTGTCAAATCCCTAAAAACCTCAAAAAAAAGTCAAGGCGGCCTAAATTTGGACTTTTTTTTTAGAACTTTCCATGAGGAATCGGATGAGCCCCTCCCCAGGTCCGTAGCTGAAACCATTCCCGATGTATGGCCCGATTTATAGTGCCAACATTTGCATCCACATTCACTTCACCACTAGGTTACTGCGATCAAAACAAACACAACAGAGTTATAAATTTTTTGTGTTGATCGCAGTAACCTAGTGATGTAGTGAATGTGGATACTGGAGTGAACTCCTAAAAGGGTTTATAGCCGATACACGGGTTGAAGCATTCTGATATGCATGCTCCGTCTTACGAAATTTAAAATTTTCAAATAGAATATTTTTCCATTGTAATCGCTCTTGAAAAAAACGCTGCAAATTCTTTCACTGGGGTTTATTATTCAATGATTCATGATTTGAATTTCTACTAAGCTTTGGAGTGTGCGTGTTTCACAGGTGATAGAGCGATTATTGAATTTCAGAAGGCACACAAATATGATCAACTGATCAAACCAAATAGGTATTATGGTTAAGAACCGATTTAAGTGCTCTATGCATATCTCCTGAAATTCAATAATCGCTCTATCACCTGTGAAACACGCACACTCCAAAGCTTAGTAGAAATTCAAATCTTGAATCATTGAATAATAAACCCCAGTGGTAGAATTTCGTGAGACTTTACATTTGAAAATAACATGATTTTGAATGACTCAATTGTATTATAAATGAACTTGGTTCATTCAGAGCCAATCAATTCAACGTTCCAGCCCCATTAAATTACTGTATTTGGATGTATTATCTACTACCATCGTTAAATATACCAAAATTAATTTAAATTAGCTTCATTATGTCGTACTACTTGTCACCGTTTTATAGTAATTGTTGTTTTCATTGCACGATTCACAGCTTTTACGTCAAAACATTTCGTTGGCTCCTCATTATCAACTACTGTATTTATAATCAAATTTGAAGTATTTGGCTCCTATTTCATCTGTCGGATGTTGAAGGGATATCAAGCTTCTTGAGTTGTATTGCATTGTCTAAAATGCTATTGGAAAACCATGTCAGGAAGTGCCCGATGATTCGCTAGCAAATAATCAAATATGCAAAGCCAATCACGACTGCTGACTGCCCCTCTTTCTACCAAATACCGTCTGAAACCATTGTGTCTGATGAAGTTGACAGAATGTTCCCCCAAAATTAAGGACGCTCAAAAGAGTGTGTTGAATTCACGTCGTTTGGCGTGGTAAGCGTTGTATGCGTGGTGATGAATACAATTTCCCCCGGGGCAGTATTAGTGTCATTTGCATGCTAAAATATTTAAATACAACAGAGAATGACAAATTGTTCATCAAGGTTATCCGAACGTTGGGATCCTGTTACCGTCACCTGGTGGAATTGTGTCATGAAACCCCATTCGGATTTACCCACATAATTATTGTTGGACGCGGTTACCCGGGGAACGCCCTGCGGGTCGGTAGCGGGCATCGAGCGAAAAATGCGGTCTTTCATACGTGGATCGTTCGCATCATGGTTGTGTGTACTCAAAGAAATCCACTCCTAGCCTGTTTTCAATTAGCAAAATCATCTCAGTTTCAGTAATCGTATCCGCGTATATTACTGCAGACCGAGTTCCTTCCATCATACTTCATTGACTAGTCCATAAAGCGTTTTGGTCACCTCCAGCAAAAAGCAGTTGGTTTGTGCTTTTATCAAAACTCGTTTTCAGCGTGACCAGACGAACGTTAAGACTTAGTATTAACTTATGCTATCTCAACACGTTATAACATAGTGAAAACCAGGTGTTTGCCTGCCATATTTGGAGCTTAAACTTGTTCCTAATAATAGCCATAACTTTTTGATATTTGAAGCGAAAATCTTGATTACCCGAACAACAGACTTACAGAAAGGGTGTACGTATTCGTATGAGATCTGGGGTAAACTTATGAAGATCACGGTTTAAACCTGGTTCAATGTTCAGATTCACACCGTGTTTATGTAAAATTGTTTTTTAAACTTCAAGTTTTCAAATAAATATCTATGGTCTATACCGTGTATAGTCATGTATTTAGAATCATATTTGACTTATGTTAGGATGACCCTGAATGTTCGGGGATTTGTTTGGTTTTTTGATAACCTTGGGTATGATAACCTACAACCTTAAAAAATATATAAGAGATCATCTCTATCAGCTATCTTTTTCGAAAATCCAAAAAGTTAATAGCTTAGTTTATTTAGGAGTGACGTTTGATTCTCAAATGAAATGGACCCACCACATGCAAAGCTTGTGTCTAAAGCCAAGAAAATGTGCTTATACATTGTATAGAATCAAGTATAGAAGAACTGAAGATCAATATTTATCGGGCGCTATTTGAGTCAATCTTACAGTATGCCATTGTAATATGGGGGAGCACTTTCAAATACCTAATTGATAAAATTTTCAAGATTCAAAAAATGACATTAAGGGCACTATTCAATTAGCAGAGGTGCCATCCTAGCGAAACATTATTTCATGATTTGAATTAGTTAACTGTCCACCAATTGTTCATTGAATATGTTCAAACTAATTCGTAAACACAAAAGTATATATTTTGCTGATGTGAAACAGCGGCAATCAAAATCATACAGACTCAAGTTGCCGAGAGTAAAAAATACATTTGCTCAAATGAGGACAAAATACTGAGGCATGCATATTGTCAATAAAGATTTAGAAAAAATTAGAAATATAATGAAGATGAATAGTGAGCAGTTATTCAAAAAATAAACTTGTAAAATAATAAGAGATAACCCATATGAGTACTTTATGGACTAAAATCAATTATTATATAAAATTAGCAGCTATATAAATGGCGTATCTATTGAGTACATCATTCCATGGAAGTGGAATCTAAATTTTAATAATCCATGTGGTGTAAATGTAGTGTTATAGGTGGGTATTTTATAAAAATTTAAAGTAAGAACCAATTCCGGCTGGGCCACTGTGTTACACTATGCAGCTCGGTCATCAGTTATTACTCAAATGAAGAATGTAACATGTAAAATTATGTAAATAAACTATCTATCTATCTAGAAGCTAACCCAGACATTGATCCAAGTTTCCTACTGAACTGCTTAGTTCCAATACCTCGAAAATCTCTATTAGAGAGTTTTTTTGTATTAAACACTCTAAAATTCCATATCATCTCAATACGGTCCTAATTCTTCCTTGAGCAAATAGGATTCAATCTCCTCTCACTTGATCCTATATAAGATATGCTTTCTGTGATGACTTTCAGTTCATGTTTGTTACTGATGATGACCTAACCGTTGAAATCGATTTAACAGTGTAACTCTTTACTTTCGTGGAAATATAGACAACGTTCCGTGTTACTCCGTTTTTATTTTACGGTCCTGAATGTGGCGTCACCTTCTACCAACTACGAGGGGTAACATTTTTTTAGTTAATGCGACCGTCAATGTTGTAAAGAAGCAATAGCAACTTTGAAACCTCAACACTAGAGTGCAGGTAGCAGTATGCTGTTCTAGATTCATTTGTGGGATTTTTTTTTGTCGGACTGAAATCTATCCAATCAATCCAGCAATACATTGCTGCAACAGCAATTACAATTACAACAGCAAAACAATTATTTCACTCAATTGTCCTCCTGTCCAATTGGTGATTCGGTTGACCGAAATATGAGTATTGCTGCTTCCCAGTCTACTTAAGTGGCGAATATGGCAACTTTTCGTGGAATGAAAAGTTTTTGTCGCCTAAAATGTCTTCGATGTTGAGTATGCATTATGTAACTTGTTTACTGCCAATAGCTTCAGCATAAAGGAAATATTTACTGAATGTTAGCCTGGTGGCTTCCATGAATTAAAATTCATTTGAGTGGATTCTCAAGTTGCCATCAGATTTATTATGTTGGCTAAGGCTACAGTCGCAGTAATCATTCGAATGGTTTTCCCCCTTCATCCATTGAACAAGTTCTTCTCCTGTCTATACGACTTGAAATGGGTTGGTATACCACTGCACTCGGCTGTCTCATTGGGCAAATGCCAGCTAATTTCCTCCTCGGTTCCTCGCGTCTTCCAGGAGAAAAAAAAGAAAATCGAGGATTTCGCATAGGCGTTGCTCAAGTCGAGAGCCGGGGTGGAGAACCTCTCCCATCTGCATCTCCCTTTCCCTGTCGGAGTCTGTCCACTGGTGCCAACCTCCAGCTTCCATTTGTCCGTAAACACACTCAAATAATTCAGAAATTACTCGAAGCAACTAAATTCTGTGGGGAAAATGATCCCCATGCGATTCGTGTATATTGCCACCTTACCTTAAACTTGACAAAGGTTAATTTTATATCATTTGAGCTCTTTTTACTTGAATGATTCGCTATTTAAGTCAAGAGTGTTGTTGCACTCTTTAGTATTACCAGTGTGACATGTGTGACGATGTTTTACATTAATACAATCAGTGCTTAATGGGTACACTAATAGGCGTTTCGTTGTGGTCCGAGTTTATTGTACATCTTAGACAAAGTAGCGATTTCCTCGAAAATATTAAACTTAGGAACGGATTTTCTTCAAATTAATGTAGCTATGTAAACATGCAGCTGTTTCTATTAGAAATTCACGAGAGAATCTGTAATGAATGACAAGATTGATATCCATATCAATAATGTTTTGCTGTTAATTTTAGAAAATATTGATCAAAGGACAATATTATGTACGCGCTGTAAGTAGTTACGAAAATCCATTGATTTCAGAAACAGATCCGACTTTTGTGTGGAAACTCCCACAGATTTACGGATAAATCTTAAGGTTTGGCAACACTGGGCCTGTCATTATCGGCCGACAGATAGTTTCACTTTTGACGCGATAACGCCGGCTTTCAAAAGTGGGGGAACCGGGCGACCTAAGTGAAAACGATGCCAAAAGCACTAAACCGTGTAGATAGTTGTTAGTAGCATGAAGTGCCTACCAAATCAAACTGTCTTCACTCCTGTCGATATGAGGGTTTGAATCAAATCGTTTTACAGCTCTGAAGCAGAAACGGGTTCTTACGATGAAAACTCTTCTCGGAATCAACCGGGAATTCCCATCGACAGTCACAAAACAACAATATCCTATCTACGAGCTCTGTGTCGTCCAATAAACCTTTGAAGAAGCAATATTGGAATTTGAGATACCTAGGTACCAAAAATATCACATAGACACCGGTATGATACTGATTTTTTCCCAACCGATTCAGTATTGGCTCTTGCTCAGAAAGTACAGTAGAAACTCGATTATCCGGACCTTAGTTATCCGGATCCTCGATTATCCGGACGAGTTTTTAAAGAGAAAAAATGTGAAATGGAAAGAGAGGTGGGCGCCTGGAAGTTGGTTGTCATGTATTATATGGTTATTATGTATTGTATTTATTAGGAGTACGTATGTATATTATGTGTATGTATATACATACATATGTACCTACTTATAATTTTGGTTTATTATTCAATAATAAACCATTGTAATCGCTCTTGAAAAAAAAAATTGTAACCCCTCTGAAAATTTCATGGTTTACGTTTCAAAGGGTGTAGAATCCGAATCTGCAAAAAATTTTCCGTCCGTCCGCCGTGCGCACGATTTCTCCCAATAATTTGCTGGAGCAAAACATCTGAAATTTTCAGGAAAAATCCATGTTGGTCCGGCGACGCCCAAATTCTTGAGCCAGCTCTCTCACTTAATTTAAAGTGCCCTTAAGGGTTGTCAAAGTTTTGTAAAATCCCTAAAAACCTAAAAAAAAGTCAAGGCGGCCTAAATTTGTACTCTTTTTGAAGAACACTCCACGAGGAATCGAATGAGCCCCTCCCCAGGTCCGTAGGTCAAACCATTCCCGATCTATGGCCCGATTTATGGTGCCACCATTCGCGTTATTCTGGTTAATTATTTTTTTGTGTTGATATCAGTAACCTAGTGACGTAGTGATGTAGTAATGTGGATACTGGAGTGAACTCCTAAAAGGCTTTGTAGCCGATACACGGGTTGAAGCATTCTGATAACCATAAAAAACGCTGCAAATTCTTTCACTGGGGTTTATTATTCAATTGGTTTGCGTTCATGATTTGAATTTATACTAAGCTTTTGAGTGTGCATGTTTCACAGGTGATAGAGCGATTATTGAATTTCAGGAGATATGCATAGAGCACGTAAATCTGTTCTCAACCAAAATACCTATTTGGATTGATCAGTTGATCATATTTGTGTGCCTCCTGAAATTCAATAATCGCTCTATCACTTGTGAAACACGCACACTCCAAAGCTTAGTATAAATTCAAATCATGAACGCAGGCCAATTGAATAATAAACCCCAGTGAAAGAATTTGCAGCGTTTTTTTTTTTTTTTTTTTTTTTTTTTTTTTTTTTTTATAATTTGGTATCACTTCCCCTTTTTTAGTAATAATCGATTATCCGGACACACCCTGGTACCAATTAGTCCGGATAATCTAGATTCTACCGTATTCGATATAACTTGCAATCACGAGTAGGCAGGTCGGGTGTACAACGGGACCGGTATCCACCCCTTTCAAATCGTTATTTATGGACAAAGCCACGTTTGAATCAGCATTTTTACTCCAAGGACCTCAAATGTGATCACATGCGATATTGTGTCCAACTTGTTTTTGCTCTATTATTTCCAATAATAATCCTTTGTAATCGTATTCCAAAATCATGTTATAACCCTCTCAAATTTTGTCATTTTACGTTTCAACATAGTCAGATTCCAAATCTGCAATGTCCATACACTGCTGAAAAACTCTCGAATACAATATTTTTACATCGCTTCAAAACTTTTTCCATGTATGGCACCTACATAATTGGGACCTAAATGATTTTTAATTATTAAAAATGGTTAGTACATGTGAAGTGCAATCAAACTAAGAATTATTTCGTGTCTTAGCGATAAAGAATTCACTCTGGATCTGTATTCAGTCCCAGAAATTGGGAATTGGTGAAACTTGAACCTATTAATAAACCTGATGAGGCCTCCGTGGAAACTAGTTGTTTATGAAGACTGAAGGATACAGATTTCTTTGTTTTTGGAAGAATCTCAAACCAACACTTCCTTCTCAATCATTCGATTGTTAATCTACGGTAGTGTGAAGGTTTCATGGAATTTCAATGAATTTTTCAGGTGTTGTGCAAAGAGATGGTTTCATGGATGTGCATCGGTTTTATTTTGTATGAAACTTAATTTATTTTTCCTCGAGCCGTCGATAGCGATGTGATACGTGGATCATATGAGATCTCCCTTCTGTACAGCGAATGCTTCTGCACTGTTTAGGGGAATCCTATTTCCAGAATCATCTCAACGAATTCTATTTCTTCCTTTGGAGGAAGCTTAGGATGTTCGCAACACCTTGGAAATTCCCCATTCCAGAATGGTTGCTTACGAGTAATTGTATGGTACTCCATGATTATTGCAGATTCTTAAAGATTGCTATTTCGCATGCGCAAGCGTTGAAACTACCACTACTCCTTTCAGTATATTTTCTATTCGATAGGTAATATTTTCCCAGTTTCTTCAGGTTATTATGAATTAATATATCCTACATGCTCCTTATTGACAGCTTTCAAATGTCAATGCAATCACGTTGTCGATGCGAAGACGCTTTGCCACACCCAACTTGGATGACATTTTGTTTCATGGGGTATAATAGAAAATCAGGCTGGGAAAGTAGTGTGAAGCCTGTCACCAGATGTTCCATGGACCGTTGATTGACTGCTCCGAATGGACCCGCAGTTGATACGCTGTATCATGCCGGGGCTCGGAACCACGTGGTCCAAGGACCAATTCGATCCCCAGTACGAAACCCCCTCAACGAATCGAGCCCGAGCCGAGTCGACTAGAAGGTAGATTTTCTGGTTCAGTTGTTGACGCTCGTCTGACCGCGTGTTATTTGCGCGTCTAGATCGTTTTTTGTTGCCTTGATGTGTTTGTAAATCTCTCGAGTGCTCTCTTCAAAAGACGCCCTACATTTTGTCGGCCATGGATATCGTCTTGCCATTCCCGGGATACCCGAACGGATACGCAATTTATCGTATGTACACAACTATCTAGCCCATGTATTACAATATTGTGATAGTAATTTGAATATTCGACTATCAAAGAGGTTCTTGCTTGGCTCCTGTAGATTTGACTTGCGGTTTTTACGCTAACGTGTATTTTAGTAGATAAACCAATCGTGTTAGAAATCAAGTGGTGATCGACCCTACAGATTTAACTCGATGTCAAGAAAGCAGGATTGGGGTCAGACCTCATTGAAAAACTCCTTATCGCCAAGCTTTCGGTATATTTAACACCTCCATCAGGCCTATAGTGTGTGTGTTTGCATAGGTTAATTAGTCTGCGTTTGCGCAAATGTAAAATCTGCCTACTTGTATTTTTTCCGGTTATATATCGCGCTCAAATTTTCTGGGTATTTGGGTAGAAATTAATTGACTAGCTCATATAAATGTCGAGCGATAGTATATTTAGTAGCGCGTGTGCGAACGTGAAATTCTCAAGCAAGCCTAATTGCGACAATTTTCATCCAATCATTTGACGACATGTCATTTCAGGGAATAAGCGGGTTTGCCTCTAGATGGTCCTTTATGACTTCCATTACTCAGAAATGGATAGCCAAGGCTGCGCATGTGCAAATGTAAGATCCACCAAGCTTCATTTTCTCTGGTTATAGTGGTCCGATCATGCTCAAATTTTCAAGGTAGTCGGGGAAAAAAGATCTGATAATCTCAAATCAATTTCAACTTGATCGCATCATTTTATCCGCTGCAGATATAATGCGACAGACCCGCAACACATGTCGACTAATCTTTTGAAGGCGTTGAAAAAACATGTTCCGCGGCACTTCTGTCCGATGATTTATTGTAACCCCCTTAACCCCTTTCAGATTATCTGAAATATTTCAAAAGATCTATACGCCCGTGTTTTTAATTATTAGCTGGTTTATTTAGTTTTTTTATTTGTCTCTGTGCTCAGCCTTCATGTTTCCCACCTGCTTGCCAAACAGAAATTTAAATACCCCCCTGTTAAGACCTTGGTTTCTCACCACTTCTGACAATGCGTAGTTTATTGACACGGTGGCATACTTGAGCCCTGATGAAAGCGTTAAATATACCGAAATCTCGGCGACAAGGCGTTTTTCAATCAGTTCCGACCCCAGTCCTGCTTTCTGGTCATTAAAGGAACCGAATCGTAGTTCGGGAGGAAGTAATGAAGTTTCTTCCACTATTAAAATTATCATTCACTCTTTGCTTTCTTTATCGTTCTGAACAATTTTGATTTCGCATCTTTCTGATTGTTTGTCGGCTTTTCCTTGAGGAGTACTACTATTGAATTACCGTTCAAATTGGTTGAAAATTTCAAGTATTTTTCTGAGTGGACCGTATGAAATGTATCCCTACCGCATCAATATAAGTTTCCGGGCATGAACTGCCGTACAATTTCGATATTTTCGTTAATTGAGCTGGTTGCCCCCTACTATATTCATCGCCGCCTAATCAATACCAGCCCCTGCGTATTTTTAACCGTAAAAGTCTTCTTACAACCACAAGTGCTCAACAATATTCATCCGTTTTGGATGAATTGTTCAGGCTTTGATGAACGTGATCCCTTGTGGTTTAGGTCGAGTTCCCATGGATTCCATTGTTGCCGAACCGAGAATTGTCTCTGAGTATGAGCTATTCCATTGAACACTCGTATTTCATTGCCTCACGTTTCAAAATTAAAGCTATTCTTTAGTCTTTGTAACTACAAAGAATTGGAGTTATACCTATAAAGGTCAAATAACTTCATAATTTATTTTTACTAAAGAGGATGACGTACAAGTGGTACGTTTAATGTATTTAGGTGCCTACCTAAATGGATATATGAGTTGGTCGTACCCGTGTCACATAGCACTTGATAATTTTCAAGTTTTTCTCGAATCACGAATAATGGTTTTGAATTCGAAATGTTTATTGTGTTGTTGAAACGTTGTCGACATTATGGACGTTGATTTTCTACTCGATTTGCAGTGATTTCTATTCTTGAACCTATGCCGACACAATTTTCTCCGCTGAGCTACCTACTTGCCGTGTACATTTAGATATTGAAGACCAAACTGACGAAACAAAAAACCTGCCCCATTGTCAGGTGAACTGGGGTGCCCTAATACCGTTCCCACGCCGGCCTTCTCTTCCACCCTAAAATCTGAAGCCCGTCGCTCATTCAATAGAAAAATACGTTAACGATGTCAGTATTTGGAACAAGACGTCAGGTAATTGTGTCGAGATGTTTACTGAAAAGTTGTATTTCCTATCGTCGAATAGGTACGCACCTGTCATAGAAAGGTGGATTTCTAAATAAGCGTATTTTCGCATTCATAACCAAATAAACCGAATAAAAGGAATTTATTTCCAATAATAATTTCCTGCTTTTGTTGAGAAATAGTCCCAGTAAAGATTATGGGTATAGCTATATGCGAATCAACGAAAAGATCAACCCATTATAATAACTTGAAAAAATGGACTTTTGCAAAACTTTTCTTCGTGGAATGTTGGAGTCTTTTGTAACAATTTCTCGATTTTAACGTATTTTATGCATTGTATTTCGCACTATATTTCTCCTTTTTTCGCGCAGGAATCGTGTAGGTATCAGAAATAGAAAAGTAAGTGACCGTAAATATTGGTTTTATTGCAAAATATTATTGGGCAAAAGCTTCTTCTCCTTAAATACAATGTAGTTTCCTACGTCAGTTGAAAAAACTTGTATTCAAAATTCAAAAAACTTGGAGTTTGCATTGTTTTTATGCCGGTGAAAGTAATTATAACAATCACATCATCGAATTTTGCTTCCGAGTCTACCAAGGTAGCGGAAGCATTGTTGTCAATGTTTGCACTTTCGGAATGTGAAAATTTTTTTGTCTCCAAAATCAAAAATTCCACTCGCATTTTGCGTTTTAGACCTTTCTGAACAATTTTGGTTCCGTGTCTGTCTGTGAGTCTGTCTGTCTGTCAGCAAATCCTCGTTACGGGCAAAACTACACGAAGTTATTGTCCGATTTTGATGAAATTTTCAGGGATTGTGCGGGTTGGGGTATAGATGGTCCCCTATAGGTTTCATGACCACCGGATCAATAGTAACCTCTGCGCAAACGTGAAATCCTTGTTACGCGTAACTCCGGGAGTTCTTGACCAATTTCGATGAAATTTTCAGGGATTGTTCGGACTTATTAGGTATATTTTATAGTTTGTTCAATAGTTGAACATGCCTACCTTTATTTTCTCAAGTTATGCTCCTGCATAACAATAAATTTACCCTAATTCAATATTTACTTCGCCTAATTGAACGAAGTTCTTTCTTTAGTCAATAATAATTTTCAATGATCTATACAGTCATGTTATGGATACGAGGAAGCTATGCGCCACACCCACTTGCCAGACGTTTTTTCTTTCGTGTTCTGCAAATTTACTTACATTTTTTCCATATTTGTAGTTCTAAGAAATTTGGGATTCCTGGACAAGTTCTCCCGTATATTGATTAGTTCCGGAAGAAAGGGCTGATTCATTGAATAATACTTTCTGAACTCTATAAATCGCATAATCGAATAATTTAAATATTCATCGAAATCGCTTGAAATGTGTCGAGATTGTACTTCAATTTCATTTAAATGAGTCAAATGGAAAAAAATCCATAAAATCCGCCAAACATAAAAATTATAATGGTAGCTTATTATTTAGAAAAGTTTGTTTGTCATAAATTTCAGTATCAACAATCAGAAAGTGTTCTAATTTGAATAAGCACTCAATAAGCTATACTATATGACTGCAAATTTGTCCACGAATGGTACTTATTACAATAATATTCTACGGACCAGTCCAATGGCTTGGATGCCAAGATCTGTCGTACTGAATGATTCATACAAACATCTTCCCCCATGAAATGCGTACAAAATATATAATTGCTTTACATAGCAATTATAAAGAAGTCATTTATTTGCAATGAATGGTAAGTCATTTATTTGCAATGAATGTTGAGTCAGTTGCCAAAAATCAAATTGAACTGTTCTTCATGAAATTTACGTTTTCACTTCTGAAATGGATCCGAAAGAAATTCTGGAATACTGGGAAATACTAGAATACTGAAGTGGCTTGCTTATAACTCATAAGGAACATAATACATATGCCTGCTGCTTCTGTCTGTCGCTAGATGTAGAAAATATTATAGACAGATTAGAAAGAGGTAAATGATGTAAATGTATTAAATATGTGGAACCTAATTGATTAGGGACTAAGTGGTTAAATTGATGCTAAAATGAGATGAAGTTTTTCTTCAAAAACGTTTGCATTTACTTCTTAAATACAGAATTACGAATTCATTTCTTGCTTGTAACATCGTTTGAGGAACATAACGCGCCTTGTGCATCTGCGGATATTGAAGGCCTGTTTGGAAAGTAGTTGAAGCCTGTCGCGAGGTGTACAAGTGATGTAGACAATAAATATTACCAACGAAATAAGTTCTACATTTTGCTTGATGTAAATGTATTTGAGTATTTGAAACCTACTTTGATAAAAACCGACTTATACGGTGGTAAGATTGCAATCAGTTATATGGTTAATTGATAATGGAAAAATCAAACGGTACCTCTCTTCCTAAAATTTACGAATTCACTTTTCAAATGGATACAAACGAATTACTAACTAGCTCATAACATAAATGAGGAACATAACATACCTCCTGCATCTGCCTACATTGAACACGTGTTTGGAAAGTGGTTGAAGTCTGTCGCTATAAGTACTGGATGATGTACACATTTCCAATAAGTTGTTTAAAAATCCGTGAATTTGAATATTGGGAACCTACTATTAGGTACCTACTTGTTCAGAAACATTGTTTCAAGTGGTAGTAAGATGACTAGTATGATGATCAGTTGACTTTTCAGATAGTAAAATTCAAAAGCAACATTTTAAAATAAAATTTACGAATTCAGTTCTCAAATGGATACAAACTGAATCACTGACTTACTTATATCATCGTAAGACTAACGTAATATGCCCTCTTGCGTCTACGCACGTTGTACATGTGTTGAAAAATTAGTTGAATCTGTATGTAGATGCACAGAATGTTGTAGGCGAGCCATATTACAAGATATTGTCAGTGAAGTGTGTTCGATTTATTGCTTAATATAAAATTTATATTAAGCAATAAACGAACACGCTTCACTGACAATACATTTAATGTATTTGAATATTTGAAACACTTGAATTCCACATCCAATTTTTGGATAACAGCCGACTTAAAACGGTCGTAAGATTGCAATCAGGTGTAGGTTTGTTGTTAGTTGATAATGCCAAATTCAAATGGAACATTTTATTCTTAAAATGTATAGATTCAGTTCTCAAATGGATACAAACGAATTACTACTAGCCAATAGCATGAATGAGGAACATTGCATGCCTGCAGAATCCACGTACATTGAACCGGACTTTCGAAATTGGTAGAAGTCTGTCGCTAGGATTCCTGTATGTTTTGGACCCGTTAGAAAAATATTGCCGATGAGGTGTTTAGAAGGTACCTATTGCCTGAAATTCATGTAGTTGAGTATTTGGAACTCATTTAGGTGCTTACTTAGAAACCGAGTTGAAATGGATGTCAGGTGAGTGGTCAGTTGATAGTGCGAAATTCAAATTGAACTCTTTTTTCTTAAAATTTAGGGATTTAGTTCTTAAATTGATACAAACGAATCACTGACTTATATCATCATATGACTTACGTAATATGCCCTCTTGCATCTACGCACGTTGAACATGTGTTGGAAAAGTAGCTGAATCTGTATCTAGATGCACAGAATGTTGTTGGCAAGCCATATTACAAGATATCGCCAATGACGTACTGCGTTACAAATGTTTTAGAATATTTAGGACACACGTTCCTCCTCGGTTAAAAACCGAGTTAAAATGTATATTTTTTCGCTCGCTCTCTGCAGGATCGCCGTTTCTAGCAGGTAGGTAGCGAGTGCTCCCGACCCATAATCTCAAGGCTGGTCTGTTAGCGCCTTATGTAATGTAATGGACAAATAACGTTTCAATCCAGTCGTCCACCCTCCGAATTAAAGTTTCGCTGGTCCCACTATATTCGCCGATTTCGTCATTTTCCAGTTCGTCTACAAGCTGTGTTCCACTCTAAAACTTACACCGAAGCCTCTATCATACCTAATCTAATATTCTCAATGTTCAGGACGGATTTTAGAACAAGTCAGAATAGCAACAATCGTTACGTAATGTTTACTGAACATCCATTCGATCAGTTCGTTATATCTTGATAAACTTCACAATGAGTTCGTTGTATCCCTCTCTATTTCTTTGTTTCCCAGAATATTTCGAAATTAATTTTGAAACGTTGTTCTTTACCGATGCCATTATTTCTCAATTTTGAGATATTTGAAGCACTTATCACTTCCGCCCTTCTCCACATCTCTGGTAGTGTGAGTTACTGGACAAATTTAAAAAAAAATTCTGCCAAGTGGGTGTGGCAATAGCTTCCTCGTATCCATAACATGACTGTATAGATCATTGAAAATTATTATTGACTAAAGAACTTCGTTCAATTAGGCGAAGTAAATATTGAATTAGGCCAAATTTATTGTTATGCAGGAGCATAACTTGAGAAAATAAAGGTAGTCATGTTCAACTATTGAACAAACTATAAAATATACCTAATAATAAAAATTGACATTGACGCTGAATGGATAGATGACTGAAGTGATGAATAATTATTATGACATTTCTAAAAATAAAATATAAGCATCGTTCAATGACGGATCAAATAATGTTGGGTTGACTGCAGCGTCGTTGCAAAGTACCCAACTGCCGTCATCCCTCCGCACAGTGGCTGTATATATCTTGCGCATGCGCAGAGGCTACTATTGATCCGGGGATCATGAAACTCATAGGGGACCATCTACACATCAAACCGAACAATCCCTGAAAATTTCATCGAAATTGGTCAAGAACTCCCGAGTTATGCGCGTAACGAGGATTTCACGTTTGCGCATGCGCAGAGGCTACTATTGATCCGGGGGTCATGAAACCTATAGGGGACCATCTACACCCCAACCCGCACAATCCCTGAAAATTTCATCAAAATCGGACTATAACTTCGTAGTTTTACCCGTAACAAGCATTTGCTGACAGACACACAGACAGACACAGAACCAAAATTGTTCAGAAAGGTCTAAAACGCAAAATGCGAGTGGAATTTTTGATTTTGGGGACGAAAAAATTTTCACATTCCGAAAGTGAAAACAATGCTTCCGCTACCTTGGTAGACTCGGAAGCAAAATATAATTCCTTATAATGTTTTGCTTAGAAAGTGTGTATCACTCGCTAAGGTTCTATTTCAAGTGGTAAGGCCATTTTAATTCATCATTCGTAATAATTAGCCTTTATAAATTTATAGCCAGTTTCTTTAAAAACTGCCTCATACTTTGTCATTGTACGTTTCAAGGTATGCGCAAGTTCAAAATTTGAAACGTGCATGCCATGAAAGACCGCTACAAATTATTACACAAACGTTTAGTATTTTTGGATTAGATAGCCCTTCTACCTAAATCACTGATTTATGTATACTAGACAGGTTTGTGGTACATTACCTATCTAAAATCGACACATCGCAGGTCCTGGTTTTAATTTTATCTAAAATAAAAATACTTGGGCTGCCGCCAGCCACGCGGTCGAGCTTAGACCTCCCGTGAAACAGGATCAGCCTCCCGGATCTGCGGCTCGACCGTTTACCTAACGAGTGGTCCCATTCGATTCACGGAACTAATTTTTATTCTATTGATCCAGTAGTTGGGTCGATTATAAAAGTCCATAATCGAAATCAATAAACCAAAATCGAATGCTTTTGAGATTCCGATTTTTGGTAGATTAATCCTTAAATAGAATCCCTTAGGAATGATTGATCAAGATGCCAAAATTACTGGCCATTCCGGGATTGATGTTGGGTTTTTGGGACAAATTACGTTAACTTTGGTCCTGTAGTTTCGGTGAAAAGCTTGTGGCGGATTTTCTTTTATTCGATATTTAAAATCTACGTGTTTTGAACCGTGTATCAAAAATTTTTAGGAGGGTTTAAGATAAGAAAGAAGTTTTTTCTAGGTCGATTAAAAGGGGGCACATGGAGTTCACATCCGATCGTCAGACTGATGACTGTTGCTATGGCCAAACAGTATTTTTTAGGTTTTTCCTTTTACGGTGTCGTAAAACATGGTTGGCGAGCATTTTGTATTAATGACTCGGAATCTACATGAAATTTTTCGGTAGCATGACTGACACCTTCGAAATTTACGAGTTTGGAAACATGTTGGTGAAGTACTACCACCTTGGAAAACCCGAAATTTCAGTACGTTTTGTGCTATAAAATGGAATTCAGGTAGGATTTTCGGTGATTTCCCTTGTTGGTACACTTTGCAAATTTCCACCACTGGAAACTAAATCAATCAATCAATCAACCGACGATGGATCAATGGAAACTACCTTAACGTCATGTATCACACGTGGAAATTGAATATCTTCAAAAACTCGTTATTTTCAATTCTCGGTTAAGGATGCTACTGTGTTCTCAGAAATCCGAGTGATAAGTCATTCTTACATGCTACATATATGCTATTATTATTGATTTATAATTACAATAAGAAATGGGAGTTTCCGTTTGAAATACTTGTCACTGGACTTGAATGCACGTGATATGCGCGCTTACGTGCGCGATAATATCATATTTAAATTCAAATGCAATTATCGGGTGTTACAATTAGGACATTTTTCAATAATCCATACTAGCCCTTGCTAGATAGAGGCGAGCCCGAATGTCAGTTTGTTCGTGGGACCCTACGTAGTATTTTTGCTTCCAAGTTTATTTTTGTAGGTAGCGGAAAACATCATTTTTCATTTTTTATCGCTCGCATTTCAGATTTGCGTCTGTTTATATACTAGTAAATGCTTATAACGTGCTTCATTTGTATCCTACTTCGATTAAATTTCCAGAGAATGTGTCTTGTAGGGCGTATATGATCCCCAAAAGTGGTTCACGGCTCAGAAATCAATAAAAACCTATGCGCCAGACGTAGAATCCATCCAATTTTCAACACTATCTTTCCAGTATTAGAATTTACACCACTCGTGGACTCGACTGTTCGATAACGTCTTGTCAGTCCGATCGTTTCAGATCATGGTCGCTATTGACCATGAACATGGTTTTTCGGGGTTTTTGCTGACATAGATAAGTGGGGTGTCGATTTCCTAATAATTTAACGCAGAATCGATTGGGATACTCAGATCCGTAGAAATTCATCCAAAGCAAATATTCGCAATTTCTGCCGCTGTAAGTGATCCCCGAAGCCTCACAATGGCACAAACCAGTTACGAATTACCTATTCTGAAAATAATTAACCCATATGTTAGAATTGCTAGCGTTTTTATTGAATTTGAACGCATTGTGTGTTCAAAAAACTCATAATCTGAATATATATAACATTTTCTGACAACGCCAAAACTAAATAACTATGACTATCAAAACCCATATCTAGTAGTAGAACGACTATGATTGAGTTTTCAAGCATAACATGTACCGTCCTTCCGTTGGCCTTGTGAACATACCGAGCTGTTTATTAGTCGTGGGGTCTCATTTCCTTCTGAGTCAGCCTTCATTTCTCTCGACCAACGCCGAAAGGAGAAATTCCCATTAAACGACTTTCTCGTGTTGTCTGATAAGTTCTGGGATTTCCCCCCTACGCAACTATCTTGATTCTCCGCAAACACAACAGAATAACCCGCTGAGTCTCACAGTCTCACTTATATTACTTTCCGGTTATCAAGAGGGTAAAAAGAAGGTATGGCGATGTGTCAATGCAGTTGTGGATTGTTATTAGTGGAGCCCGGAAAAAATTTGTCACAAACACACCGTTTTTTTGCAGATTTGATCTTAAAATGGTTTGAAACGGCTTTGTATTAGATTATTTTTTATCATTTGAATGATTAACAGGAGTATAATCCAGTTCTTAGCCACCGTACCCACCCGAAAGTCCCCCCCCCCCCCCCACGCTCAACACTCCTTCAACTAACCTTCGGGTGGGCTCCTTCCACCCTTTGTTATCCCGACATCACCACTTTTCCGTCCGCCCGAGGGGGTCATTCGTGTACCTGCTACCCCCCCCCCCCCCAGCCGTAGCTTTCATCTCTGTTTACTAGCTCCCCTCCTCTGAGCTAGAATCCCGTATTTGTAGGTTGCATAGGCAATTTTTCATCTTCGGTACTTGAATGTGTAAAATTAATCATTTAAATGATCTGGCTGTAGAACCATAGAGGTCTACTGTCCCGTTTTTTTCTCATGTTTGTGCTGTCCCACACCCCCCTTAATCAATTCTAATAGGCGTCCCTCTACTAATAAAGCCTAAAAACGTCCTCTATGCAAAATCAACACGTCCTATGCAAAATTCCAGGCTCTAGTTTTGCTCATGGGTGAATGTGAAATATTTGTAACAAGCCTAATTTCCACAGTTTTCGTCCGTGTTTGGCAGAACTTTCAGGAAATTAGGGGGTTAGATTGTATATAATCTTTTACGAGTTTCAGTGCTGCCAAATTGATACTTCACTGTGGGCATGCCCGAACTTAGAGTCCATCATACTTAATTTTGTCCGATATTTTTAAAATTTGGAGGGTAGTAGGGATTGTTCGGTTCAAGAATCTGATGACGATTTCAACGCGATCATTTCCCCCAACCTTACGCCTCCAGATATTTAAAATAGGTATCTGAGACAGATGTGTTGTAAACTTCTCTTTTTTCTCTGTTGATCAGTCATCTGTTTCTCCAATTCGTGAAGATATGACTAAGTTGTGATGGAATCAGTATTAGGGATATGGTCTCATTTACATATGATAGGGATGTGAGTCTATAAGATCTTTCAAGGATGTTATAGAGAAATATGTTAGCCCTATTAAATCCATTGGATACTCTCTGGGGTGTTGGAAAAGCAATGAGTGGAACTCTACACCACGCGGGATTTTCGATTGTTGTGGTACTGGGTCTGTATCGTTTGCGGCCGCTAGGGTTTAATAAATAAAATTATTTTATATGTTAATACAAAAGTTTTTTTGGTGTATTGTAATCGAGTAGTCCTCAAACTTATTTTACGTTTCAATCTGCAATACCCATCCACCTTACGTGCATAGAAGGCCATAGGATTGACGTAAAAATCTGTTCTTCTCTCATCTGACTTTGAAAATGTTGAAAACGTTTGAAAATTTCCACATTTTCAATCCTAATTTTTGCCACTCAAGAAATTTGAGATGGTGGGGTGGGGTAAAATAATAAACCTTTGTTTAGCGATGGTCAGCGTTTTTTAATACATAATCATCAAAATTCTTGAACTTTACTAATTAATTTTATTCAACTACAACGCCCCACTTAGACTTCAAATCTAAGTAAACTCCATTTTCGAGTCTGAATAAGAATTTTTCAAGTTTGTAATTCTTGTGAAATCCTCTTCAAAATGCTGAATGATCTCTCGCTAAATGCTTTGCATGTTATCATATAAAGTAGACATCTCACAGCTATATCCAAGTTTGGGGAGAATGGTGTCAACTGTTGGTCACATGTAAACCTGTTGACACGTGTTTGACTCTATTTCTTTTATCCAAAACCCTATTTGTTAAGATAACATCTATCTACCCTTGATTTTTTATTTTATTATTTTCAATAATAAGCCTTTGTAATTGTGTTACAAAAATGTTTAATAACACCCACAAACTTTGTCATGTTACGTTTCAAGGCGCATAGTTATTCAATCTGCATTGTCCGATCGCCTTACACGCTTTAATCCTATGGGCCAAAAACGTGGTTTCTCGTGGGGTATCATTTCTTTAATTTGGGTCGAAAAATCAACTGGAAAAGGATTGAGATCCATAGAAATTCTCCAGTAGCAATTAGTCGAAATATTCTACCTAAAAGTTACCCCCAAACCTCTCAATTAGGCTTTATTAAAAATTAGTAAACCCACGTGTTCGAATTGACAGCGTTTTATTTATATCCTCTACATGAAGAGAAAAATCTCAACCTTGCGGCTTTTTTACTCACCTTGAGTCTTAGCGTCCCACAGGTAAATCCGCCGCTGGCTATAGCTGCAATACTAAACTAACATGAACCTCAAACTCATAATGGAAACCGTTTATTGTCCATATTGCTACCATGAGATCTTTCAAATCAACTTATTCTTTTACCGTAGTTTTTATCTACTTGAAACTTCCTTCGCCGAAGCTATAGAAACCCCGAGTCATTTATGAGGGTGCCTAACCTTAAAAGGCTAAAAGGTTTTTCCTCGAAACGCCCCACATCGAATATCCGCCCAAGTACATGCGGGCGATCACAATGAGTATTAAAGAAATGAAACTACTACCGTTCTATTAAGTACTAAGGAGCGCTTTATTACAGCAACTGAAAAAATCTCGACTGTGGTTGGAATTGTTCATTATTTTACCGATAAAGGTAATTTATTATGAATGTATCAGGCGTGATTGCCAATTTCCAGTGACAACGACAAGGTATCTAATTTCTTCCGTAAAAGAAGACAGGTGCAAATAACATCAATGAGTCAGAAAGATACAACCCGCATATCACGTTTTACCTGAGCTATTTTTCCTTTTTTACAATAGGTCTACTTTGCTGCACATGGGATTGTAGCGGTATACACTTCTTGTCGGAAACATTTTGAGAACAGTAAGGTTCCTTAGTGTGTTATTCTGCATTTCCATCATGCATACTTGAAAATTATGAAAAATTCCAGCAAGTCGTTTAATAAATTTCGAAGTTATCATAATAAATAGTTCAGCACTCAATTATTTCTTACAGATTTTTCCGATCTGGACCCTTTTCATTTACACATAGGTGGGTCATTTCAAAATTTCAGTAACATTTGGGTATCGACTTTTCTAAGTTGAAACTTGATCAATTTTCTTGTTCCTAATCAATCACTGCGGTTCGCTCGGCATATTACCCAAGTGAGCACACATAATCTTGAACCGTACTGCTAATACGCCATTTTGAAAAAGGAAAAAACTTTTGTAGGGAGTGAGGTATATACTACTATTTTTTCCCCTCTCGAGCCTATAACCCCCATGGGAATCGCCGCTCAAGTGTTTCAAATTAGGCGAGAGGAACAGCACAAATTAGCTTAATTTTAGCTACAGTAAATACTAAGGTTTCCGTGCCAAAATCTCACTTGCTACAAGCAGATCTCACTCCCTACAATTTAAGGGGCTATTGGCTGGATATTGTAGGGAGTGCGGTTATAGCCTTTCACCGCCTTTACGGGCCACAAATCAATTGAAACTGGTTGAACCAAAATGTTGTCAACGAACTTCCAACAACTACACTAATTGTCAACAAGTACGATCAAGTTTCACTTGCCACAGTCAAATGTTACTGGAGTAGGGAGTGAGAGTTAAAAAACCCACACTGCTGCCTCCAGGGATGGTTTTCCTGGTAGAACTGACTGGGTAGGTCTAGGCGAAATCCAACCATCAGCGTTGGGACCATCTTGAATAAGGGATGTCATCAAAACAGAAGCAACTTATAAACACCCTTTCCTGCCTTTTGGGGGCTACTTTTCAAAACATTGTAGGGAGTGAGGAAAACCCGTGTGACACTGAAATAATGGGCTAATAAGGCTACTTGATTTGATCCAATTTTTTTCCTGAGGCGGATATCCATTGTAGATGGTATGTTCTTTCATAGTGTAAGTGGATATAACAGCCCCAATAAATATTTCGCTGAGTGGTGACGATGGAAGTTGTATACCTCTGTTTAGTGACAGCTGTAGGGTGAGAGAAATGCGGACTTTGGTATTTTCTCCTGGGTCCTGTAGGCACAAGTTTTACATACTTTTCCATGGAACATATACATCCACATGGAATAAAATTTTAAAACATTTACACAACTGTATTTAGTTGAGATTTGACTGCAATACTGATCAGTGACATAAATGTGACCAAAATTTTGAAATGACCCAGGTAGTATTGCCAAGCCTCTCTCGTTTAGCTGACTTAGATCTTCGTTCTTGGGGTAAGAATGAGAACACGCTAAGGACGGTGTAGTTGGTGGTAAATCATTTATTCAAGACGCAAACCACCAAAATTGGAGAAGTTTTGGTTTTACAGTCGATTTTGCTTCCGATTTCATCGGTGTGTCGAATCAATCATCATTTGAATTTATTAACATACAAGTTCTCCAGTTTCAATTGTGAGCTGGTAGAACGTGGAGTCGCAGCTCCAAAACCGATACCTAGGTAGTCATAACGTACCTACGTCCATCATTTCTACTTGCTTTTGTATTCTTGCCCGTTCTACGGTTATTATTGAAATATGCAGCGTCCCCATTCTCAAGGTTCAATTAAACCACAATTGCCGATACACCGAGCACATGAGTAGATGCACTCTTTCCTTTTTTTCCTCTCTTCCGCCATCACTCGTCATTATAACCGGCGCTCATCCGTACAGCGGTCGAGGCGTACGCCTAAATCAACAGTCTGGCATCTGATCAATTCTTTCTCCCTGCGAATCGCGCAAAACTTCCACGTGGCGGCAACGTTAGCGATGCAGGAGGTTATTAACGACTCTTGGTTTCTCCGCGCGTTTATAAATAAAGATGGAAGTGCCATCAGAACCCATGACAGACACCCGTACAGGTGCCCTATTTCGGGAGATTTGTGTCTAACAAATCACACCTTTTTACTTCCTCTGTTCTTAACTCATCTATCCATCAATTTTAATTCTCCCACATCGCTAACATAGTAGTTGAATCGTTTGACAATTGGTTTATTATTTTCAATAATGAACCGTGTTTCTAATGTGCCATTAATCTCGGCATCTTGATCAATCAACCCTTACGGATAATATTTAAGGATTAAACTATTAAAAAAATGAAATCTCAAACTTTTATAATAAGAGGGTAGTTTATTGTTTGATTCTAATAGAAATTAGTTCCCTGAATCGAATGAGATCACTCCGGTTGGTATGACATCATCCACAAATCGCAGGTCTGTCTTCGAAAGCAAGGTAGTTGTTTTATTCCTCCTGGTCAGATTTCAGTTGTGCCGTGCCAATGTTGAGTATTTCACTCAATTGTTAGTATTATGATATTAGCTTCTGTTTCGTACTAAGGCTAGTAAAGTCTGGTGTCGTGGAGTTACATGAAAGACAAATTCATTCTAGAAGTCAGTTGAAAGGTATGGAGACACACTGATCGGCTGAAGGGACCTTGAGGCTAATTTCGATCAACCGTCATTCAAATTTGGCTCGTTTTATGTCATCTAGAATACAGTTACAATTCATGGAAGCTCCGAATTTAGATGATGTACGTTATCAGATAAGTGTTATCACGTAGATAACAGAAAGGTCATCTAATACAGCAGTAATAAACCTTTATGAAATATTTTGCAGCGTTTTCATATTCCGATGCATAGGCATAGAAAAATGCAAAAAGTATGTAACATCGTGAAAATGGTATGGTTTTTCTGAACAAATCACTTTTGTTGGGCTTACGATTGGTCAGAAAAAAATAAGAAAATGACTGAATAACGTATCAAAACCTTTATATTAGTGTACGACTTCGAATTTGAATCGAATCGGATTCAGTGGCATACGCAGTCTCCTGTCGCTCTGTACATAAGACTATTTGTTCATTAGTGACTATCAAGATCTATAATTTATGGAATAATCTAACCAAACTGATCAATTACGCATATGGGTATGCAGTGGCTACCAATGATTCGTGAAGATCAATGATGATGCTCAACGGAATTGATTGGGGACCCTGTACAACAAAAACCTAACGATCTCGAAAGAATCCGATAAGATTTGTAAGTTTCAGCGTGGCTCGTTTCAAAATTGTTAGGGTATAATCCATTTTCAATTAAAAATATAAAATAGTACGTTCACAGACCCATTGAACGAATGTATTTAGGGGCAATTTAGAGGCCATCATATGTTACAAGGATGTGTAGAGTCAGTTTATACGGGTCCAAATTCGTTCAGAAAGCTGTAAGGCTAATTGTGAGAGGCAACATTGATTTCGAATTATAACCAAAAGTTCACGTTTCCTTTTTGTTCCAAATTCTGGTTGTTTGGATAATAAGTGCTTCCAATCCTTAAGTCTCACTTAACAACTTGGCAAATTCGCCCACTTGATTTTGAAGGTGAGCGAAAGAAGTGAGAGGCGGGCGAGTGAGCCGAAATCCAGTTTGGGAACCGCCAGTTAAGTCCACTGACCTTACTTTCATCGGATAGCGTTCTGGCGGACTTGAGACCGGCGATTCCTGCACGCACCTTTCGAGTTCCTCCGGGTTGAATGGGGCAGGGCCTCGGCCTCAATGGTTCGGGAGGCGCTTGTATTCATGGAGGCAGCAGGAATGGTGGGTACTCGGAGCCCATTGTCGGCTGAATAGGAGGAAGTTCGCAAGGCTCGCAGTGGAAAATTGAAATGCCTAGTGTTGTACAGCTCATATCACACAAGTAAAGGTGCATTTGTCATTTGATCTATCATACTGCATCTTCAAAGTAATCTGAATGAACATTTTCGCTGCCGAAGGGGCAGCAGGAATGGGAAGGGTGGGGCAATGTCGCCAGGTACAAAAGGAAGTCGCTATAGCTTTTACGGAAAAATGTTATGGTCACTCTTTGCAAAAGACAATACTCAGATTCCGTGAAAACCCGTGATAGCGCTTTCCAATAAATCTGAATTTACATTGTCTTTTTTGAAACAAAATATTTTCACTTGTAATCTTTGCATTTGCAATACTGAAGAGTTCTTGGTCCATTGTCGTCTGAATAGGATACGTCCGTATGACCTCATATGGTGAATTGTCATCGTATAATGTTCGCAGGGAGCAATAACCAAGCAAAAGTATGTTATGACATCTTGAAATAAATCTGAATGAACATTTTTCGTTCTGAAGCTAACATTTTCGGCTTGGTTCATGGAAACAGCTGACGTAGTTAGCCTATTGTTTCGTGGTATTTGTGTGCTCTTACAGCGTAAGTGCACAGGGGCTTGAGTGGGAGTTATCTCAGCAGTCACCTGACGAATTGTTACAAGTCTTTCCAATCCAGTGTTGTTCTAGAATGCTTACCAGTGGATTCTCATTTTGAACTCCAAACATCGTAGAACAACTAATACATGAAACTGTGGTTAGTTTCAACGTTCTAACGTTGGAATCTAATTTCAAAACATATAATTTTCTACAAAGGTACATTATTCTGACCAGTGTGTATGGATGAGTATTCGCCGTTGCCTGCTATATGGGTTTAGTGTGGACACAAAACAGTCACATTCGCGAATAGATAAACGTTCTTAAATGTAGTGAGGCTTTATCTTATAACGGCAAACAGGCAAGTTCCCAAGGTCTTCAAAACGAACGCGCTTCCGGAATTGCGATTGCGATGTCCTCCATTGTCTCATTGTTCCCATCGACCAACTTCTCTAATAGCTTGTGGTCATCTGTAAAGAGCGCCACATTTATTATACGAATTCTGAGCATGATTTTCATACATTATTAATATGTCATTGTGGTCTTATAACAGTCCCCATTTTGTCGTTCTTAAAGAATTTCCGTCTTAATCCTTATAATCGACGAGCAAGATCAAATTTTCATTTGGTTATGCTTGGATCTATGAGATGGAATTATAGGTATTAAGATATTTTGTGGTCCTCTTTTTCAAAATCAGCAAGAAGCAGAAGGGATGTAGTAGCATCAAGCTGATGTATCCGACCTGTCAAACCACATTATTTTTTGTTCCAAACAGTGCTTAGCACGTTCTTAACAGTGCTACTAGAAATTGCCAACATCTTGAAATGTTCTGAGGCACTTATTGTAGGGAAATTACTTGCTAAGTAATTTGATTGGACGTTCAATTTATCTCCTGATTGAGGATCTCGGCGTTCATGGATCTAAGAGATAGATAGATTGTACTGAGTTCCTCCTTTGCAATTGACCTTAGCGCTTAGTCTTCATCGGTACCTTGCTCAGCGATTGCCACAGACTGCCGGAAGCTTGAAACTATCTGAATGGTCAAAGGAACTTCTCAGTTCTGAGAAACATTGTATGTTATATCATAAAATAAATTATAAATTCTATAACTTGATTAGAGAACAGAACCCGATGTCAGAATTACACGATATTCTGAGGTTAGCCTCTAATCTGGGTGTGGTTCCATCACTAAATAATGTCAATACAATATTATTGTACACAATGAATGTTTGTTTTGTGGGTTTCGTCTTATTTGGATGGCCTGGTTTTGCATTTTCAAGTTCATCAGTTGGATAAAACTACAAAGCCTTTTCAAAATCAGCATAAATTGGCAGCTAAGTATTAAGCATATTGCCCTTTCCCATTTATATTTTCTAGGGACTGCCGGTGGTGCCACCGTGTCCAATTTACCACCAGTTTTTTAATTTCCCACAACCAGACCTTTGACCTTAGCATTTAGTCTCGTCTGTTCTTGATCTACAAACTACTGCAATATTCAACGCTTGCCACAGGGTTCTAATTAGACCTTGAAATCCAGTAAAGGGCTGTTTGGAAAACCTTTGATAATTGGAAAGAGATTCACTGGATTTTTTGTGACTCGTGGTCGCGAATAAAGATAACTGATTTGGGAGTGATCCTCCACACCCATCTTACCTTCTCTGACCATATTACGGCTGTAACATCCAGGGCTATGGGCGTATTAGGCTTGCAGGGCTAGCAAAGGTTGCCCTGTATAAAGCTCTTGTCCTTCCAGTTATAGAAGTCGCATCTGTTGTTATGAGCCCTGCTATAGTTGCCGCATAAATCAGATTGAAAGAGTTCAGTTCACAGCAGGTTTCTGAGATATGTGGCCCATAAGGTTCATTATGATGCACTTGGTCGTGGTTCGGGAATGCTGGCCCTGGTGGTCTTAGTCTCCTCTCGGATAGTCTCCTAACGCATGGAGAGGTTCATTCCCTTCGCTCCTGAGCAAGGTGAATCTTGCTGTTGCTGGAGCATGCTCCCGTTCATGAATCATCTTTCCTTTTTCATCCACAAATTATTTCCACAACCGCCCTCTGTGTAGATTACCCACAGAAGCTAACCTTCTAATTAATGATCCTCATCTGTAGACTTTTTCGATTCTTTCAATTCTGTTCGCTCTTGGCTCCTTAGTAGTTTGTAAAAGTTTCATCTTGTCCCAATATTTTCTCCCGGAGCCTATTAATAGTTTCAATTGCATTTTTTTCTGTATTGCAGTTCACTTTATTATTTTGTGCTCATATATTTTGTCCTTTTTGGTGTTTTGGTATGGCGAATGACGTTACTAGATTTCTTCCGGTTTCTGTGCATTTGTAGGTAGATGTCATTGGATTTTTGGGATATCTTGAAGATAATCACTGCACACCTTTCCAGGTGTTATCGTGACTTTAGGACTGTTTGGCAAGTTGGTCATTTCTAATTTGTCGTATAGTACCTAAGTAGTACCTACCTGATTGTCACATTCAGTTTTTTGTCAGCCGGTTCGCTCGCAAACCTTTGTAGTTAGTTTCAATGACAAACGTCGTTACTTTCGTTACCAGATTTCTTCCGGTATCTGTGTATCTATAGTTAGATGTTCCCGGATTTTTGGGATAGCTTGAAGATAAACACTGCACACCAGTTCCAGGTGTTATCGTGACGTTAGGACTGTTTGGCAAGTTGGTCATTTCTAATTTGTCGCATAGTACCTACCTAATCGTCCACATTCTCCGGTTTCACTCGCAATCGTTTTGCAGTTACTCTCAATAACAAACGTCGTTACTTTCGTTACCAGATTCCTTCCGGTATCTGGCCATCTATTGGTAGATGTCACTGGCTATTCGGGATAGCTTGACGACTGCTCACCAGTTCCAGGTGTTATCGTGTCGTGTTGGTCATTTCTAATTTGTCTCATTGTACCTGCCTAATCGTCACGTTCAGTTTTTTCGTCAGCCGGTTCGCTCGCAATCCTCTCCGCCTTATCTGCCGTACGGACTTTGAACCCTCTCGAAAAATTATCTTCCAGCCCTATTATCTGGAACAGACCTTCTGAACCGAATCGCTTCTCGACGAGATCGGTGGTTTTCCGCGGAATGCGAGCGTGGAATGGAAGTGGGGAGGTTACCGCGACCGGCTCCTAGGAGGCCTGGGCAGGCGCGTATGACGCGCAACCGCTCTCGGTGACGTCACGGGTCCCGCTGTCCTTTAAAGGCCCTACCCCTCGTGGCTTCTTCCCATTTAAAACCTTCCCCTCTCCCGCCCCTCCATGGGGTCGGGCTTCCTAATCGAGGCGGCCCCTCGACCCCAGCGCGCTCTTTGTTCGCGTGCCGGTACTACCAGCCGTGACCCACTTCAGTCCCCCACCAACTCAAACCGGAGTTCGGGCTCCCGTCAGTCAGTTTTTCGCTTATCCTCCCGTGCAAAACTGTTCTGTCCCGTTTTTCCGCGTACTTGAACATTTTTATTGCGGTTTCACTTCTACGACCGCTTTTATTACCCCTCATTAAACGAAATTACGGATATTTATTTATTTAAAAAAAAAAAAAAAAAAAAAAAAAAAAAAAATAGTGTCGTGTGTGACAGACTGTGCCGACCCCCTGGACCTGAGTTCCATGTGTGCTCCCACCCACGCCCCATATACAGTGTCTTCCCTCTCCCCGCCACCTGTCTCTGATTTTCAATGAGTTGGTCCCAGTGGAAAGCTGCCGGCCGTGTGATTGAAATCACGTGGTAACACATCCCCCCCTCCCTTCCACCTTTTTTAGCGTCACTTTCTACCGACTTCATCATCATCGTTCGTCCGAAATTTTATGGCCAACCTGCGAGAATTTGGTTTTCTTGAGGTTTGTTTAACCATAATGTTTGTTAGCCGTTAATAGGAAATCGAGTTACATCCAAAACCACGAGTACCCTTTCTCAATACCACCATCTAATTACATTAATCGATGATTAGATTGATAGATTGTGTGCCCCCCAACAAAAAGACGTGCCTTACTTCAATTTTATCAATTAAATTTACCTACATAGCATTGCATATAGTGTGAAATGCCCCAAAATAATGCATTCACTACTTATTGATTCCAAATCCTTTATGTGTCAACTACAAAGGAACCATTGAATGTTTAAACTTTTCAATTTGGTTGACAAAATCTAATATATTCAACATTACGAGAGTGATTTACCCATTTCTTATATAATCCGGTTTTCTGTCTATCCTTATGTATAACCCGTTCAAAAATTTAAATGTACTAAGAGTACTTTGGATTTCCGAGGCAATTATGCCCCTGTTTAAAACTCTACAGATATGATGATTTGTTTTATTAGGAATGGGATCCTCAAGTTTTATCACTGTACGGTTATTGATTCTTGGTTTTACAGAACAATGCCATCTCCAATCGGATTCCAAGCGACAGCCCATGGTTACCTTACACCTTCATAACATTATTTGTCTAAAAGAACCTGTTTCAACCAGTTAGCTCGTCGCATTATTCGCAAATCGCAGTCCAAGTTAGCAGCCATATGTAGGAAGATTGTCCATCTCGTATTAGCTTCGCGTTGGCGTCTTCTCCCAAGATTACAGAGATAGACGCCTAGACCTAGACCCACCCATCCGGTTCCGAAATCGTGCCCTAAACGTACGAATGCCCCTTATTCTACACCCCATCAATATTAAAATCTCTAATAATACCATCTGAATGAATCTAAAATCTTGATAGCGTCAAGAAATCTTTGGATTTTTGGATGCGCCTGGTCGATTTTCCACATCTCTGAATCTTATTACAAGCATGAAACGCGCTTTTTCCTTTAAAAATGATTTAGTCGTTCATTAATTCATCTAGTTACACCAGTATATGGAGATAAAGACTTCCAAGTTTTTTTAAATATTTATTTAATTGATTTCTTTCGTAAGAAAAATCCTCCATCGCTATTTTCGACATTGAGCTCACAGTTTGTGTAGGTAGCAACTCCATTATCGCTGACGTGATTCATTTTAGACCTTTGATATTCTTCAAGTTCATTCGATTGAGGAATCCGCAAAATGTTCATTCATGGAAAACGTACTGAAATTGTTGGACTCTCCGCAATACAGATCAAAACTATTAGATTTCACTCGCCTCCACAATTAGTGGAACACCACAACAATATGTTCGTTACCATCAAGAGAGTTTCCTCGTAACGAACATATTGGACAAAACTCTCATTCTTACATTCTTGCTTTCCTAGAGTTGTACTGAAATATATTTTTCACAAAGTTATCTTAAAACAATCTTTTCAATAATCTCACCACTGTGCTAACTCTAAATTCAATAGGTTATGGGCCCAGCACGCTTCCACTGCGCTAACTCTAAATTCAATAAAAACTACACACAAATTCGTAGAAAATTATTTTTCTATAGAAGCCTTTGTACAAAGAAAGGCTCTCTTGAAATTAGTCATTGCGCATTGCAGAAGATTATTCTGGCGTGCCACTAACAATCAACATGCACATCCCAGTTCCTTCACGTTCTCAACTTCAATCCAACTCCTTTGTATCACCATGTAAAACTATTTCCAATTCAAGTAGATCATAGTACCCTATTCCCTAACTTCGTTAATCTGCATTTTCAAAATTTTCTCTGCCTTGATTGTCGAACCGTCTAAAATATAAATCTACAACGTATTCGTCCTCTTTGCCTCGTGCCACGTATTCTTCTTGAGCTACATCACAGCACGCTAACCTGAAGGTTCACGCTTGAACGGAGTTTTTAATACTGGCACAATATTCAAATTATTCATATGAATAATTATTCCTATTCCTGATTTCAACGATTGCAAAACCAGGCTAGATTTCAAATTTAAGGCCTATGGATTATTAAATTTCTCCGAAAATTGACCATGTAAAATTCTCTAAAAATGAGGAATGAACAAGTTAATAGAGATCGCGATTACATAGAAACTTAATAATACATGGTATGCTGGGAATTATACATTTATCGATTAACAGCGGTTTCACGCCTTTCTGCTTGTTAACAACTTTTTCTTCCAATTCGTGCAATTTATTTTGCTGCAATGTAAACTGTCCCATTTAAGGAATATTTTTGAATGCTCTAAAACTCACTTTCACGAAGTAAAAACGTTCCTTAGGTTGCTTGATACTCATCTGTTGATTCTATGATTGGAAGCATTGCGCCACGATGCAGTTGTGGCACAACATTCTCTCGATTGTTAACTACAGGTGCCTAATATTTATATGTTAATCTTCAATAAGTACAGGTGTTTTGCGGCTTTGATGAATTTTAGTGTCATCAATTAACCACCACTTTTATATCCGTAAAAGCTACATGGCAACACGCTTCTCGTTAAAATGGTTTCTTAAAGTGTTTGTTATATTTCGTTGACAATGACCGGTGACGTTTATTTGAGCTGCTAAATTACTTATACTGACTTACCTCTTGTTACGAGTAAATGATGACTTCCATAAAATACCTAGTACGAAATTGAGAAATCTCATAATTATATATTTAGGTTAGAGATGGGAGATAAACGATTACTATTACAAATACTTCGTAGTCGTAATTGAGTTAAATTTTAAGTTTACTTTTAACAGGAAACATGTCCATTTTCCAAAATGTGTCAGAAAATGTGTTTTTTCATTTAAAGAAAATGTCGGAAAAATGTGTTGGATCTCTAATCTCTTGTTTACATCGACATGTTCGGTTTTGGTGCAAAACTGTGAACTGTATTTTGATGAGAACTTTAACTTTGTCTTTTTAGGCTGGTTTTAAACAAGGAAATGTTCTGGTTTGAACAGAAACTAATACACTTCTAGTTGAAACCGATATTACAGAAGAAAAATGCACAAAAGAATCAGTTTTGAAAATTCGGCGTTGGGCGCCTCGCCAGGGGGCAAGCCCCCCTGACCCCCATATGTTTACTGCTTAGAACTTGCGGCTGAAATTCCAAAAACATGGAACTTTAGCCATGCTATTTTTGCGGTTTCCCTTTTGCTTATTTCTTACCATTCTGCTGGTTTCGATTTGCTACTTTCGTGTCTGCTATTTCGGCTTTACCAATGTGATGGATGTGCCCTAATATTACTGATCTCCGCGGTCTACTGACTGAAATATACTGCCAAGGAGATGGCATAGCAGCTTCCTCGTTACAATCAAAGTGACACCATTATAAAATAGAAAATAAAGAAATCTTCAGATGAAAGATGTTGAGGTAATTGGTCAAACTTCCTAAAGGTTCGTTGTGACATTCTACGGACTAAAGTTAATTTAATTACCTACTTGAGATGAAAGCTGATTATAAATTAAAAATCTGTTTAATCGTTGGTGTGTGACAGCAAGCCGGAAAATGTAAGGGTCATAGTTTCACAATTCTAGCCCCCCCTCTCCCAAGTAACCACTTATAGATGTTTAGTGACAGCAAAAATATTTCAGGCATCAGGGAAAAAGCATGGTCACAAATCACTGGTTTCAAAAATTTCACGTTAGCGCATGCGCAGAGCGTATTGCTGATTATATTGAGATGAAATTCCTGTGGGACCTCAAGAGACCTTATCCGCATAATCCCTCAAAATATGAGCTGAATTCATTCAAAATTGTGGAAGTTATGGCTGTAACGAGGAAATGCGGACAGACAGACACGGAACCAAATTTGTTCAGTAGGCTATGAAACACATAATGCGAGTGGAATTTTTGAATTCGGACAACAAAATTTTTTGGCTCCCGAAATTGAACACTAGGCTTTTACTGCTTCGCAGACTCTTAAGCAATATATCTGTTTTAGTTATGCTGTTAGACTGTTTATGTAAATGAGGACTGGCAGCTCAGGTTCTCGCAGAACTATAAAGTATTATTGGGCAGATGACGACTCACCACTGACTTCCATTGAAGGAAGTACATTATTCTTATCTTATAATATATAAATATTTTACATTACCTATAATATCTAGCGTCACCCATTCCGCGTTCTACTTCTGCGTGACATTTTTTGGCTAGTTCGTCCAAGGCTAAAGCATGTTCCATGATAAAAATTGACATGTTCCCCTTCGAAAGTATACTCCTCGTGCAAGTATTTGTTAATCGTGCACGCCCATCTCTGATTTAGGTACGAAAGTACCAGTTGAAGTAAGAGCAGTTATTTCAAGAAAGAAAGTAACTGCTTTTTCAGTGGAGGTGAGCTGTTCTTTTTAGATTACTCGTTTTAAACCCTGAACGAAAAAATTAAATGGCCGCTATGTGGTCAGCGTGAAATATCCCCCATCACGCACTTTTCGGTTGTTGGCCGGTCGGCTGTTCGTACTATCAAGGTAGGTAATACCAACTCGACGCACGCAACCTGCCGGATCGAAACCTCCGCTTCACGGCCTAATCTACTCGATTCTTTTTTTCCACGGGGTTTTGTTTCGCTTCTTGAATCGCCCTGGTGATGCCTGAAAGGAATAATGTTGAGTAATGGGCAGTTTTCTGGAAATTGTAGGGAACGAAGCTTACGCATTTGCATGTAAATTATGAGCCGTTCGACGGTTCTGACAGAAAAGATGTGAACACTACCTTCCTACCAAGTATTTCAGAAAGCTACGTATTTCCACCACCGCTGTGTGAGCGGTTAACTGTCGATTTGTATTTTGCCCTCCTCATTCTCTTCCATAAATTGCTATACATAAATTGCCATTTTTCACTATAATTGTTTGGATTTGGTTATTATATTGGATTGGTCGATAAAAACTTTTTGGTCGAGTGGATTTTTGATTTGTTTTCAATAAATGATGCTTTGCAATCGAGTAGCAAAAATCTTTTATCCCCCCCCCCCCCTCTCTCCCAATTTAGATGTTGACAATTTACTTTTCAAGGTGAATAGGCAACAAATCTACAATGTCCTTCCTTCGTGTGGTCCCTTAAATTGATGTTAAAATTCTTAGATAGATGATATATAGATAATGTGCATATATTTAAGAACGGGAAAATCAACAAAATTTTAAATTACACATACCCCCTGGCTCGATGGCCGTTAGGCGGGGGACGTGCGTTACCTTACATCATACATGCGAGTATGTTGCACCAGTGGCTCTAAGCTAAATTAGATCAGGTAATTAATCATTTCATATTATTATTATTTTTATTAAATTAAACATTCTTAATAAATCATTACTTATAGTTATAACATCTGAAAAATTGTATTATAGTATTGGTATTTTTATCACAATAGTTAAATTTACAACAATATAATATATTATCTTCACACATTCATATCATTCGTAATCCCCTTAATATATTATCCCATTCTTAATTCCGTAATAATAATTTCCTTGATCATTTCAAACATATTAATCGACCACAACTCACAACGTTGTTAGTTAGCACTGAACACCTCTGCACTAATCAAAATTGAATTCATTAATAAAAAACTACCTATACGACCATGCTTCTCAATAAAAACGATTTAAGTTGTAGTATAGGGTGTTCCAGAAGTAGCGCAGGATGTTGAATTGTAATAAAAAACTCAATTTTTGCCCATTCTGAAAATTTTTTATTTGGAAATGTTCTGTAACATCTCCGATTTAGACATGAAAAATTACATCGGGCATATGTCCCCCTAAAGCGGCCCTACACTGAACGGCCCTGTCATTGAAATTTTCAATCACCTGCTGGCAGGTTCTCGGATCGATGGTAGCAATCGTTCGCCTAATTTCTCCCTTCAATTTCGGGATCGTTCGAAGTTTAAATCTCCATCCTGTTGAAAACAAAATGGGGAAACTTGCCGCACATCTCTTAAAAACCATCGAACTCTTGCAACAAAATTTTCCGAACCGCATCATTTCACTCCTAAGGACGCAGGAGTGGCCAGCACGGTTCTGCGACCTCACCCCTCTCGACTTTTTCTTGTTAGGCTTAATCAAATCGAAGGTTTATGCGAATAAACCTCGAACGACCCCGGAATTGAAGGAAGAAATAAGGCGAACGATTGCCACCATCGATCCGAGAACCTGCCCGCTGGTGATTGAAAATTTCAATGACAGTGCAGGGCCGCTTTGGGTGGATATGCCTGATGTCATTTTTCATGTCTAAATCGGAGATGTTACAGAACATTTTCAAATAAAAAAATTTCCAGATTGGGCAAAAATTGAGTTTTTTATTACAATTTAACATCCTGCGATACTTCTGGAACACCCGATAGTATTCTTCTTCATTGAGGATCGTAATGACCTCCTGGGTGCACAGCTTCGGTTTTCCCGAAAATTGTGTTCTCTTACTACTGAGAATGGCACAGCTACCTAAAAATTGCTCTGTGGTCTCCTGCTCCCCAAGGTTGCACATAGAACATAGGTGCACAGCATACGGATCCCATGGGCGACTGTTCAACGGGAGCAAATCTCGCAGTCTCATCACCACCTTCTTCTCCTCAAAGCTGAGATCTGAATGGATATAGCTGGCTCGTTTATCAAGTTATTTATACAGGAGATGAAATTGTGCCTGATTTGAAAGCTCAACCATTTGCTGCTGAATCACAAGTTTTATTTTTTCCAGTATTCCTGCCGATATGTCACTCCACTTTGCAGCAAAACCCGCAGCAAATGGTATTCCGTGCTTCATGGCAAGGTTTCTCCAATCGGCTGCTCAACCAACGTTTTTGTAAAGGCAAAACTATGCTGATATTCTAGTCCATCTGGTTTCCGGTGCCGGGATTTTTAAAATCCTTTCTTTCAGACATGTACTGATCTTGGGTTTTTTTTAGTTGGTCCTAACTGGTAGCCAACCCGATCGCATCACACAAATCGACGCTATGGACAAAAACTGCTCAAAAATGTGCTTTTTCGTTGTTTTTACTGACATGGGCAAGTGAGGTGGCATATCCTAAGAATTTTGGATGCAAAATTGACTAATATTGGTTGCAAATCCGAAGGAATTCACCCATAGCAAATAATCGCGGTTTCTGAACCTAAAAGTGCACACGCATTGATCCTGTAGGCCAAAAGTGGTCAGAAATGTGTTTTTTCGTGGTTTTTACTGACATAACCAAGTCAGGTGTCATATCATATCAATTTTCGATGCAAAATCGACTAAGATTGGTTTCAAATACGTGGGAATTCACCTGCAGCAAATATTTGCAATTTCTGAACCTAAAAGTGACCCCGCAAAAACCTCACAATGAGCTGAGCAATCATGAATTATTTTTAAGAAAAATTGATACACTTTCGTGTTACAATAATTTCATTAGGATCATTTATTCATTATTATGAGGGGGGGGGGGTCTACGTTACCACATACTCTTGGGGAGCTAGTTCGCGTGTACTCCTTGTTTACGACGTAAACATCCCTCGTTCCCATCACTTAACTCTATAATTGCTGGCGACTACGATGTTTGTGCTTTGAATTATGGTTAAACCACAACATGGTGTGGTACAACACTATAATTGTCGTTACAGTTATTACGGTTATAACTTTTGATAAGTTCTATAACTAAATAACTACTAAGCACTACAGGCCGATGTGGCCCTTGCCTTCTCGTCAATAATTTCTATGTTTAGGACAAATTTAAAATCATTAGACAAGTCAAACTATATCAACTTTAGTGAAGGAATTAGGGAAGTGTAGGAACTTTTTTAAACCTGACGTTCTTAATGTTCAATGTGAATCAACAGGTTGGTTTCCTCAAATCCGCTTTTTATTACGTATTGCGCTGGATTAGCAACCACATCGTGGTGGTCTAGGTATTTCTCCCATATCCTGTTGTTTTTATCATGTAACACGTTTAGGTCGATATGTTATCCGGGTTTCAGTTGTTTTTGTTAGGTAGGTACCGCCCTTCTTCTGCTCTCCTGTTTCGTGGCTCATGTTCGTGGGATAGGGTGAGAATGTGGCAACGTTTCTTCTTGTAAAGTTCGTGGTATTCTACCATTTTCAGTGTATCCCCTCCTCTCCATGTTTATTTGCCTCTAAAAAGCCATCATTCCTATATGGTAACACTTGTCACTAAATTGTCACTTTGGTTTCTCTTATTTCTACCGAATATATAGAAGCACTGATCTTATTAATTATTCCGTCCAATGTCTTTTTCTGCGGATATGTATCGACAGAAGCACAGTCCAGTTATCAGATGTCTAATCGTTACCACTATACAGGTTTTTTAAAATTCATAATAAAGATAATTAAATAATTACAAACCAGTTAGTGGAAGATTACTATCGTTACGTTATGGTTGTTATTCACGGCTGTTGTTCGTAGATTAATTTTTATATACGATACATAATTAAAAAAGTAGTGTCACTCATCGATAACTTTAGTAGAGCAGAGTTGTCCAAAAATATTTTCATCTGCGATTCACATTCAGTCTTTGAGGGAGAAAGTTGGAAGTTCCGTTACAGCTCCCTCCTTGGGAGTCGTTTAGTTTCATTTAAATTTGAAATTTTCGTTGAGCTAACTACGCCCTACTGGGTCACCTCGGGGTTTTACTCAACCTACAGTACTGCCCGGAATCGTTAATTGTATCTTTAGAAAACTGGCAAGAACGTTAAAATATTTTTCACCTCTATTCAATTTTTCGTTAATTTCGTATTGTTTGATATGATGATTTATTCATACATTAAGGTTAAAAAAGGTAACATAACACAGAATTTCTGGTTATATTTGGGATATGTTTAACATTATTGTTTATATTTGAACCTTTACGTTGTTTCCAACATAACAACAGTTCACTTTGTAAATTTGGTCTGAAAATAATTATTTTCCTATACGAACATCCTCAATTTCTAGTTAATTCCATATCAATATCATATTCCTGTGCATAGAACACCGCTTTCATTTATAGTAAGCTCATACTCTCATATCGAAATACCTACAATGGTGGTATATACTGTATATAGAGACGACGTGGAAATCCAAGAATAGAACACCTGCATTTAAAGAGATAAAACAATTCATCACCTACGCTTCTTTATTCACAAATATGTAACAGAAGTCTTGACAACTCGATTTGAAGCCAATATTCCATTGCAATTATATCAGCTGATTCTATCCTTCTTTGGTATCAGGCGATTTTTAATACGTTCAAGCATATTCACATTCGTGTTGACCTTCTTTTTTCCGTCTAAATTCTAACTCTTTGGGAGAGATGAAACGGATCAACTTGAGCAATCCGGTTTCTCTCATCGAACAAGATAGACAGGACATCTATCAATAACGAACATAGAAACTTGGTTTTATTTTGGAAGTTTCCGAAATACAGATTTTTGACATTTCATCTCTTTGATTTCACCCTTCGGGATTGCCTGAGATCGTTGCCGAGAATTCATTCCCAACTAGACGCCAAATGTGGTTTTTGATCCAAGTTTCATTAACTTTGATTCCGTCGTTTCGAAGAGAAGCTCCGGACGTCGAACGGACAGATTTTTGGATTATTATTCAAAAATAAACCATTGTCATCGCTCTTGAAAAAAAAAAAAAATTCTAACCCCCCTGGATATTTCATGGTTTACGTTTCAAAGGGTATAGAATCCGAATCTGCTATAAAAATTTCCGTCCGTACGCCGTACGCAAGATTTCTCCCAAACGGCTGGAGCAAAAGATCTGAAATGTTCAGGAAAAATCCATGTTGGTCCGACAACGCTCCAATTCTTTAGCCAGCTCTCTCACTTTATTTAAAGTGCCCTTTAAGGGTTGTCAAAGTTTTGTAAAATCCCTAAAAACCTCAAAAAAAGTCAAGGCGGTCTAAATTTGTACTCTTTTGAAGAACACTCCACGAGGAATCGAATGAGCACCTCCCCAGGTCCGTAGATCAAACCATTCCCGGATGTATGGCCCGATTTATGGTGCCAACATTCGGGTTATTTTGGTTTATTATTGTTTTTGTTTTGATATCAGTAACCTAGTGACGTAGTGATGTAGTAATGTGGATACTGGAGTGAACTCCTAAAGGCTTTCTAGCATTGTAGGTTGGAGGATTCTGATATGCATGAAACGCTGCAAATTATTTCACTGTGGTTTATTATTCAATTGGCTTGCGTTCATGATTTGAATTTCTACTAAGCTTCGGAGTGTCCGTGTTTCACAAGCGATAGAGCGATTATTGAATTTCAGGAGGCACACAAATATGATCAACTGATCAATCCAAATAGGTATTTTGGTTGAGAAAAGATTTACGTGCTCTATGCATATCTCCTGAAATTCAATAATCGCTCTATCACCTATGAAACACGCACACTCCATAGCTTAGTTGAAATTCAAATCATGAACGCAATCCAATTGAATAATAAACCCCAGCGAAAGAATTTGCAGCGTTTTAAAATGTGATTTGTGAATTCTACCCATCTTGAAACGTAAAACCACAAATTTTGAAGGAGTTAAATTTTTTTTTTCTTGGTTGATTTCAGAGGTTCATTATTAAAAATATTAAACCAAAATATAGGTTCCGATATTCTAGAAACAATTTCCTCAAGTATCGTAGGAAAAAATATCGACAAAAATACCGATGTATCGAGAAAGACATATCAATATTTCCGTTACGTTTCGGTACTTCCCTATTTTGTTTAAAATACGATTGGATTCGATTATTGTAGAACATTTTGTATCCAGGTTCCATTCATTCAATCCAGTTTTCTAGTACAAGGTATGAAATGACTCAAAGATTGTGGAAATAATTTGCTGGGTATATCGTAGGAACAAATATATTCAGAAATAACAATACATCGATAAAAAATAACGATATATCGATTTGTGCCTACCCGAGGTAGTAGTCCAGTACAAGGTATGGAGACTCAGTTATCGTGAAAATAATTTTCTGGGTATATCGAAGGAAAAAATATCTGTGGAAATAACAATATATCGATAAAAATTGACGATATATCGATAAAAAATAATAATAAATCTAGCAAAAATTATCGATATTTGACCAATATTCCTATTTTGATAATCGCCGAGTTCAAAACCGATTGGAACCGATTGTTACCTGCAATTTTGAACACATTCCCATTGATTCAAGCTAGTAGTCAGTTACAATTTATGGAGAATCAGTGGTTGTAAAAATAAGTAACGATAAGGACAAAATATCGGCAAGAATAACGATATCTCGAGCATGAGTTATTATTATTTTAAATATCTGTAATTTGATCATCGCTTTGTTCAAAATACGATTGGATCCGATTATTGCCCGAAATTTTGATTACAGTATCATTGATTCCAGCCAGTATTCAATTGCGAAGTAAGGAGACTCAATCAGTGATTGTAAAAATAACGTCCTCGATGTATCGTAGAAAAAAATAACGATATATCAAGCATAAAGTATCGATATGTGTTCAACTTCCTTATTTTGGTCATCACTGTGTTCAAAATACTAATTGGATCCGATAGATCTCGAACGTTTTGAATCTAGGCCCCCATTCATTAAAGCTTGTAGGCAATTTCAAGGTATGGGAGACTCCGTGATTGTAGAAATAAATAACGATATATCAAGCAATAAGTGTCGATATATTTTCAACTCTCCCATTTTGATCATCGTTGTGTTCAAAATACGATTGGATCCGATTATTACCTGCAATTTTGAATGCAGTTCCATTGATTCCAGCTAGTACAAGCTCCACCCAATTACAATAAATTAGTCCAGTCAATTACAAGGTATGGAGATTTCTAGGTTGTAGAAATAAGTAACGATATATCAAGCAATAAGTGTCGATATATTTTCAACTTCCCGATTTTGATCATCGCTGTGTTCAAAATACGATTGGATCTTATTATTGCCAAACATATTGACTCCAGGCCCCATTCATTCAAGATAGTAGTCAACTACAAGGCATGGAGACTCGGTGATTTCATAAATAAATAACGATGTATCGAGCAATAAGTGTCGATCTTTTTTTCAACTTCCCAAATTTGATCATCGCTGTGTTCAAAATACGATTGGACCCGATCATTGCCGAACATTTTGAATCCAGGCCCCAGTCATTCAAGCTTGACCACTTCCGTAGGGCGACAATCACGGGGAAACCCTGCCGCCTTCTCGGTTACGAAATCGTGCCATCGACCGTGGAAATATTTTCCAATCCTGGAAACCTTGAGGCGACTTGGAGAGCCGAAATGCTATGTAAGCTTCAACTCACAACAATCCGTGTTTTGCCAGTCAAGAACGAGTTTCACACAATGTATTATTTTCCTAATGAAGTGAAAAACTAACCTGCCTTGATGAAAGGAAAATTCTTGCTAGGAATGAAGATTTCCGTTCTCGTTTTGCTAACTTGTACTTTATTAATATTATCGCTGTAACTCCATGTACATTCATAGGTAGCGATATTGACTTGCTAATTACGTCTGATGAATATTAATGTATAAATATCAGTAAATACTCGTATTTTCTGTTAGAAGGTATTCGCTTTCAGTTCTAGGTTGTTATATTATGAGAGAATATGTGTGCGACGCTTTTACTTTCTCAAAGCCCTGAAAGTTAAAGCAGATATTACGTAATCGTCCTGAAAATAGTTTTCATAACCCCACCTATGAAGGGGCTTCAACTGAAATCTTATATTTATGAATCAGAAAATGTAGTTATATTTTTTTTTTTTTAATAATTTAGTGGACTTTCTGTCTTTAAGGCACGACAACGGAAAATCCAAGTTTCCAGGTTGGGTTTTCATACTCGAGAGCAAAACACCGACATTACCTGATTGCTATCTAAATTCATAATTATGAAATTTCAATTCTCGATATGTTTAGGACCATCTACCAAATGAATGCTCATAAATGTAGCACATCATGTTTTTCCTCAGAAAAAAATGCTGTAGTGATGTTGTTCGCTAGATACTGTAAAGGCTATAAATTCCTAAATTAAATTATGTAATATCATCTTATTTTTGACATTTTAATTTATCAATTCAAAACTTTTATACATTATCTGATTAGAAGCTTGTGCCGACATCAAAATTGTTCACATCCTGTTGTAATACAATCTAATTTTTATTACAACGTAATGCACAGTGTTGGAACAGTTAAAAATATTGATGTTTGTGTGCAGAAAGTTGCGTAAATCCAAATTTGTGAGTGGGCCATCGGACCTTAATAAGGTCTTGCAGTGAAACCAATAATTTATAAAGCAATACGTACATTATTCATTTACCTAAAACCCTAAATTCAATACTGATATTTTAATGATCTATTTGGTAAGGTAACTACTAACAACAACACTATACCAACTACTTAACAAGTAGTTCTGCTCATTAGGAATAATATTGTTACATAAAAGTCAATGAAGGTAAGGTATTTCGCAGATAGTATTTACACTATTGCTAGTGTAACGTGCCGGTCAGATTTACAATGTAATTTGCCTAGTTGTATGCGGATGTTCCATGCAGACAAAATTAGTTTTCAACATAGTTCTAATTAGTATTTTCGAATACCCAAAATCCCTCGTTAGTCCGACCATGCTGCTTACAGATTTAATATTTGTTCTTCTGTTGAATCTTATCAAATAGTTGAGATACGAGTTAGAGTATAAACATTGGATGAATCACAAATTGTCAGTCATCATCCCAAATGTCTACATTAACTCATAATCGCTCTCCATAATAGTGTATCTGTAATGTACAAACATTTTTACTCGTAGTAATGATTCAGAGTTCACATTTCAGATTCGTATTTATTCTCTCATTCGGTATAACATTTGTGTAAGTTAAGATAATATTATATGTAGAAGTCTTGTTTAGCATTTTGTTTAAGCCAACCATCAACGGTCAACTCCACTTAAAACTGTTTCCAGAGGTCTTCAAGGCATTTTCATAGAGGTTCGTTGCGTCATGAACAAACTTGAAATTGTTTTAACAATCAACTTCTGCAGAATGGTTTCAATTTCAATGGAATATGCAGCTTGAATTTGGACTGAAAACCCCAATGTTTAAAATTAATTGAAATAAATGTGGGTAGTGAGCTGATATTGCAGGTAAAGGAAAGAATGTTTACTAAAGGGAGTTCAGCTAATGCTTGATATGGTCCTTGAATATTTATGTGGCACATGAATATCTCAGATTTTGGTGACATTTTCAGAGAATGTGCCTGTACATGGCGTCTTATTAGTTCCATTGTTCGCTAATCAATACTTATCTTTGCGCATTATGCATAGAGTAAATCATCCTGTATCAGAGTGGGTTAAATTGTTTCTGAAGCCATTCTGGCCCAATACAATCTGCCAGGACTTGACGGATGCGGCAGTAGTGGGTTTCCTTCACTCTTTCTTGATGTTATAGCAGGCCCTCTTGTCTCCTCTGGCCTCAGCCACACTCTACATATGAGTGTGCCCGGGATGGACCTCGTGGGGATGTCAGGTTTTTTATGGGATCCGGTACTTATGACTGACAGGAGTTAATGACGCCGAAGTACCATTTCATCTCTCCTTTTAACTTGTGATCTTTCCATTGTCGGGTGTCATTCTTTGTTAAGTCCATATCCATATCTTGTTAAAAGAGGGCTGAGAGAGGGCAAGTACTGAATATCCTCCCATCTTATCACGAATCCTACCTACGTACTGGACTCCTAAACTATTAAATTGCACTTATTACCACAGATCCATTCTCGGCTACAGTCTATGTCACGTTCACACAATAACGTTACACGGTCACAATCTGTTAACACGGACTTTCGTACTAGTCAGCGGACCTGGGGAAACCCCCTACCCTTCCTTGGCCTCCCTGGTTCCCGTTCTGGAGGGTTTCCCGATCTTCTAGAGTAAATCCATAAAATATTTTCTCAAGGCCTAGTTAATCGATCTAGCTCAAATTCGGAGGTTTCGTTTTAAAAAATATAGAGTTTGTCATTCGAAATGGATTTTAATATGATCCAATCACGTACGTCGTAGCTGCTGTTCGTGGACAAATGTGAAATCCTTGTATCAAGCTTTATTTTTACAATTTTCATTCAATGGTAAGGAAATTTTCTGGGAATGTGGAGGTTGGATGAAGATAGTTCCCTATTAATTTCATCACTCATTAATTGTTTTCAGTGCTCATGCGCAAAACAAAATCCATCCAGCTTCATTTCCTCAAGATCCATTCGTCTGATCTTCAAATTCAGAGGATGTTAGGGAAATTAAAGATTGTTTAATATTCCATAAGAGTTTATTGCCATCGAGTGCGCTAACTTCAAACAATTAATGGGCTCTATAGTTTTCATTCGATTTTGATGTCATTTTTAGGGTTGATTTTCCTTATTAAGATCAGGAAAACAATCCTATTACAAATACTAGGAAACTACGTGCCCCAACCAATCTGACGGACGTTATTGTCTATAACAACAATTCATAATTCGGCAAGCTTGTCGTGGTTCATTGAAATAACTAATGAATAGAGACTTTTCTTCTTGTTCAAAAGCCAACCTGGTCGGTCTCTCTCGTGTTCAGATTCGCTGCCCCTCCAGCCACTGAGCGTACTCTTCTCGCACCTCGTTACATAACGAATCAACATTTGACGCAACGTGGAGCCGCGTCGACAAAACGATCTGTTTCCATTCTCGTCGACCACTCGACCCAAAAAATTTCGACTCGTCTGAATCAAATTTCCTTTGTTTCTCACTTCGTATTTCTCCTGTTTACCGATGACCCCTTCGCTTTAGACATCTCACTCGATCTATTTCTATTATTCATGTTCTAACGCCGCTTCTTGGAACATTCTGAATGTACATCGTAGGCGCAGCTGAGTTGGGACAAGTTGTTGATTATGGCCCGTCAGTCAATATACTGACAATATCAGGGTTCGATACGGTAATGGTAACGTTTAATTAAAAAGTTATTTTGTGCCGACCCGAGGTATGGCTTTATTTAATCCAAATAGACTTGGCCAATCGAGAATGGGCTCTTTTGTGTTCGCGCAAGGAGCTAAATAACATTTTCGCCCACCGAAATGAAATATCCGCTTTCTTCTAGGACTTGAAGATCAATCAAGCCAATGACTTAGCACGTTCTAAACTGACCCCAGTCCAATTATGCTGACTTAGTTAGCAGACGGCAGCCTTTGAATCGACGTGCGGGGTTCCCCATCTTCAGTGCAGTGTACTCATGTAAATTTGTCAGAACATCGTTTTTTAATGAACTATTCAGTCAATCCCTTCCAGGGTTTTTCATGTCCAGGATGTGTCCGTCCGCAAACGTGGAAAATGTAGAGATTGTTGACACATCACCGCGTTTAATAGAGCGAGTTAGGTGCAAATGTCAGGCATTGTGCTGGATTTAAAAAAATGAGGAAACGTGATTCACTAAACAAACTTGAATTGCAAAATAACCCAGAAGCCAAGTGTTTAGAAAAATTGCTAGGGGGCATCTTTGTTAGAAAATGAGTTCTAGAATCAATTTTTGGCTTCTTTCAGACCTGATTTGCCAGAACTTTGTATATACGTGTGTACGGTCTTGAACTAGTTGGGAAGCAGGTCTGGCTACGCTGATAGCGGTGGGTAGTTACATCGTGCGGAGGTGTCTGATAGTCTAATGTCAAATACACGACTCATACGTTGTCTATGCCATGTTCAAGTGTCCCTTCAAGGACGCAGTGATCCTTATGATGGTCGTTCTCCCTCGTAGTTCACACTGACTCGAACATAAATTTAACATAATTATTATAGGTGTCTCGGCAGCCAGGTCCTCCGGCACAACAAAAGCCGAACTCTTCTCATCGCTTTTGTTTAAAAAAAAAAAAAAAAAAAAAAAAAAAAAATTGAAACGTACACTCTGCATTTTCAAAAATAGGTTGCAGAGAAGATTACGAGTTTTTGGGAGCTTACGAGACCATGATTCCAAGGGAGATGGCTGAGATGATCAGACTCGATCTGACGTTTGAAGATGCTCATTGTTGACAAAAATATAAATTGGTGACACTTCCTATGGCCAACCCCAAAAGCCCGTACCTCCGTCGTATTTGTCTCAAAAATTTGAATATAGAAATTTACAGGTTGGCTCTTAATGAACGAACCACCCTTTCTATTTCCGTTGATTGTGGAGAAATCAAAAAACTTGTCGAAGCTCCCCTTATTTTTTTGCAAAGAATTTAACCATTGTATTTTTCGCAAATTCCCGCTGCACACACCAACTTTGTTTTTTCAAATGGAACCCCCCAATTTTTATTGCAGAATCCGGATTCTAAATCCAATTTTATGAACATTTTACTTCGACGACTTTTTTTTTTTTTTTTTTTTTTTTTACGCACCCAGGAGCGTCCAGAAGCGCCCAAAGTTTGCCTACGCCTGAAACGTGCTGGTTAAAAAAAAAAAAAAAAATCACCTTATCCTGGCTCTTGATCATTTTGTTTTAGTTAGATGAGTTTTTAGGCAAACGGTTCGGTTCCTGCGCCCAGAAGGATACTCGAAGAAAACAGGAATGTTATGGTGCAGGTTTGAATAAAATTGATCCACTAGAGGTAAACAACTTGGATTTATCGCCGAACCGTCTCGACAAGATAATTTAGATACTAACCCACCTGCCTACAAACTCATCTAACTAGAAGAAAAATGATCAATAGCCAGGATTTGGTGATTTTTCATTTTTTTTAAACCAGCACGTTTCAGGCGTAGGCAAACTTTGGTTGCTTCTGGACACTCCTGGGTGCGTCCAAAAAAAAGTCGTCGAAGTAAAATTTCATAAAATTGGGTGTAGAATCCGATTCTGCAATAAAAGTTTCGGGGTTCCATTGGAAAAAACAAAGTTGGTGTGTGCAACGCAAATTTTCGCGCATGCGCAATGCGCAAAAATGCAATGGTTAAACTCTTTACAAAAAAATAAGGGGCTTTGCAAAAAAATAATTCGACAAGTTTTTTTATTTCTCCACAATCAACGGAAATAGAAAAAGTGGTTCGTTCATTAAGAGCCACCGTGTATAACACAGAAAAGTACATATGTTGCATCTTCCATGACGATCCCAGAATCTTTCTCTTGACAACAAAATCGTTGGATTAGGTGTTTACCATTGTACATTATTTTGATATAAAGAAGTCAACTTCACATTTTCTCTTCATGGTTGAAGAATTCGTTGCAAATCTTGTCACCCCCGAATTTTCCACGTCTTTCGGGGAGAGAGACCTGGGCTGACGTAATATTTTCCCTTCGTTGCGCTCCGGTTGCCCCGTTCTGCGTAAAACTGTCTTATTATTGGTTTGTGACGGGTTTAGGTTTTGTTGTTGGCATCATTTGTTACAATCGAGCGTGGAATCAAATACCTACCCATGTTTTCGTTTATGTCTATACATCAAAATTAGAAACCTTTTTCCAGAAGTTGCAAATAGTTTTCTGTATGAACCTATATACAGTGATTCATAATGATGTATCATTATTCTTTGGAGCTTTCTCGCAGTACGCAACCAGCATCCTATGTGGCCTCACATTGTTGGATAAATTTAACAATAACAGGTTTTACAAATGTCGGAGAGTGTGGTTGTTGTTCACATCACCACCAAACTGGTGTCTATTCTAGTTTGAAAACGTGAATAAGTTGAATCTCGATTTCCGATTTCCAAAGTGAAAATTCTGTTAATTCCTAGTAAAATGTCAATTAATTTTTAAAAAACCATTGAATTTCGGTCCCATCAAGAATTCTTTAGTCCTCCTAGAATTATAAATCCTATTTTCGTAAAACTTCACAACACAAAGCTTATAGACTGCAAGGAACTTCCTCACCTCAAGTCTGAAATTGGGCTTGCCCTCAACGGAGAATATCGAGGCCCTTGGAGCGGCTTCCTCAAAACATCAGCCACTATCTTCACTGTTATGTGCCTGAAACCAACTTTTGCTCTGTTCCACTACGCCTCTGATGAAGAAGTGAAGAATATCATATGCTTCGTCTTGGGTGGTGTGCCGGGTTCTTGCGAAATGTTTTGTGCCCCGTGATTATCGTTCATTCGGGTAATTGCCCCTTACTCTTTGATGAATCGGAGTTCTTTCAAGAGTCTGCCTGAATAGATGGCTTCTTTGGTCGCATCTTTTGATGAAATGTACTCAACCTGTGTCCTGGAGAGTGCGACAGTACACTGTTTCCCAGCTTACTGTTCCTCCTGGTGTTTCTCCAATTTGTAATACTCTATGCTACCTTTTATGTAATTGTCCAATTCTCGGGGGTGATAGAAGTAGGAAGGTACCTAGGAACGAAGTGCTTTGCTAGATGAAGAGCAAAGGATAACAAACTTGCTGCTTGTAAAAGTTTCAAATTAAATTTGTACATAACCAAAATTGGGCTACGCTGAATTTGACCATATGTACTATTTTTATTGATTAGTATAAACATATTTTTAGTACATTTCCGTAACTCACTAAGGCCTTTCATTAAATTATTTTCATTTTACCAATTAGTGGTGAATTTTAGTATTTCTAAAAAGAGGTCTGTTGACATTACGAATCGTTGAAGGATTCCACTATGTGTTTGTATTCCGTAATTAGCATGAAAATGCATTTACCAGACTATTTAGGTTAGTAGGTGATAATGCTGATATCGAACCAGGTAAATTGGCCTTCACAGCTCAAGGCACCATTCTGGTAACTAGCACAAAGATTGTTACTTTTAGTTTATAATCATATGTGCAGTAATGGGTAATATTGGACAAAATCTGAACAATCACATTGTGGTGGACATAACCCACATATTCTCCTTTCTGGTTGATTCTTTTCAGTTTTCATGTGAAAAAAAGAAGGATTTGCGCTTCAATTCACATTCTCCATTTAGTTCTATTTGCATTGTATGTTTGACAGCAATTGTCAATGGGATTCGTATCGGACCTTTAGGAAGGCTGAATGGGAGGAAAAGATGAAGAAATTTATTCCTAAAAATATCCCCGAATGCCGAAACTGTTTGTATGAAATAAAGTAATAATACCGACTTGGAAGGAGCCTAATGCACTGTCAACCTACCGTACTTATAGTTATGGTTTGCTATTTCCACTAATGAGCATTTGTGATAAGGATAAAAAATGTCGGACGGAAGAATTGTTTTCTATGAATTTTGAAATATAAACCAACAAATTACGCGGAGAGTAATTTCTTTCGGTCGACTATATAAAGGTTCAGTGTCGCAAATCATGAACTGTATGATAATCCCTTTCTAAATTTGTAGCTTCGATGAAATTGTGATGAAAACGCTGCAAATTCTTTCACTGGGGTTTATTATTCAATCGGCTTGCGTTCATGATTTGAATTTCTACTAAGCTTTGGAGTGTGCGTGTTTCACAGGATAGGGTAATTATTGAATTTCAGGAGATATACATGGAGCACGTGAATCTGTTCTAGACCAAAATACCTATTTGGCTTGATCAGTTGATCATATTTGTGTGCCTCCTGAAATTCAATAATCGCCCTATCCTGTGAAACACGCACACTCCAAAGCTTAGTAGAAATTCAAATCATGAACGCAAGCCGATTGAATAATATTTGTAGTGAAAGAATTTGCAGCGTTTTTTTATTGAACCTCAATACCCCCCACAATAAAAACATCTATAATTTATCAAGTCCTTTGGCACTTGTATTGCGTTAAAACTTCCCCAAATCCAAATTTAAACGATGTAGTCAAATGTAGACAGATGTAGAGGGGGCACACAAACATCATCAACTGATCAACAAATATGTGTTTTGGATGAGAACCGATTTACGTGGTCTATGCATATCTCCTGAATATTAAATATGATGTAAACACGCACTCTATTCATAATTCAAATCACGTCTTACGCAAGCCAATCTACTAAAGTAGCGCTGCATTTCACTGAATTGGCTTGCGTTCATTTTCATATCAGACCCCATCGTTAAACTCGCATTTTGGTTGAATGAACAATCTTGGAACAGACCTATCTTGAAATTCGATAATCGCTCTATCACCTGTAAAACACGCACTCTCCGGAGCTTAGTACAGATTCAAATCACGAACGCAAGCCAATTGAAAAATGAACCCCAGTGAAAGAATACTTATTTACCCCAGTAATAATATTGAATAATAAACCCCAGTAATAATATTGAATAATATTTACCTATATATTATCAGAATGCTTCAACCCGTGTATCGGCTACTAACTACACTACAAGTATTCACATGGGCTATCACTCCAGTATCCACATTCGCTACAACTCGACGCTATCGGCCGGACATCACTAGGTTACAAACAAACAATAATAAACGAAAAAACGCAAATGTTGGCACCATAAATCGGGCCATACATCGGGAATGGTTTGACCTACGGACGTGGGGAAGGGCTCATTCGATTCCTAATGGTATGTTCTTCAAATAGGAAAATATTTAGGCCGATTCGACTAGTTTTGAGGTTTTCAGGGATTTTACAAAACTTTTACAGCCCTTAAAGGGCACTTTAAATTGAGTGAGGGAGCTGGCTCAAGAATTGGGGCGTCGTCGGACCAAGCTGGATTTTTCCTGAAAATTTCAGATTTTTTGCTCCAGCCGTTTCGGAGATATCGTGCGTACGGCGTACGGCTAAAGATCTTGAAATTATGATCAATTTTCCAATTATATAAGTGCTGGTGATATCTGTTGGTAGTTCTTCCCCTTCGGTGACCATACAAAATTTTTAATTATACGTTTTAAAGAAATCGCGCGTTATATATTTTTATGAAGTATATTCGCATTTAAGGCAAACACATATTTTAGAATCAACCGTGGCTTCAGAGCATGCGTTTCCTGAAATTTTTGGTCACCTTGCATATTTGTCATAATTTTATTACCTATGATGCAACTGTCTTGGTGATTTTAATTGCAATCGAATAAATTAATTAGTGCTGTGAACACAGGCACTCTATTCATAATGTATCGACATCATGCATCGTCTCATTTATGCTTGACATTTGCCTTAAAAAGTGTGTCCTATTATGTATATGTACTCCGTCACGGATTATAACAAAACTGAAATGTACTGAGAAGTGAGTTCACAATGGTTTTCCTTGTTTGGTTTCAGGTGAGATGGCTCCCGAGCGGGGACAGAGAATAATCGACGAAACAGGTGTCGCCCCCAGTCAAGAAGGTACAAGGTCTCCTCACGCCATTCTCCACCTCAAAGTAAGCTTTAGCTTCATGTTAATTTTTCTAACGATAACTCTATTTGGGTTTATCGATGTTGTTCTGACGAACGAAAATACTCAACATCTTTACAGGATTAAACAACTCCTTACGTAGACTCTTCGTTAGGTACGAAACTTATTGTTGGAAATCCGTTATATTTGCCTAAATACTCAATTCATTTCTTTAATGAAGTTGCAGAGTACGTTTTCCAGAGTTATTAGCGGTTTTTAAAATAATTTTTGTGAGCAAAAAGGCTAGTTGTTGATGGAATGAAATAGTTGCTCCTTCTGGGAAGTGCGAACTATCCATATCCATCATGATCTGGAGGTAGGGGGGGGGGGGGGAGGCCAGTAATAGATAGGCCAGGAGTAAATGGTAATTTTTAATAACATAATATTCAAGAACATTCAAGAATTAGTGCACATTTTGCCTATGGGCACAGTGTGAGAGAAAGGGATGTCAGGATAGTTGTTAATGGAGATGAGTGGTTCGTAACCAAGCTCTGCTACCATATGACGTGGAAGAGATTGAATTGACTAATTACTCCTTCCAAGGGTTGAGGCGATATGCCTGCAATACCTAGACGATACCCCTGTACCTAAAAAGATTCAGGCTTAGCATTTTCAAGAAACGGGGAATGTAGATCATCCATATTCACCACAATCCTAGCTTTCGAAAAGCAGGGGAGAAGGCTCGCAATAGGCTGGTTAGGGGGGGGGGGGGTAAGTTTTAAGGGAGCTCAGAACCCAGAGCCGCCCAGAAGAACATCACGAAACAAGATTGTTTTTCTCAACTTACAATTACATCTCCAAAACTCATCATCAATTTACGTTATTATACACCAATCGATTCAGTAGAAAATGTACTCGTAGATTGTAACTATTTTAGGTTATGGGGGGGGGGTCACAAATGTTGAAGCTTAGGTAAATAGTCATTTTTAAGGGTAATATTTAAACGTAATGCTGATTTTACATATCCATCATGATCTTGGGGGTAGGGGAGGGAGGCCAGTAATAGATTGGTAGGCCAGGAGAAATGGTAATTTTTAATAACATAACATTCAAGAATTAGTGCACGTTTTGCCTATGGGCACAGTGCGAGAGAAAGGGCCGATTGTACAGCCGATGTTGGAGGTGGTTCTGGCTCTGCTACCATATAATATGGTCGTGATGGAATGGACTAGTTGCCTAAAACAGCTTTAGCTCAGGTTTAATCTTAGGCCTGGCAGTTTCAAGAAACAGAAAGAGGGAACTACCCACATCCTTTCACAAAGCTCTATCCTTGAACAATGTCTTATTATGTGGTAGGTACTTGAGGTTTCAACGGTTTTAATTCTCATTGCATGCTGTTAGATAACAAAAAATTATCATTTGAATGGAGAGTTAATTTTAAAAAATGTTCAAATTCAAAGTTCGGTTCTGGGTTCTTCTAGTTAAGGCTCTTTGAAAAAAACGTTTCTGTGTTCTTGACAGTATCTAATTTCCTAACAAGATGGATATTTTTATTACCTGTGCACTTAAATTGCCTTTCAGATTATTTGAGTAATAACTGAACGAATTTCGTTAGAATCAAATGATACTTCATGGATCTGTAGACGTATGAGCAGTAGTTTTGTAACGTAGATTAAGGCAGGTACCTAAACAACATTATTAACTCGTTTATAAATTTCTTGATTTAGTTGTGTAATAATTGTTATTCCATTTACTTATTGTCGGAGATGTAATTCTTCCGACATTTGTCTATCTATGATGTAGATTCTGGAGGAGTGCAAGTACAGTATGCGTTGTACCGCACTCGTGAAAAATATCTTGTCGCCGGCCGTCTTGAATCAACCTTTTCCTTCTATTGATTTGCAGGAGGGGGATGGAGCATTAGAAGGTGCCGCTATCGGTAGAGGAGAAGATGATGACCTTACGTCTCTCTCGTGGCTCCAAGACAAGAACCTTTTGAAAGGTAAATTTCACTTAATTATGTTCCCGGACCTCGTCAACTAGGTCACAACATTTCTCACATCATAGGTCGCCATTCGCTATAAATACTACCGGCAGTTCTATCGATGAGGATCGGCTAAACTTGACAATTCGTTGTAATGAAAATATCAATTGTTAGTACTCTGATCTAATTATCTTGTGAATCCTAGGTATCATACTACCTTTTGATAACAAAAGATCTATCTTGGCAGCAGAAGTATTTCTATCACTTTCGAAAAGCCTAAAGCAAAATTTTCACTTGCACGTTACGTTTTGGTTCTCTGTTTTCGTGACTGATCATCAAATTCTTTTAACGGGAAAACTATGTTAGGGTAACAATTCTATACGAATATTCTGTCCGATTTCGAGTGAATTCTTGGATGTTTCTTGTGATGGATCTACGAAGGTTTTGGACTGGACAGATTCAGAAGTCGCCTTGAAGCAAAAGGTCGGATTCGTAACATCTTGTCGCTGATCTAGAATGAGTACATATGTACTCTTAACCACGAGTGGACACACTTTTACTGAACTCATGTGGCTCAAGTACCATCTTCTGAGCGACATGGGTATCCATTCAATAAGGGAAGGCAGCATTATCACGAGCACATATGGGCCATACCATCCAGGAGCACATGAGGAGCTCGAGAGTGCCAACCTCTTACGGGTACTTACCAAACAAACTTAGGGTAGGGGTGGTGGGTTCTACCTCTCGTTAGTATTGGCTTTTGGGCTGGACAGGGTCAGAAGTCTCCTTGGAGCAAAAGGTCGGATTCGTAACGTCTTGTCGCTGATCTAGAATGAAGTACATATGTGCTCTTAACCACGAGTGGACATACTTTGACTGAACTCACGTGGCTCAAGTACCATCTTATGAGCGACATGGGTATCCATTCAGTAAGGGAAGGCAGCATTATCACGAGCACATATGGGCCATACCATCCAGGAGCACATGAGGAGCTCGAGAGCGCCAACCTCTTACGAGTACTTACCAAACAAACTAAGGGCAGGGGTGGTGGGTTCTTCCTCTCGTTAGTATTGGCTTTTGGGCTGGACATGGTCAGAAGTCTCCTTGGAGCAAAAGGTCGGATTCGTAACGTCTTGTCGCTGATCTAGAATGAAGTCTATATGTCCGCTTAACCACGAGTGGACACACTTTGACTGAACCCAAGTGGCTCAAGTACCATCTTCTGAGCGACATGGGTATTCATTCAGTAAGGGAAGGCAGCATTATCACGAGCACATATGGGCCACACCATCCAGGAGCACATGAGGAGCTCTACAATGCCAACCTCTTACGAATACTTACCAAACAAACTAATGGTAAAGAAGGTGGTAGATTCTTCCTCTCGTTGGTATTGCAGTGTCTCAGTGGACAAATGTTCCTTGAATGATTTCATAGGTAACTTACAAAACTTTGGGACGTAAAAATCAAAAGGTATGCATCAATATTTCCACGTGCCCGTTTTCCCTTTCCTAAAAACCAATTTCCCTTTTTTGAAAAATGAGCAATATAAGATTAAACACTGCAAATCATTACATGAATGTTTATTATTTCCATATCCCCTAAGTAAATCACTTGTCTAGAACCGTTGAACGGTGTCTATTGTACTCGTACATTTGTCTAAATATAAATACGTAGACAGGGTGTCTGCGGACAGAAATTGAACCCAACACCTACACTTCACTACTCCATCTATAAATAACAAAAGCTGACAACCCAAAGTACAAAGCTTCATCAGGAATCTAATTATATCGACTAGATTCCGGTTAAAGTTAGATGGTGCTTACCCACCAACTGAAAATGTATGAGATTGATACGAGAAACGCCTATCTAAGTTTCTCTAGACGGTCAGCGTATAAAAAACTTATAATAAACTCATTTCTTGTAATGAGAATTCCATTGAAGTTACATAATCTGGTACGATCATTATTAGGCTATTTTTATTAAGTCCATCCCAGTTCACATTCAACTGCAAGTTGACGTTCTTTCTTCCTACCGTAGTTTTTGTCCCTAGGAAGAGCGAACGGATTAACGTTCAGTGATCCGAGTGGACATTACAATTTACCATTTCAATTTCAGAAACCGCTCCCACCCGGATATTGATCACATTCTGAAATTGAAATGGAAGATTCTGAAATTGAAATGGGAAATTCTGAAATTGAAATGGAAAAGTTTGAATTGAAATGAAAAATTCTGAAATTGGTTTGGAAATTTCCGAATCTGACTTAGAAAAGCTATATACTACCCACCCTTGGCAGTCTTTGTATAGTCTTCTTAATACACGTGGGAGAGTTTACCCTTCCCAACCCCCCTTGGTAGTCTCATGCATTCTACTCCCGCTTAACGGTTTATTAGCAGTTCGTCCAAGGTTAATGCATGTTCCATGCTAACTGATTAGCGTATGTGTAACGATTAATTCTCATGTTCTGTTTTATTCGTTATGTTCATTCCTCTATTGTTAATTCTTCATTCTGACCACGTGTAACAGATCTATTGTTACGTCCTCAGGTATAAATCTTCGTACGAACGGAGGAGTGAACGGAGCGGCAATGACGTCAATGAAGCAGGAGTCTCCCACCTCTGACTACGCCGAAGATTGTCAGAGCGAACTGGGGGAGTCGACGTGCTCCAGCATCGCTTCCTCCAGCCCCGTCCCCCCTCTGGGCCCGACTGCCCATTCGACCCCCGTTACCTCCTCTAAGAATAAACACCCACACCACATACCCTACGACCCTAAGGTACGCTTCCCTTATCATTATCAGCTGTGATTTGTCTTTCTATTGGCCCTGGTTATACAAAACATATCAGACCTTACAGCTGACTTTGTATCCCCACTTTCAGTTTATTAATTTCAATAATAAGCCTTTGTAATAGTATTGCAAACAATTTTTAAAACCCTCCATCAAACTTTATTTAAAGGGAAATGCTTTTTATTTTAACAAATCCAAAAGTAAATGATAAGGTTTGTGATGGATATGGTTAGTTGGCCCCTTCCCAATTGTAGAATCAGATTCTAATTAACAGATTCTGTCGCCTTGGGAGATGAATCGGACGCCTGTAAGCGTCTGGGTGATCCTCTGAGCGTGGCGGAGCCAAATTAATGCATCCAGCTTATTGGAAGGGGCAACTATACCATTCCATCACCCTCACAGGTTGCTTGCACGAAGCTGAGTTGTTTGAGTCATCCACATCATTCTGTTAACATTCTAAGCGTATTCAAAATCTGCCACGGATTTAATTAAATTGTCACATTCTATACAGATTCCAAAATGAATAGTTGTACTTCTAGTTCTAAAAATTAACGAAACTATGTGTATATACCATTTACCAACCCATTTCAACGCTATGATGCCTCCTACTAACTCTCAATCTTGTTTGATTTGAATATTCCAGATCCACGTCACATCCAAACCCCCGTACTCCTTCTCCTGTTTAATTTTTATGTCCATCGAAGACTCCAAAGGGAAAGCTTTACCAGTTAAGGAAATCTACTCGTGGATTCTCGACCACTTTCCCTATTACAGAAATGCTCCTACGGGGTGGAAGAATTCGGTTCGACACAATTTGTCGCTAAACAAATGCTTTAGGAAAGTGGATAAAGCACCTGTAAGTATCGATTGTTTTCTTGCGTTCTCTTGTCATGTGATTTGTATTTTGAGAGTGGGTTTTGTTACTTAATTGTATTTGATCATCTTGACGTCATTTCCAATTAATCACCTACCTACTGTTGAACGGTTTTAGTAGGGAGCTAAGGGAGGTTGGGAACTTTTTCCTACCAATCATAGAGAAGAGATTCGTGAAGATTTGCTCGTGTGAATCACACTCATCTCCAACTCCATGTTTGGTTATGAATTCGTTGTTCCTACCTACCCTTCGCACTCGTGCTTTACGTTTGACAGAAATATAGGGTGCAGTTCCATTTGGCTCCACACTCAAGAAACGATTTGGCCATAAACTTTTTTCGATGACAGAGTTGTAAATTTTATTGTATTTTTAGACTTAAGTTATTAAAAATTCAATATTTATGTATGTATTCCCGCGAACCAAGCTTCTAAACTTTCCCCTGTGTACAAATCACACGTTCTTATTTGCATCCGCCATGAGCATAACATTTAAATTCAAAATTTCAAAACAAGCAATTGAATAACAATCTGATGGTCACAGTATCGTATTAGAAATACTCAATCAGATCAAACATTTGTATAAATGAAAAATTACCCAAGTTTTCTTTTACTGAACTCTAGGTTTATTAGTCTCAATCTGAAAAGTGCCTTTACGATCCCTTACAAGTGTCTGTATTCATGAGTTTCTGTATTCAATTTGTTTCTTGTGACTGGATACTGTTGTAGCCTTCACTATATCAAAGAAAACTATAACAAAAATGGTTTCTTACTATTTAAGAGTAAAGAAAAAACAGTTTTCTGAAGTGTTACCTAATGTCTCTACCTTCTAGTTAGCTTAAAAAATATTGATTTTATTTTCTCCCATACTACAATGTAGATTGAAATGAGGTTAAAAAATCGAATTCCAAATTTGGGAAAATTTTGAAAAATGCAAGTGGTTGACAGATGTTGTGCCAGGTTCACTGGTCATTCTCTGAAAATCCTTGTTATTCGAAGCTTGAAAGTGGAGCTTTATGGAACTACATGTAAGCGACATCTTAAATGGGATAAGAATCATTTTCAATGTTCGAACAGAACTTGGGGAAAGGATCACTGTGGATGGTGGACCCCATCTCAAGGCCTAAATTAGTCGAAGCTCTGATGAAGGCCCCTTACCACCCTTACACCAACTTGGACAAGAACAACTCCGCTCCCCACCTCAGAAGGTGATCCTTATTTCGTTCTGTCTGTCGTTCTCTTCTGATTTCAAGTGTAGAGAGTTTTTGCACTCCGCTGAGTCGCGAGTCTTAATGCAGGGTGGAGGAAATCCCTAAACTTTGGAATTTGAGGCATGCGTGAGGAATCCCGCAGGTATTTTTTAGTAGAATGATATCAATCTTAGCTCAACAGAAGTTCCAATGCAGCAGTGCTAACCTTTAAAGACGATAACTGCCACATCATTGGCAGATTTCAAGAAATGTAGGAGATTACCGCCTAATATTCTTTTGAGACATCTTTCTCCTATGTACTTAGGAGTATTTTAATCGCGCACGATGTTAAGGTTGAAATTGAATGATCCAAACATTATTCATTCACAGTGAATCTTGATGCTGCCTTATTCCTAGCAACCTGGCACTAAGGATCTTATCACACCGCAAAACTATCGATTAAGCTTTTGATACCAACTATCCAAGTGTAATACTTCACAAAATAATCCGAAATTGGGTACAAAATGAACAATTATACTGGACGGATTCTCAAAAGTCATGTCAACCAAGTTCGCCAGATAGTTTTACCTCCAATAATATCACATAATATGTATTTGAATTTATGAACTTAAACGAAGATTCCAAATCTAACTCAGCTTTTTAGCTGAAGGTGTGCTTTTGCTGATCCATTTTAAGCATTGCCAAGACTCAACTGGGGGACTGCAAAAACTCTCTATTATTTTAAATTTCTGTGTGAAAGACATCTTGAAAAAAAAAAAATGCTGCTACGCCTAGGATCTGTGGCACCATAGAAGACTAAAGGAGATTTGATCCTAGGACAAATTGAAATTTAATTTATATCAGGAGTTATTCCTCGATAACAGCCGTGGAATATCTTCTGGGTCTTGATCTCTTGATCAGCTAGTTTTCGCAAAATAAATTAATTATAGAAACCAAATTTCCTTTAATTGTACTTCGCAATATCGATTTTAATGTGTCGAATTGGTATTTACTCCAGGAGTCCTAGTCCTATCCCTGCTACAGAACCCCCAACAGCCGAAGAGGAGTTGGATGACGTCGACGCAGCTGCCGCCATGTTGGTTCTAAAACATGGACCCCACGCCCGATTACACATTTCCCACACTCGAGGTAAAACTTACCTACTTTCCATCATTATGCACTGCCATTGAATAGTAATTTCTTATCTCGGTATCTTTTGAATATTGAAATTGTCGATCACTTCCAGCTAATGCCATTCTATCTTTTCTGTTAAACTTTACTCTCCAATTAAACTCTAATAACGTTCAATTTTCATCAGTAATAATAATTTTTAATTGCTCATTAAAGAAGAATCAATTCAAATTAAGAATGGGAACTGAAAATGAATTTACTGTGAAAGAACATAAAACGAAGATGTCAGTAGCAATTGGTAGTTGGTAGGGTGTGGACTACTCACACTCCTCTGATATAACCACAAGATGCTACTAACTTGGTGCCTGCTTAGAGCAGAGTTGTGTATAATCGTGTTTAAGTAATAGAGTTTTAATATTATTTCATTGTTGTGGTTAAATAATGACTTTATCAAGTGGTAAATTACTTGATGTGTTACTAAATCTGATTAAAAAATCAAATAATTTTGTAATAATGTGAGTATTAACTTTCGGTCTGGCAGGAGTTTTACGTTTTTTCAAGTTTTTGGAAACTGTTCACGTGCTTGAGGTGTAGGAGTTCGAATTAAGATTGTAGTTATAACACGTTCGAACAAACTTGTCGAAGGCATCTCAGGTTGTCCAGTTGAAAAAAAAGTGACACCCCCGGATGGGGGGGGGGGGGTTCATCCAGATGATGTTTTAGAACTGTCAACCGTGAGGAAAAAGAACCTCACAGAACTCCCTAAAACCGGATCTCTGGGGAAAATTTTAGGTTTAAGCTCAAGAGAGTGACTTATGTTCTAGTTGTTTCCTTTAAACCAGGAACTTGACCAAGAACCGAATGTGTCTACACACAGGTATGCTTAATTGCTGAGACACGTCAATGAATACGCCAACTGTGCAGTTGGGGAAAAATCGCGTTAAAGCCCGAAAAATGGTGTTTGAAGAACGTTCCGAGGCCTCTGATTTCGTTTGAATCGCTTTCTTTATTTGGAACTTGAAAATCCGTCTAGGCTTCAAATGTCTCTCCAGAATTTCTGATTTTGGTTTATTACATTCCAGTAATGACCCTTTGTAATAGTATACCAAAATTTTTTTTATAATCATCCATCAATTTTTTTCATTTTTACGTTTGAAGGTGCGTAGAATTGAAGTCTGCAGTATCCGTCCGCAGTACAGGCCACAAAAGGCCCCAGAGATGATGTAAAAAAGCCGTTCTTTCGCACATGGACTTCCATTAGCGTTCGTTGGTCTGCGCCTAGCCAGAACGATCGCCTCTCGTGCATAAATCCTTTGGAGCAAAAACATGACGTTACTTGGGGAAATGGGTTGTCATTTTCCGAGGAATTTTCGAAATTATTGACTGGGACAGGTTTTAGATCCGTAGAAATTCACCCGAAGCAAATAGCTGCAATTTCTGAACCTAAAAGTGTCTCCGATAACCAAAATTTAAAAAACGTGAGGCGATACCTACCTCCATTCTTGATAGTATAGCGTGCACTCCGTTAAATTTAGCCCTATGTGATACAGATGTATCTTTCTGTAATCATTTACAGCGTTTTAATAATTTAAAGCTCGAGTAAAAAGAGTTAAAACCTTTTAAAAAAAAGTGTGTAAAACCTTTGTGTTGCCAAAATCAATATTTCCCTTCGTATTTTGTTTTAAATCATTCTGAACTATTTTAGTTTTATCAGTGTTCGCAGAAACTGGTTTAATTTCTACAGTTTCCATCAGATTTCGGTGAAGTGTTCAGGGATTTCGGTGTTTCCAAATCAGCACTTCAATCTGTGCAATCCATGCGTAAATCCATCATGCAATAGTTTCTCACTTCCTAGAGAGTGGTTCGTCCAGGTGAAATTGGAAGGATAGCCGGGGAAACGCGGTTTTATCATCCCATATTAATTTCAACACGATCGTACCATTAGCAAATTAAGCAACATCCGGGGATGTTCAATTTTGCCTGAGGGTGCTCGTATTTCACTCAAATCAATGCCTTATTTTATTGCTCAAAAACCTCTGCCAATTCTAACACTTGGGTATACCGTTTGTTGAATAATGGCCGATTACTTGTGTTATTTTGAGGTTGGGTGGGGGTTTCTTTCAAGTTGTAAAATTGTAATTATTTGCTGTGGATGAATTTCTACGGATTTGAAACCTGTTCCCAGTCGATTTTACTTCCAAAATTACTCGGAAAATGACAGCCCATTTGCCCAAGTCAGCCAAAACCTTGAAAAACCACGTTTACGACCCAAAGCAGTCTTGCATGCGAGGCGATCGGGATAGTTAGACGTTAAGACCAACTAGACCCCCAGTGGACCCCATGTGCAAAAGGACGAACGTTTTTTATCAGTTCTAAGACTCTAACTACTTATTTTACTACTTACTTACTAACTACTTTTTTTTCCGATAAGGGATGGGAGGAGCCCCTGGTCACTGAGACCGCTAGGATCTATTGTGACGCTCACTAACTACTTACTAAGACTCTAACTTACTAACGTAAAATGACAACATTTGAGGTGGTTACTAACAAAATTTGCCATACGATTACAAAGGGTTATTAAAAGAAATAAATACAAAATTATAGTTTCCACTATGTATGTGTAACCGTAATATCCGTCAAACATGATTTTCGCATGGTCTGTTTTCTTCAAATTTTCATGACATTTTCGGAGATAGAATGGCTCATCATTTTAAGATAGCTTTAAAATTGATATGTATCTATATTATAGATACCAGGAAGCCATTTGCCTGACCCAACTTGGCAGACGTTTTCTCTTACCAGCTTCTATCTCTTTTTTTACAGATGAATATCATAAGCGTCATAGAATGTCCCTCCAGCAGTCTCCTCAATCGAATGGAATGATGCGTGTCAAGGTGAGCCGTCACTTCCATATCCGTAGCATGACCGCATGAGTAGCTTATGTGATGCTTCCATTCACTTCTTCTCGTAGACACGATGTGCCTGAACTCATTTTCATAAAATCTCATTAGGTCTTCCTTCTATTGCTTAGGTAGCACCATATTCAGCCCTGTTGAAATGAATAAATCATTTTGCAACGTCCTGGAGAAGATACATTCATAGTTTTGTCAATTGTCGTAGGTACATATACCTGCACATCCTTCATACACAACCAATGTGAAATCGTTCTTTACCCTCAAGTGGTTGCTATGTCACCATATTAAATACTACCCGCACCCCATATTTCACCCCTATTTTCATTGTTTTTCACTATTTTTTGGTCTTATTATATATTTTGAATACATATGATGAAAAGGCGAAGTATGTCGGATGACAAAAATATCTCGAAAAAATGAGGCAATTCAATTATATTTTTCACATCAGAAGGCTCGAAATTCGCTATTCAGAGTAAGGGTAATACAGGAATACAAAAATGACGAACTGTTTGCCAAAAACAGTAGTATCACTTTTTAGAAATAGGTAGCTAAAGCTTCAAACTAGAATCTAAAAAGGGAATCAATCTAGAAATACGGAAACACTAGCTGGACTGGTTACCACACTCACGTAAATTTTTGAATCTCAGTATATATTTTCAATGAAGTGGTTGGAAAGGAGAAATACATCAAACAATGAAATTACTACTAGAAAAAAGGTGATTCAAGACCAATACATTTGTCACATCAGAAAGTTAGCTTGAGATTCTCTATTCAAATTGGTGGTAGTGCAGGAATATGAAAATGATCCTCAGTTTCGCCTAAATTAAAGTACCATTTGTTTAATAGGTAATAAAAGCATTTAACGAGAATCTAAAAAGAAACCAAATCAGAAACTAGGGAAATGATACCACAATCATGAACTGTCACTGTTGAGGATTGTAAATGATTGAGGTCATGTGCCTTTTGGGTTTTTATATGTTTTGCGGAGGGTCTAATGTAGGATTACCATTGGCTGGAATGAACATCAAATGAATATTTTCAGCCAAATCTCTCTTTTAGCTCAAATGAGGTATGGAGTACCGCTTAGCATCCACTAGTTGATTAAGTCCCTTTCGGGGAATTCGCATTGATTTTTGTTTTCCATCTTTCAAAAAAGCACTTAAGCAGCTCAATGATGTTACTCTTAATGTTAAATGACGTTGCTTAATTTGACCCTTATTGCTGGAAATATCCATGGAAAAAAGTTCCAAAACGTTCTTTTACGCCTTGTCTTGAAACTGCCAGGAAAGGAGAGGTTAGGCTCATAACCTTAATTAGTCTCAATTGAGGAAAATCAACTGAGTTAATTGTAATAAGATTTAGCTTTCAAGAGTTCCTTTTGAAATCAAGTTTTTCATAACTCATGTTATATTCGTGAATGAGTGAAGTGTGGGTGGGAGGGTGTTTTATTTTGTCTTGTTGAATTTCAGTTGTTCTAACTGTGGATTTATTTATTTTTAGTATGAATCTAGTTGCAAATAGACACAAGTCTTTAACAGTAACATTGTTTGGGGGGAAATAATGTTATTACTTACATCAAAGTGATCTTTGCAACAATATAAGGTATCTTTTGTCACAATTTCAATTCCGTGTTGACACGAAATTGAAAGGATAGCGCTAAACCTGGTATCAATGGACAGTCAATCTTTCGATTTCTGCTAATTTTCATATTTTTGTCCTGCCTCTTAAGACCTGCTTGATAACCTTAAAAGGATCGACTTGTACTTGTTTGTATGAAGCAAGGATGGAATCTGAATTCCATACAATATGTAAGAACGTCACAACATGGCTGCCTCAAAAGTCTTGCCGCTACTTTTCAAACTCAAGCGCCATTCTCTAAAATCTTTGAATTTTCGGGGAGCGTTTTCAGCAGTCAATCAATTTCTTCTATGCCTAAAGAAATAGAAAAAAAGCCCCTGTCATTTTCGGATTTAAAAAAATCACTGAAAATTCCCCATTCAACACTTCTGCACTGCAACACGTCTTCCTACTGATGTGAGACGTTATTATGCTCAGAAGCAACGAAGAACGAGCATTATTTCACATTTTTGCAATCCTTGTATTCCATAGAAATACTTATCATAATCATCAGGCACATTGTTTCTTTCTTCTCTGAATCTTGACATTACAATATCTTTCTGTTGCAAGTATATGATGTCTATATGTTTTCTACCTTCTTCATATTATTATATTTTTAAATTTCATTGGTCTTCGCTATCATACTGACGTAGGTTGTATCTATCTGTACACTTACCTATATTCGTTATAGCTTTCCGAATTGATTTTCAGTTGAAAGATATTCTTGACAGTATTCCGTTTACATCAATCACTATCTTTCTTATTATTATTATCTCTATTCTGTGCTTGTCGGCTGCTTGCATGCTTGTAATCCTTCATATGGTGTATTGTAGCGGGAAAAACTTGACATTTTTGGCTCTGAATCAATCGTTCAAGATTGTGACATGCTTGATGTTGGTGAAGAAATTATAATCCCTCAGGTAAATTTGGTGTTCTTTCTATATGTTACGTTTTCTTTTATTAGTCATAATGTAGTAACCCGAATAATTCGATTTTCCAATTGTGAGCTTGAGACTTGTAAGATTGAAGACTACCCATTCAAAATGAACGAACCTTGCCGCTGTGCTCAAATAAATCTAACATTACGTCGAGTTGTCGCTAGCTATTAATGGTTACTTTGATGTTTGATCATTCTTGAACATTAACCGTTTTAAATTAACCTCCACTAAGCACGAGTACATTGCACTAAATGTTTCTTTTACCAAAGGTGAATTTTTGATCTACAGAACTATTTAATTTTCTCAAAATCATTCACAAACTGTACAATAATGTATACTAAAAATATCCTTCTACAGTACCTGTAAAAATCAAAATCAATGAAAGTGCACTGCACAATCAGTATAACACCACATCTGCTTTCTCAAATTGACAACGAGATGGTAGAAGTAAATCATTTGCGTGTTTTTTTAATTACAGTTAATAGTAACCTGTTAAATGTCTATCCCAGTGAATTAATAAAAATTCGAGTTAGCTCCCAAATAATTAGTACTCAGTGTTTTAGGTTTAAATTTTGCGTGATCCATCTCACAATAGTGTGTAGAACTAGCTCCCACCTTTTCCTGTAAGGTTCGTATTTTCGTACAATTTTTATAGGTACAAAAACCACACTGATAAACATTTAGTGACATTTTAAAGTAAGGTGTAATAAAAAATCGTGTAGAAAAAAGTCGGTAGAAGCATGTGCTATGTTTGTAATACATGAGTGTAATAAGAACAGAGTTGGCGTGTTGAAATTGTAAGTAAAGACCTAGTTATAAATCTATATGTACAGCACTGTTACTTATCTACTAATCAATATTACTTCCGTGTTATCATGTTTCTGTACCTACTAAATGCGTACAGACATTTTGCTAAATTCTTAAATACTAACTGACTGTATATACAATGGAATTCTTGTAGTATTTTACACTTCCACCTAAATAGGACTACATATGTACATTTCACATTAAAAAAACAGATCTGAATGATAGTCCTTTGGATTAATATTGAATCTTGATTCGATATCGCGTATGTAATAACTTCAACCTGGAAGTATTGGTTTCATGAAAACTCCTAGTTTTTCCGGGGAATGTAAAGAAAAACTGTAAGTACTCGTACATTGAGTCAAGGAAAAATGTAAAACGTGAAGGTTTGTTGACTTTAATGTTTGATTTGTTGTCAAACAAAAATTAATCAACACAAACTATCATAATAAGAGAGAAAAAAGTTATTTTCACATTTGTGTCAACATGTGTGTTGATTTTGGAATATTTACATCTCCATCGCACGACCTCAATAAAGAAAATTGAAAGAGCCGAAATATTTTTTAAATACTAAACCAAAATCGTAATTGAACAATAAAAGAATGACATGAATCGGTCGAGAATTCTCGCTTGAGCAGTGGTTGGAAGGATTGGCTATTACCCCCTCCATCCCCCTCAAACTTTGGGCAACTAGGCTAAAATTTTGATCGAATAAAAAGAGAATAATGAGAATTGGAGGAGAGTTAAAGCCTAAGTAGCATCGACCAAATTTGTGGTGAAAAAACACGTTTTTCGGCATTACTTCCTCAAATTCTTCTCTCCGTCGTGAAATTCTAAATTATCTGGAGGTTGTTGCGCAACTGGAGTCAAATTGAGCCAAAGAAGAATCATGAAAATCAGTCAAGAACTGCTGAGTAGGCAGTGTTTGTTCCGCACCCTGTGGACTCCACCTTTACTGACAAGCCATGCTTCAGAGGGAAGTCTGAAGAGCCACAAAGTAACTTGGTGACAATCAGGTTCATGAACAGCTAACACAGCTCAGTCACAAGGTTTGGACACAATAAACTGATAATAGGGTGGGTGTGTTTTGGTGATTAGATGCACTCATTGTACCGGGTGAGTGGACAACTAGGTGTGCTCCCTGAAACGTATTTCGTTGGTTCATTCTTTGGACCTGGATAAAATCAAACAGTGTGCTCTCCGTGCGAGTTCTTCCCATTCAGGAGCAAAGCTCACTCATGCTCTCCGACTCTGAGCCCCTAACCCCTCCTCACCAAACTCACTGCAAATGCAGATGCACTTGTGCTCGTGTCAGTAGCCAGCCCTGCTACGGATTTTACCTGACGAATTCCAATTGCTCTTTTCAAATTTCTATGCTCTGATGCTCCCACCAGCCTACAGAGCTGCAAAAAGCGAGATAAGGACATCTGTGGAGAATAGGGTGCGCAATGTGCACTCCCAGGCAGCCAAAGGGAAGCAATGGGCCTCACTGTTGGAGCCTAGGAACCGCGTTCCTTTACATCTTCCCTGTCATGAGTCAGTCGCAGCGTTTACAGCAATAACTGGGCATGACTATCCGCATGCCCACCTGCACAGAATCGGAGTGGCGGAGAGCCCTGGCTGCAGTCTCTGCAACTGTGGGACTCCTATGACAACACCCCATCTATTTGACTGCCGTCAACTCGAGGGCATTAGACGAGACTTTCGTCCTGACGAGACCAATTGGTCGAAAACGGCAAAATTATATTGGGTGGCAAAAAGTTTATTGCCATAAAAGCCTAATAGCGGCGGTAGAAGTCTATTTCAATCTTTTGCACTTAATTGGACCACATCGAAGAACCATAGAGGTTCCAAGTGGAGGCTGTTTGGAAGATGTTGGTAGATATGAAGTGTCTCTCATCTTCACCTACCAAAAAAAGTGCTAGTGATCATTATAGAGCAGATCACCTGCTCTCTGTTCCATTATGATGTGGATAATACCATTACAGAAAAACTGAACTACAGTTTGCTCAAGAGTAGTTGGTAGTTTGATTTTTTATCTTCATTGGGTATACAGTTTTTATTTTATAAACAAAAGTAGGATGTCATTAAATTTGAAAGATCGAAAGAAGTTGAGGTCCATTTAATTAACTACATTATGATTTACTAACCATGAGGACCTACCATGAGTGCTACGGTGCCCCTGGATCTCTCAATTTTATACGTTCTTGTAAATTTTCCTAAACCCGCCCGCACTTTGTAATTATATTCTAGACGTACCAAAGAAACTCCATCTTAAATTTGAGAACCGTATGTTCATTTCCTAACTGATTTTCGTTCCAGAATTTTTTGACTGATTTCGTAAACATTTTGTGGTGGTTGAGGACGTGATGACTTTGTCATTGATATATCAAGTTATTCATGTCCGCGGAATCACCTTCTCTGCTTGAACTGCTGGATCGGTTTTCTTGTGGCTGCCCTCGCTATTTGAAAAGTTTTATTATAGCGAGGCCGGTAAATATTGGCAGGAGAAGATAACGGCCGTCTATCCTCACTGGCTTACTGGCAACTTCCTCTCAACCTTATGACTCATAACATAATAAGACATTGTGTAGCAAACCCTCCAGCTGTCTTGTTGTTAGAGGGAAAGTTCTGGGCGATTCTAAGGAGGCAATGGGGTGGCTTTCCTCTCATTTATTCATCCGGTTATACTTCACGATTCTACTATAATCACTCTACTATCACTAACTAACAATGTGATGTAAGAGTGACCAAGTTGCTTTTTCTTCAGAAAAAAGTGTCAGTTTGGAGCTGTTGATCCACACGATTGACTATACAACCTAACATACATCATTGGAAATGAATTATGTCCCTATTTAGGACAAAAGGTGCTCATTTGGTTGAGTTAAACAGAAAGTTCTTGGATCAGCTAAATCAAAATGGAGTTTCTGGATTATATATAGCTGAGTTGAAGTTGAAGCAGTTGAATCAACTCAGACAAAATAATTATATTCCAGGCTCATTTTATTTCGAGACTGAGCTGTTTGTTCAAGTAAAAGGATATGAGGTAGAGATCAACAAAAATTAAAATGCAGTTTTTGAATTAGGTGAGTAATGGTTGACCCTATGGGATAGGTTCCAATACTTCAAAAATAGATCGCTAGATTCTTTTGGCTGAAATTTCACAATCTCATTTCGCCAGTTTTGGCTTATTTGAGTGTTAGGATGTCTTTGAAATGTAAAACAAATTAGAGATCTCACGTAAAATGAATTGAGATAGGAGCAAATGGTTGCAGCAGGCATTGTGGTAACAAAGAGATTCCTTGCTGATTCATGTATACCTATTTTAATTAAGATGCATTTGAATTATATAAACGACAATCTATCGAGACGAATGTATCCACTTATATCGTGCAGATGTGGTTGCTCATGATTTTTCCATTGCTTACATAGCTGATGTTATATTTTTCCATTACTCACTTCTTGAAAATCTTGCTTCTAGTGACTCACTATTTTTAATAGCTGCCCAATTATAATTAATTTTAATTGATTCGCTACTTTGCTTTGTTTGCAGCAAGAGGATGAATCCATGCCCCTCATCACCCCTCCAGAAGATCACACGTACAGCACCATGGAATCTGGAATCGAACACTCTGCTGATGAAGCGTTCGCAGATGGATCTGACTCCAATTCCTGGTAAGGAAATTCTCAATGGTAGCAAATGTTTTAATTTGTGCCCAAAGCATGGTAAAATTGAAACTTTTTTTTTTTAAATCATCTTATGTGAAATATTTTGGTGTGTGTGGTTTGTCTTGTTTTTCTATTAGCTGGGATTCAACTTCCTTGCGAATCCTCAATAACCAATTTACAGATCTCAATCCCAATCAGTTCCTTTATAATAGCAAGAAGTTTTTTGGTACATAAAAAAATAAAAAACCGCTCCCAACCTTTTTGAGTTTGTGGATATGCATGATACTCGTACCACAAGTCACTAACTGACATCCTTAAGATCTTGATCAAACTGCTCAACAGCATGTCAAAAGAAGTGAAAACGTAGCAATGGAAGCGTTCAAATATTTGGCTGGGAAATCCAAAATCAAACTCTATTCACTAGTAGTAAGTTTAACTATTGGCATGGGTAACATCCATGGCCATTTAATCGCTTTGGGAAGAGCTCACCCTTTGCCAATATATTTACATTCATCTGTCAGTTGAGTTGGGAGAATGGACGTTGAAGTTGTAAAAATTAAAAGAAGCAGAATGTTCAAAATACCGAAGCACCTTGCGTTCTTGTGCCTCACGGCTCATACTGGAGTGACTTTATGCATCCCCAGGCGGCTAGGCTGTGCGACTATAGCACTTCCAGCTGGAAACTACTTGTACCACCTCAATTGTCACATGAAAACGGCACACACAGCCCTCAACCGGCGGCACATGTACAGTTTTCAACCTCCTCTTAACGGAGGTTGGAACCAGGGCAAACGAAATGCAAAATAAGCACTCTAACCTGTTAAGCTAAGTTAAGCTAACCTGTCATTAAGCTCATACCAATTTCCTATACATTGAGCACATTTGTGACGCAAGGAGGTCCCAAGACGCCCAAACATTTTTGACGGCCGTTCTGGACTAATGTTGCCATGGCCATTAAATTGCTAACTGAGAGCCTCTCCGCCTCGGCCTTTCTGTGAGCCCTTCCCTTCGCTATTCTATTTAAAATCATTGGCGTTGGAGGTTGTAAAAAATTGAAAGAAACTGAATGTTCAAAATACCAGAGCACATGGGCGTTCCAGTGCTTCTCAGCTAATACTGAAGTGACTGGCTGCATCCCAAGGCGGCTGTGCGACTGCAGCACTTCCAGCTGGAAGCTACTTATAACCCCTCAATTGTCACATGAAAACGGTCTTCAAACAACCGTAATCATTTGTTTAAAATCCAAGAAGGAATTTACAGCCCTCAACCTCTTAACAGAGGTTGGAACCAGGGCAAATGAAATGCAAATCAAGCGTTCGAACCTGTTGTCATTTAGCTCATACCAATCTCCCATGCCTTAAGAAGATTTGTAGCTTTAGGAGATCCAAAGACACCCAAACATTGTTGACGACCGTTCTCAGCTAATGTGCAAACCTTCTGGTGCGAAACCTTTGTTCCATACAAATATTTAAATTGCCTTTTCAAATCACCTAGTGCATATTGCTAGGTGAGAATTTAGTTTTTGTCTCTTGACTTTATCTCTAGAATCCACAACAGGAATCTCTTGACAATAATGGCAGATTATAATCTGCGTTCCTAGCAGATCTGGTTGTAACAATACGGTGCTTGGCATGTCCGACATGATGTGGGGTATCTATGATCTGACGTCGTATCCCTGATACAACAGGATGTCGCATCAATGTAGTTTCTCGTCTGTAGTGTTTCAAACTCTTATCAATTGGATAGTAGAAACAAGGCCTTGATTACAGGCTTTATTTTCTGAAATATCTCAACTACCATTTTGTTTATATTTGTTCTTCATTCTTTCCTTTCGTCATGTCTATCTACTTCTGACAACTCTTCTTTATTCTCTAAAAATGTTTTAAACTTCGTTTTATCCTTTAAATTTAAAACTATCAAATTAAACCCACATTTATCCAGGAATTTTCCATTCTTTTGCAGCATGATGAAGTTGTAACCCATTTCGATCGTGTTACCCAGTAAAAGAAGTTTTGAAGCGTTTTTGGTGTTACGAAATACTCAAGAATGTTGCGAATCCTCGAAGATGTTACGCTCTTCTTTTTTTCCGTCATAATAAACTTGATTTTATTTCAAAAGTTTGTTTCATTAAATCAGGAACTCATTGTAGGTAGGTACGGCTAATACTTGTAACGTAAAAGAAGAAGGACGAACCTCTAGGTAAGGAAAGGAGTGAGGATTGGAACTTAATCTCATCAAATATTCTGTGTTCCCAAGAACAGAACCACCAGATATCATGTTTATCTAACGGTTGATGTTGAAGACTAATAAATAATGAGATAAGATAGTTTATAGCCTCATGGATCATAAATTTGTGGATACTAAGCCCAAGTACAATTAGGTTAGAGAGGATGTTCCCATTAGAATTAAAATTCCTGAAAGATCATTCATTCCAAAAGGTATCTGATTATGGTACGTTCCGAAAAGTTCATAGTTATCAATAAACTTACGTAGTTTTAAGGTAGACGTAAAACAAACTTCAAGAATCTCTCGTAGGTCTAATTAGATGAGGTTATAGGCAGATTTCATTTAATGGTTGCATGTTGAGTAAGTGTATGCACCCCATCGCTGAATTACATGTTGTTTTGAAAGAAGCTGGACCAGATGGTGGCACTCTCCTTCTCACAGCTGTGCATCATACTTCTTCACTTCTCTCCTAAAATGAATACATTTTAATGTTATAATGAGTAATCGAGTTGAATCAGCTTAGATTTTCTAAACACTGGGAAAATATCAAAACCCTGTGGCTTGAGCTGCCTCTAACCATCTCTAGACATCCCTAATAATATTGGCCAATATTTAACGAATCCAAAAATACATCGGCCGGCTCCGAAGTTATAAGGCCTACTCTGGCACAGGCGTGAGTGTTGCTATGTTTGAAAGCTAACGAATTCTGGAGTTGCCCGGGGTCGAACCTCGTACATCACAATTACTAATCAAATGCACTGCATAACCTGTGTAGTCAAAATTCTAGTTGGTAGTTCGATTCATAGCTGTGGTAAGGAGAGCGGCATTGCTGGGCAATGCTCAATGGTGACACAACACTAGTGCTCCCATGCGGAATCTAGGTGCAACTCTTACTTCCTCACCCCATACCATACAAAATGTGTGTCAAATTAGGGTGTATTACACACAGGGCATTCGTTTTCACTGTGCTAGTTGTATCACAGATTCCGATCTGTTATTCCAACTAATCTATGTTAGGAGAATTGATTTAGAATATTTATTTAGTTTTGAGATGCAAGCATCCAGAACAACAAATATAGCAGGGCACTGACTGCCATACAAATTGTAGCAGTTGCACATAGATTGAGCATGGAGTCAAAGAAAACTATTGTTGATGGCATGGTATGGATAACATTCGAGTTGATGATGGTGAGGGGGGGGGGGGGGGTCAAAACCTCTTTGGATCTTCTCCTTTCTTTTAGTATGGCCTGTGGTGCAAACATAAGAATGACGAATAATTCCGTATCACTGAAGCTCTTTTATTGTTTCTGAGTCTTACAGTTTCAAAGACCTTCACTGTTTTACTCTCAGTAAAATCCATTCCTCATCTCTCATCCCTTAAATACTCACTTCTGATTTGTCCTTTATAAGAACTGATCAACCATTCTCCCATTATCAATTTTGATTTTATCAACAGCTTTTGCTAGGAGTAGTGTTTCACTGGCAGCCTATCACTGTAATAAGCATTAAATCAAAAAGGAATGTCAAAACATTCATTTTCCTTATTGTATGTTTTTTTAGGAATTCAGGTAGCTTGTCCCTTGACGTCTTGATACCTCCTTCTAGTTCACTATTAATATATCAATGAATCTTTTAACACACTGTCATATCTGCAGCTGCTCTCTGCGAATCTACGAAGATCCAGATATAGAAGAGCAGAGGAAGACGGCCGAAGGTGCTGACGCCCTTCTCAACCTTGCAGGAATCAAAACGAGTCGAAGCACCTGGGAGAGCACCCCGCCGCCCATCAAACGCATCCGCACTCTGTCGCCAACTCTCCCAACCACCCAACCGATCAGCGTTAACCCACCCAGCAAACTGAGGAGGAAACCTGCTTGCCCTCAACGAATCAAAACAAAGAGGTAGGGCACCTTGATCGGGCGCTCGCTCCCCTCTCCGCAGCTTTAGTTTAGATTGTAGTCAAACAAATATTATTTATTGCTATTAATTTTTATTAGAAATAAATTTTAAGGTGATGCCAGTTATCGCCAAAGACATTCAGTCGCATCACTCGACTTGCGATGGACAGACAGCATTTAGCTGAGTTCTTGAAGATGTTGTGAAATGATAGTAGACAAACAAGTTCCCCTTGTTAAGTTTGTAGTTTTGTGATCTTTGGGCTTATTTATTTATTTAATTTTTTTTGGTCTTGGTCTCACAAATCATAATGCTCGAAACTCGATAAAATAACGAGTGAATGCCCCAATCAGATGGGTCACAATTCGTCTTTTGATGCGATACGCACATACTGTCCTTAGGCTTGGGACCAACACGACAGCGCATTTCACATTGTTTCATTATTATTAAGAAATGAAAGCAACGTTGCAATTGTTGCAAAATTTTTATTTTTGTCGTTGCTAGCCTTTTTGGTTATTACCTGGGCTTTCAAATCGATAGTAGGTACCTATATTTCACGTTTCATTAATATTGTGAACGTCAGACTATAATTCGTCAATCGAATTATTATGTAAAATTCTTACTGGAAATATTCGATTTGTTATCACCAGTGAACGTCGTGTGAAAAGAAGTGTGAAGCGGTGCCCTTCCATTGTGTAACAAAAAAACTCTTCGTATATTTCGTGCTCAAACAGATCATGTACATTGAATTGGCCCCGTTCGAAAATCCGCTCAAATGATTAATTTCGGTAAAAAAGGTTGACGAGCGACAGACAGAGAAATAACAGGTGAAAATTACCTTGGCAGTATGGGACTTGAAATGTTGATGCCAAGATTCGTTTTATTGTAATAGTCGTGATTGCCCCTTCTTGATTAATTGAATACTGATTAAACGAAATGATTGCGAAAATCATTCTGTAAATTGAAGATAGCCCAAGGCCTAATGCATGAATATTGAACTTAGCTAATGCTATTAGGTAATCTTTAAGTACCTACTGACAAATTTGCTCGTATACTGAAACTCGATTATTCCAGTGTCTCATAGTTTTTTTGCTAAAACCTAAACATTGTTATTACGTCAGAATCGATTAGGCCCGATATTGATAATTGTTGATGAAGAGAACCCTTGTTACTACGTGTATATTTTTTCTGGTTGAGTTTCAGTATTTTTTTATTGACTTTTATTTTTCGTTCATTGTTATAACGAATATTTGTATTAAGCAGTTGGTTATAATATTACGTAGTTGATACATTTTTAAATTTAAAAATGAAACGGGGAATTTCGAACGTCGACGACGTTTCGCGACGAATTAATTCCATTAATTTTGTTTTTTGTCGTCGAGTAGGATTGCATTGATGTATCCCATTGTTATTTAGTTTGTACTCCGTCATTGTTCTTTTTGGAAAATAATAATAATTTCGTGGAAAGCTTTCATAAATCTTGTTAGATCGTTTTCCCGTGGTGTAGCTGATTGTATTCTTTTGCGGAGCTTCCTTACAAAAAAGAGATATTTGAAAAAAAAATTGCCTCAGCCTACCCTCGAAGCTTTCAAATATTGTGTCCCTTAAATTCAGAATTATGTGTATACAAGAAAGAAAAAGCTATATCCTGATTAACGGGAATTAGTGTTGCACAATCACTCGCCTTCCTCCCCTTGCCAAGTGCCAAAGATTTTGAACTTTTACCTCATTAATTCTTCGGCATAACCTTCAAGATTGGCACATTTTTTGAACGCTGCTAATGAATTAACCGATCATATTAGGCACCCGAACTCATTAACGTGTGATATTGGTGTTTTAGTGCACTCTGGTACAATCATCTAAGTAAGTAAATAGACTTCTGAGTAGAAATTTCAAAAAGTAAACAAAAATGATGTAGAGAAAACTGTTTTTTAAAAAGTTTCCTCTTTCCATTGCTACTAGCTCTAGTTTTATAGACGAATTCCTTGTTAGAGTTTGTAAGTAGAAAATTGAGGTTGGATTAGATGAATTCAATTGATGTAAAACGTTTATTTTCATGTTGAAAAAAAATTTTTTTTTTTTCAATTTTCTTGATAGAAAATGTTTTCAACTTGTTCGACGTGCTGCTTTACCAACGAGATATTTGTCACCAATAGACTGCTTCTTACAAGCTATTATTGTAATGGAATTGAAATCCAACGTTAACGATCGTCACTGCTTCACAGCGGTTCCTAACCCCCAGAAGCACCGAAATGATTCTTTCAATTTCAAGTTGGGCTAGCCGCAATTTAGTACTACACTTTAATACCTTCTGTGTCTTCCCTTATCATGGTTGCCAAAAAAAAAAGATTTTTTAAAAAATTAATTTTTTTAAGCCCTGTACATAGTATGAGACGTAGAGTACCTATTGGGGTCGTGTCAATTGGGTTCACCCCGTATGATTCTAAACAAGAAAATGAAGCATTAAATTTTTCTGTTACACTCAACCATAGTTTTTCTTTCTTTCATCTTTCGTGCGTCACGAATCATAATTGTGTAGTAACAACATAAATTTTAACAAAAAATAAGGTTTTACATGAGTTTTGACGTATATTTATTTGGTTTCACGGAAAACTCAAAAGTAATGATAAACCGTGTAAAACTTGTCTTCCAAAGTTAATATGGTAATCAATTGTAAATGTAAACCTTTCATCACTTTGACACTAGATGTACCTTCTTCGAAAATGGTACTAGCTCCTATGTTTTGATGAGTAGTTTAAAAGTTCCGACCTATTTCGACTACAGTAGGTGTGGGTAGCACTTTGTTTTCTTGGTAAAAAAAAGAGAAATAGAAGTTATCTTCTTTGTAGCCCAATAACAAAAAGGCCACGTCATGCCCCCAGTATGCTCCCAAGGAAAATTTGTTTTGTAGTTTTGTGGCCTGGATTTGGTAAACCGACTGTAGCGGTTGTAGAAGTGATTAAAAAAATCTTGATACATACATATACAAAGCAATAATAATATAATGAAAATATATTATAAATATAATATATAAATTGAATAATCTATATATTGGGTAAAATCGTCTTGATAAGACTTTGTTCTGTTTGGCCCTCGGACATGTTTCTTAGGTTTAGAAAAAAATATGAAAATATAGATTATATTGATTAAAAACAAGTTTATTTTTTTCCTATTTCAACTACCCGTTTTATACCTACAGAAAACAGGCGCTTTATATGGTTTTAATATGGAGCAACGGTTGGAAGTATGTAAGCACTCCATTCTTCTCTGGGATCCTGAGGCGTCTCGGATTCCACAACTTCACCTGAAAAGTTAGTAGAAAAGGTAGCGGACCAAACAAGTAAAAAAGCTGTAGGGGAGATTTGGAAATTGAGGGAGAACGCCACACGTGCACATAGAACTCAGTATAATGAAGAAATTAATGTACCTCTACAATTCAAAACTGTAAAAAAAAACAAATCTTATTAGAACTAGAAGAAACGCTTAGATCTAATAATTAGGCTTCCACCATGAGGAATCTTAAGACGGACTTGAAGTTCTCCCTTGTGCTTGAGAGTGCTTCTTAGCGCTATAATCAAGTAAGTATAGTTCATCAAGAAACTCTTAACGATCTTTAGTGAACTGCATTCACACCCTGGAGAGGTGGTAACAAAAGGAACTACCACTAGGGCTAGCTTAAATGAACTTGAAACAACAAAAATCCTTGTAGCAGGGTATAAAAATACAAGGTTTACTTTACCTTAGCGCTCAGGCATTCATGTACGCATTCTTAGGGTACATGCAGAACGCAGAGGGAGGAGGCACGCTTGGGGGATCGATGTCGCTATCAATGCCTATTGCGCAAATACAAGTACAGAGAAATGAATGCGGGCGTTCAGACCCCTTTCCTCTGAACCATCCAGCCAGGCAACCTCCCTCCTGCATTGATAGCGACATCCTGCCTCCTAGCTTCCCTCCGCGTTCTGCACATACCGCGGTAAATGCGATCAAATCAAACAATGTGGAGTGTCTACCTCAGGACATTCACCGTTCGTTACTGTGCTTAAACTCGCGTGTACTCGTTTCGACACTTCTTAAAAAGTTCCAGGTCACAACTGGACTATTCACTGTTTACAGACAACTTGACTTCCTTTTGGCAGAAATACGACTGGCCCCGAGTGGGAGGCTTGAGGTGCTTGGTCACTCCCACCTGGTTCCAGTTGAGCACATTCTACAGGGTCCCTCCAGAGAGGGGGAACAACTTCTTCAGCCTCGGTGAAATTCCATTACATTATTCAGCTCAAGTTTCAACCTAAATAGTTCCAATTCATAGTGAACAAATTGTTCGGGAGGAACCTTCTGCTAAACTATGTTTAGGGATGTTACACGTTATCTATTAGGATGCCACATGGATCTTCATGATTTTCTGACAGCACACAAGTAAAGAATAAAGACACAAGTAAAGAATCCTTAGAATCCTTGGCTGTTCACCAAACACCACTTCATTTCTCATTGAACACAGTATGGGTAAGTACAGTTTTGAATTCATGAATAACTTTACTCCCCTTTTCAACTGAAACAGTGCATAGCAATGATGGCTCTTCCAATCACACAGAACAAGCAATAGAAATAGGACTAAGTAGTTAGCAAAACACTGATAATTTAAATAATAAGTCGCATAGCTAGTGGTGTCAGTTGAGTGAGCTCCTTGTCTTGGTTGTTGAGCCCTCTGATTTTTCTATCCCACTGGCCTGCCTCAATTCAAACTGAAAATCCGCCAAAATTCCACCTTTACCACAGTCCATGTAGTAGTACAGATATAGGTTAGGTGCAGCCCTCACAGAACCCAGGGAGCCCTATTTTGTGATGTTGTGTAGTGTGTTGGCCAACTTACTCTTCGAATGGGGATGGAGGAACTTTGAAATTTTATTTTTTGGTTTGCTGGTTGGGGTGCTTGCACATATGCTTCTATCAGTAGCCCACACTCTCTTCCTACTTTTGGAGCTGCAACTGGAGAGGCTGACTGTCGACAGCCATCCAAATAGTTGAGACAACAAAACCTACCATAACTGTTCACTGCAGTGATATATGGACTACTCATATGGTAGCCTAGAAATTTTAGAAATCCGTAAACAGGGTTGCCACTGCAGTTTAAGATGTCATTAGCCACAGGCACCAATTCAAATCTTCAGAACTTTTTCACGAAGTAATGAAGTCAATAGTCTTTGTAGGCCCCTGGCCGCTCCTCAGGCCTCCAAAGAGCCCCAGTTTGAACCAGAGTTGGAAGGTCCAACCCCCTGAGCAAGACTTGGGGGAGAAGGAGCCAGTTACAGCCCCCAGATTGGCTGGACTATTCCCCCTGTTGAGGGACCAAACCACCTCTAGTTCACCTCCTTGTGTGTGGTAGGACTGGCAGTAGAAGTTGTGATCTTGGAGAGTAGCGGTAATGCTCTTACCAAAAGTTGACTTCAACTTGTGATTTTCACCTACTTAGTCTGTAGGCAGTGAAATATAGTCCTTCGAGACAGTGACTCTAATCCCCCCCGTTTGTGATCCCGACCCCCGATAGATGCGCTATAGCTACGATAATGTTGTAATCTTAGTTATAATAGCACCCCTGCTGCACTTTGGTATCGCTAGGGCCAGCCATTTTCTCCCATCTGGGCTACAATCCCTGGGATTGCTGAGTAATCTTCCTATAAAGTCAAGCTTGATCTCACACCACCTCAGGGTGCTTGTAAAGTAATTCCTCCTGGAGGATTTGGATTGTGATCTAGATTGTGCATTGTTGAATTTGACTTTACGCGGACCAGCACCATGAAACAGATAGCTATGATGTTAACACATGCATGATTGAGATAGAGCCAACTGATTCAGTTTTTTGTGCAATCTTCCCTCGGCCACCCACTGTCATTGTAGTTTCTTCGTAAATTTATAAAACCAAATTTACTATCAACAGTGTTATGAAAATGAAAACATTTAGTAGTATCTTTGGGACTCCACATAAAGGGACACATCTCTTTGCACATTATTGAACAGGTATCTTGTCCACATTATCAACCACTAAAGCCCAACCTGTCTTAAAAATTGAACAGCTCATTTGTGTCGATTAACAATCGATGTTCTAGAAAAAAACAACATTAGGAGGATTACAAAATATTTTTCTATAATAGTATATTATAATAATAATTAGTGGATTATATGTATAACATTGTTGTGTTGAGTGCCAGATTGTATTATTAATTTATAAGGTAGGAGGGAAAACATTTATAAATGTCTACTGTGTGTTGTTGCTAAGAACGTTATATTCAAATTGATGTGTAAAAACTAAAATAAATTTTACCTGCTGACCCAAAGAGTTTCTGTGACCAAAATTTGAACAACCACCTAACACGATTTTATAACGTTTAACAATCTATGTTCCAGTATATTTAATTTACTTGGATATTATCAATTGCCATTTGATCAAAATATTTTGCTATAATGGGCAGGTGAAAATGACCAATTACAGTGGATAGTAATGTATAACATCCAATAGTTGGCTCATAAGTCACCAGTGAAGATGAATTTAGATTTCGTAACTACTTGATTATGAGTAAGTAAAAATCGCATACATACTATAATCTAAACTTCTATAGTGAAATTTATTCTATAATGGTAGTAACTATAATTTAAACGATTACAGTAAAGTTTACCCTGTAGTAGGAAGTGCTCACAATCCCGCGAAGTATCCTCGTAGTTCATCTTACTGTCGCTAGGCTCGCATCCCTAATGAAGTCGCCGATAGCTCTTCTAACCTCTTGGGTAATTCCAGGTGCCTCTTGTTCTATTGGTAGCACTGATCAACTTCAGCTGTTTCCTGTTCATCGCCGTTTCTACACCTTCGTGGTATCGATACATCAGTATTGAAACGAATATTCGATAGAAATTCATGAATCATTCAGTAATTTTTACTAGGTACGTAACAGTTAAACATATCTTACTACCAAACCATTATTCATTTAATTTCATTAGCCATTTGCCTTATATTTTAAAATGCCAGATGCAACAGTACATTCCCAGTTGCACAACATTTCTAATCCAGTTTTGATACTCGTAAGCCCACTTATCCTGTTATTAAGCGCTCCACTTTATTAAAAGTACCTACCTTGTTTTACTCCATACCGTTTTCATACTACATACCAATATCTCGTTAAGTAAATATTGATCACCAACTATTGTCCAAAAACAATCGAACGTATACAATCCAAATATCGATACTACTAAACATCGCATGTATCGAAACATCTTAAATCTGCATTTAGCCATACCATCCCATCAATTTGGCATTTTAGGCGTTTTCTTTAGTCTCAATTAGCGATTCACTAGATGTTACCAAAGTGTTATTATGTGCATAGAGCAGTAGTGTAAAATTTTCGTTAATAATATATTTATTCGCTCCAGAGGAATGCCCTGCTTTTTCAACTGGAACTCTTCAGCTTTACCAAGGTAATTGCTATCTGAAGTGCATTGCATGGCAACTCAACAAAGCTGTTATAAAGTTTTACTAACTCGAAATTGATGAAGTTTCATATAAGCACGCAACATTTAGGTAGTTTTTCGTGGTGTTACATACATTTGCACGGGGGAGCTCCAATAGCGTTATTCCGTCATACGGTAAACTACAAACCGTCCAGCTCTAACAGAGCTCTAGAAGACTTGGTAGTATCGTCCCGTATTTATTAACCTCGTTCCGCTTTGGTTCTGCTTTACGAAATAATGTTAGCCGTAATTTTTTGTCGGTAGATACTAAAAAGTTGGTTGTTCTATTAAATGGCCTGGTCCCGCCTAGCGAACTGGTCGCTGCGAACAGACCGGTATCGCAATGACTTCTAGACACTGTGATAATAAAATCAGGCAGGACCTACCTATCCTGCGGAAATTTCGAAGTAGTTGTCAAATACCTAGGTTCTATGATATCAATGTCTGAGGAGCTTTTTAGAACTCGTACAACCTGGATAAGGTAAGAGAGAAATGCATACAATTAGTGCATGTTGAACTGAGAAAGTAAATATTGAAGTTGGGAACGAATGAATTGGGCAACAAAATAACGCAAAGAACCAGTTTTGCTGCATACAATCTAGGAACGCACACAACCAGCTTTGCACTCTTAAGGTTCCACCTACACCGCATGGGGGTCACACGAAGTTCAACCCTATGCAGGTTATGTGAGGAGACTGACGAAACGGCATCCCACATAATATTTGAGTGCTCAGCACTCACCTTTTGCAGATTTGAACTCTTTGAGGCACAAGCCCCAATGAGGTCTATTCAAAGCGAACAACTAATCAAGGGACTCAAAACCCCTTACCAAGGGGCTGAATCTCCTTGATAAATGCAAAACTCTGATTAAAGTACAATAAGCCTACAGACGTCTGTGCTGGAGGACCGAAACCTCCGCCCTGAGAGTTGTAGTCCACATCTACATCTTGCAGTGTCCTCTGGGTGATGCTAAAACCTCACCATTTTCATGTGTGAAAGACTCCACACAGATGGCAACAGTCAACCTCACATTTCGCAAAATTCGTGTGACAATCGAATGTTGTGTTTCTTGTAAACTCCAGTTTTAGCCAGGTCATGTGTCAAACGTCACAGAATAGCGAGCTCGTTTGAAAAACCCCAAGTCCCTCGGAAAGAAAAACTGTTAACTCCGAGGCAAATTAAGTTTTAATATAGGTAAGGTAAATGGCATGTAGTGGCCACTGCTCCAGTAGTGGCCATTTTAAAGTTTATATTTGAAAAATAAGGATTCCCGGTCTCCTAGTGTTCAAACTTGCCAGGAGGTACAGCTCATGACATCTTGTAGTCAGAGGTTACTAGGAGTGCGCAGAGCATCATTTTGTGGTAAACTTCTCAATATGACCGTCCCTAGTTTCCTCGTTTGTTGGGGTGTATCCTAAGCTTCTACTGGATAGAATCAATTTTGTTCATCTGGTATTGAATTTAATGATATTAAACACGTAAGGAGGGCAAAATGTCAAGTGGCTACTACTGAGACATGCACGTGGCCACTACTGGAAATTTCGTAATTTGATGTGGCCACTACTAGATCAAAATAAAGGTGTGAGAAAAAATTAATAAAAATAGAAAAAATTGTTCTTTTGATAGTTTTAGGCAATGGATATGTTGGGAAGAGTCGGGCTATATTCTAAATGAGTCCTGAAGAAAGTCAGTACTACTGTTGGCCCACAATTGTCGAAACTAAAGAAAAAAATTCTTAACTGTGGCCACTACCGGTACCGTTTCCTTACTTGTAAATGGATGTTTTGGGCGAATTCTGATTGGAAATTACTTTACTGCAAACATGAGGTCAGTTATGTCTTTACTAAATTGTTGTGGTAGAAAACATGAAAATAGCCAGAAACTCGGCGCTAGGTGCCTCGCCAGGAGGCAAGACTGAAATTCAAACAACGTGGAACACTCTAGCCATGCTATTTTTGCGGTTTTCCTTTCCCTAATTTCTTATTATTCTGCGGCTATTTTCGTGTCTACTATTTCGGATTTACCAATGACGTCCTTATATTTCTGATCTTCGTGGTCTACTGACTAAAATATATCTATCGTAATAATGCTGTTAGACTGATTATGTAAATGAGGACTCGCAGCTCAGGTCCTCGCAGAACTATAAAGTATTATAGCGTCTATAATCACAACTAACTTCCATAAAAGGAAGTACATTGTACTATACTCATAAAATCCCGCATTCCACTTCTTCGTGACATTTTTCGGTTAATTACTCCAGGGCTAAAATATGTTTTATGCTAAAAACTTTACTGTGAAAATACTTTAAAAAATGCGTGTATAAAAACATCTCTGGAAGGAACTTTTTGTTGCAATTTAGTTATAAAACTTACACTCTATATACTTGCCATAAATGAGCTGCAATGGCTAAACCGGATTACATGGTTATTCAGATTTATTTGTCTTCTGTTGTATGGCTTCGTGGAGATATTGGTTTATTATTCAATAATAAACCATTGTAATCGCTCTTGACAAAAAAATGTCCAACCCTCCCCTGAATAGTTCATGGTTTACGTTTCAAAGGGTGTAGGATCCAAATCTGCAATACAAATTTTTCCGTCAGTCCGCCATACACATTTTCTCCCAAACGGCTGGAGCAAAAAATCCATATTGGTCCGACAACGCCCCAATTCTTTAGCCAGCTCTCTCAATTAATTTAAAGTGCCTCTTAAGGGTTGTCAAAGTTTTGTAAAATCCCTAAAAACCTAAAAAAAAACAAAGGTGGCCTAAGTATGGACTTTTTTTGAAGAACGTTCCATGGGGAGTGGAATGAGTCCCTCCCCAGGTCTATGGCTCAAACCATTCCCAATATATGGCATGATCTTATGCTGCAAATTCTTTCACTGCGGTTTATTATTCAATTTTATAAATAAACTACCTAAGTAAAACAAACCCGTAGCGCAAGGTTTTCGTGCGGGACTCACAACCACAGGTTCTTGGGTTCGTTTCCCGCGTTCGGCAGGACAATTTTTGCCCCATATGAATATGGTATACACACAAGAGAAACGTTTTGCCCCGCAGACACACCTAGGCCCAAGACAAAACAAAACGCTGTATGTACGTGTCACAAGTCACAAGAGCGATTATCGAATTTCAGGAGATATGCATAGAGCACGTAAATCGGTTCTCAACCAAAATACCTATTTGGATTGATCAGTTGATCATATTTGTGTGCCTCCTGAAATTCAATAATCGTTCTATCACCTGTGAAACACGCACACTCCAAAGCCTAGTAGAAATTCAAATTATGAATGCAAGCCAAATGAATGAAATTGAATAATAAACCCCAGTGAAAGAATTTGCAGCTTTTTTTAAACTAAAACATATTTCGGTTACTTGAGAATATCGGCTGTACATAATATCCATTTTACTTGTTGTGTGTATATGTTTGTTCAAAATATTACCATTCGTTTTTATATTTTTATAGGTTGTTAAAGACGTCATTCGCTGTCGACAATGAATACTGATGACAACTCAGCAAATGAATCCATTAGCAATGCAGAGAGAACAGATAGCAATGATGGTCCGACCCCACCTGAAACTCAGGCGATGGATGTTGATGACCCACAAGTGGCGTCAACGCCAGCTGACAACGACAAACCGGTCAATGGAATTGCTTCCGATCAGTGCCCTGTCATGTCCCTCAATGGGGATTACAAAGATATAGAGCCTCTGCGAGTTTTTCATGTTTTGGATGAATATAATAACTCCAATGATGAGGATGAAGCTAATGCGCCCCAAGGAAGTTCAGACACTGACATTAGTGATGACGAGATTGAAGCAATGTTGGAAGATGGGCTGAGAGAAGGGAATCAGGAAAACAATGAGCAGAAGACGAAGAAGGACACTGGACTGTACACTGAACACAAATTTGTAATCATGGAAGAATTGGGGCACAATCATTTTGACCTCCTCCCTGAAGGATGGATTCAGATATCCCATAAATCAGGGGTGCCGTTGTATCTCCATAAACCTACTAGAGTTTGCACGTTTGCGAGGCCATACTATCTTGGGCAGGGTAGTGCACGAAGGCACAATGTCCCCTTATCAGCTATCCCTTGCCTCCAATATAAACGGGCCTTGGAAGAGGAGAAATTAGAGAAGGAAAAACTTGGTACCACTACTGCTACTAATGGTCAGCTGCCATTGGGAGCAAAAATTGAGACAGCCCAGGAGAACAAAGCGTCCCAGTCTTTACTACCATTTGCTATCCAGCAATATTGCAGATCGTTATTTAGGTTCAAAACTTCACAACGACTCAGGTTCGTTTCATGGTCTGATCGAAGACGATATGCCAAGGCCAGAAGAGTAGAGAAGCAACATCAAAGACCACAATTACCAGATGACACGAAGCTCATAAAGTTTCCTATCCAGAACCCAGATGATCCTGACGCTAAACCTCGAGGTGAATGGATCATGAATCCGAATGGTAAAAGTTATATCTGTATTCTGCATGAGTATATTCAACATGCTTTGAAAAAACAACCAACTTATGAATTCAAATCGTTGGAAATTCCATCTACACCTTATTCTGCCACAGTTATGATTAATGGCATGAGGTATGGAAGTGGTACTGGAACAAGCAAAAAACAAGCCAAATTATCTGCAGCTAAGGCTTCTTTGGAGATACTGATTCCAGAAATGAGAGAAAAGATTAGAAATGATAAGAAGACTGGGAAGCTATCTGCTTCTGGAGTTGAAGAAGATGACGACAGTTTGTCTATATTTGATGCAATCAAAGTAGAAGATCCACGAGTGGCGGAGTTCTGTGCCAAAACGACTGAACCTTCTCCTTTCGCCATCCTCCTCACTTGTCTGCAGAGGAATTTCGATTCCAAGTCAATGCCCATCAACTACAAAGTGAATCCTTTGCATCGTCAAGCGAACGAGTTCATAATGACAGTCGGCAATCACCGCGCTCGAGTCGTTTGCAAAAACAAGAAAGACGGCAAGCAAAGAGCGTCCCAAGCGATCCTCCAAGAACTCCACCCTTACATCACCTCGTGGGGGTCTCTCTTGCGGCTGTACGGAAACCATTCGATGAGAAATGTGAAGGAACGCAAACACGAGGAACAGGAAATAACCATGCTGCAGAGCAAGGCTTCACTCAACTCTCCTAACTACGCCATATTGGAGAAACTCAAAAGCGAGATGTTGAAGCTGCACGAGGAGAAATCCAAGAGGAAACCGATCGGCGTGTTCATACCTCCGGCGGACATGCCCCTCCCGAGCTCTGGGACACAGCTGAATAAGGTAGATCTCTAGCATCCTTTCGTGTTAATGAATTATCTCTGTTATAGTGTGGACAGTCCATGTTTAGACCCAGTATTCATATAGTTTTAACTTATTGCCATCAATTTCTTATTTTCAAATTCTCAAGGGCAGTCTGCCTTGTGACCATAAAATTTGCTGCAGTTGCAACAGACAATAACTTTATTATCATTACTTTATAACGTTGTGTAAAGCAAAGGCATTGTTCTCGATAATTTTGAGTCATAAGAAATTTATTATTCATGCCAAAAATTAATTTAAGGTTACGCTCTGCTTCGTTGAAGATTCCCATTGTTATACTTAGTTTTAAGTTCAAAATATCTCCATTTTCGATACTATGAATTCAAAGGCGTATCTATGGATTGCGCGTATTCCAATCAATAGAGATTCACTCCAAGTTCCTCTTATGAATAACTAAAAATTCCTAACCACTCCGCATTAAGACTCCTCCCATGGCGTCTCATCAGTCAGTATCCATCGTTTCCTTACAATGCCTGGTGAAGCATTTTATGGACTAATTTCAATGATTTCACTATCCTGTCTTTGATTGCCAAAACATAGCATAAGAAATTATCTGTATTTAGTTTTCTTAATTAGATATATTCTATCATTAGAATTATTTTAATTTTAAGCTAGGTGTTTTTCAAAAACATTCTACGTAAATATGAAATTCCGAATTTTTGCGAATCACTTACGAACGATTGACCATATTTCTGCTCTTGCTGTTTTGAAGATCAACGGTTTCAAATTACTCATTGCCAAACCAGTTTCTAGTCGTTTTTGAAGTATCAGCTCGTTTCCATGTACATAGATACTCAAAAGTTTTGTTAAATATGAATTACCAAAATATGAATTAACTTCCTACCAGCTGGTCTGAAATTTTTTTAAAAACTCACGACAAATTTATTATTATCACAATATGATTTTTATCCTGTAAAGATCATTTTATTTCTAGAAATTCAAATTCCAAGTTTTAATTGGCTTGATTCTACTTATTTCTCGTGATTTTACTTCACACGATTCCAGTGAATCAATCTCTCAGCCCCCATCAGGTTTCAGGTTGATCCGGTATTGAAGGAATAATATTTTATTTTTTGGTTAATTATTTTCAATAATAAGCCTTTGTAATCGCATAAGAAAACATTTTATAGCCCCCCCCCCCCCTAATTTTGTCCTTTTACGTTTGAAGATGAATCATTTTCAAATCTTCTATGTTCGTTCGCAGTATAGGCCATAAAAGACTTCATATTTGATGCAAAAAATAAATTCTTACGCCAGTCCGATCTCTCACAGGCATAGGTTCCTAGGGCCAAAAAATACAAAAACGTGAATTTTAGAGGCCAGTGGGGGTATCATTTTCTTGTAATTTATCACGCAAAATCGACTGGGATAGGTTTTGGAACCGTAAAAGTTGACGCGCAGCTGATGATAGAAATTTACTGACGTAAAAGTGACTCCCCAAACCTCACACTGACACGAATATTATTCAGGAAATAATGTGTTACACAGGGGTGCCCGCCCCCCTCAAGCTTCATAACTCACTCCCCCCCCCCCCTCCCCAAGTAAGTAAAAAATACTTGTGTAAAATACTTGTAAGAGCCCCTTATTTAATCCAAAACTTAACCAAGATTTATAAAGGTACTTATAAAGTGTTTGCTTTTTGGGCATTTTTATAGAGCAAAAACAATACAAAATTTAGCAAACTATTGGATCATCATTATCACAACTCAGTGATAACATTAGTATTGAGATGGAAAGGGTAAAAACAATGGAAAAAAGCGGGGCAGTAGACCTCTATGGTTCTACCATACCAGATCATTTAAATGATCAATTTTACACATTTGAGTACCGAAGATGAAAAATTGCCTATGCAACCTACAAATATGGGATTCTAGCTCAGAGGAGGGGAGCTAGTAAACAGAGATGAAAGCTACGGCTGGGGGAGGGGGCTAACAAGGGTTTACGTTACAACGATACTTACTAAGCCTAACCAACTCCCTGGAAAAATCTGTAGATTCAACCAGAGCACCAGAGAGGCTAGTGCTTACCAAGGTGGCAGGTACACGAATGACCCCCTTGGGCGGACGGAAAAGTGGTGATGCTGGGATAACAAAGGGCGGAAGGAGCCCACCCGAAGGTTAATTGAAGGAGTGAGGGGGGGGGGGGGTAGTGGAACTGTGGATTGTACTCCTGTTAATCATTTAAATGGTAAAATGCAAAGACGCAAGGGCAATGAATACCTAGTCAGCGTGCAGCTTTTGTCTGTCCTCTGACCTTCTCGCAAGTAGGTACTTGCCACCATGCCCCGCGCTCCCGCCAGAATCATTGACAATATTCGAGCAGTCATTGTCATTTATAGATTTTCAGAAAGAAAAACAAACCATATTTAAATTAATTACTAGGTTCATTACCATGTACGTTCTATCTAGTGATGGAATATACTTTTGAATGCCGTCATGTTAAACACTGTTTCAATCAACTTTACCCCCTCAAAAATGTTTCTGGGACCCCCCCCCCCCCCCAAGAATTTCAAAGACGAGGTCACAGCCCCCCTCCCCCTGTGGGCACCCCTGTGTAACAACTGGCAGCTTTGTATTTACCATTTTCGGTGCTGAACTAACTTTTTTTTCTTTTTTTTTTTTTACTTTCACATTTATGGCAAATAAAATTTTGCTTATTAAAGTCCATTTTTTGATTTTCAGTCTCTAGCTTTATTTATGGGATTTCACAGCGCGCCCGTTCGGTATTATCAGATTTTATAAATTTTAAATAATGATAATTACACGGTTGTTGGCCATTTTTAGCCACTATTATTTTGCAGTTTTAAAATTTGAGCTAATTTATGTAAAAAGTTACCTTGGTCGGGAGAAACTGTTCGAAAACAACAATGTTGACATGTGGTGGAGAAATTAGACGGTCGTAATTTCTTACTGTATTATTTTGTTTTCATCGTAAATTTTTTGTGGTTTTACTGGATCAATCACAGTTGTGGTGGATAGAGATAGTTCCCTTTTGCATTTCTTACAACAGCTACGCCTGAGCATGATTCTGAAGGTTTTAAGCTTCAAGGGTGCTCTCTGTTTGTCGCAGGCTAGTTGGTCTTATCCTTGAAAAGGGTGGCCACATCTTTCATCTCGTTGTTATACAGCAATTCATTTCGTGAACCTCTCACACGCAATATCCACTCCTTGCTTCAAAAACTGTGTTTACACCCAAGTTACTACTCGCATCCCACTCAAACCAAAATTAAGTCCGCCAACACTCAGTCATGTGTTGTCGGAGGCACAGTGTGGATATGTGTGGCCGCCCGGCCCTTAAGTAACAGTGTGTACTCTCAACTGGAACCCGTTTTTTTAATGGGACTCACATTCAAATCAGCACCTCCCCCCCAAAATGTTTGTCCTTTCGCGTTCCAAGGTGTGTAGATTTGCAATCTGCAGTGTCTGTCCTCCTTCCGGGCCATAAACCATAAAAGGCCTTATAATTTATGTAAAAAATGCGTTCTACCGTACATGGACTCCACTGGGGGTCTAGTTTGTCCTAACTTCCAATCAGCTCGAACGCATAGATAATACGGGCAAAAAACGTGCCAAAAACATGGTTTTTTACTGTCTTGGAGAAGTGGGGGTTTCAATTTCATTTTCTAGTAATTTCGAACGCAAAATTGACTGGGACAGGTTTCACATCCGCAGAAATTCAACAACAACAAATATTCGAAATTTCCGAGCCTAAAAGTTACCCCCAAACCTCACAATCACGCATTATTAAAAAAATATAATAATAATAAACCCCTTTGTAAGAATTGGCGGTGTTTTCCATTCTAACAAGGGTGCACTATTTTTCGTTCTTGGGGCCGTACCCAACCGCAAATTCTCCAACAAATGATTGAATCAAGTCTTGAACTTTCAAAGACTTTTAAAATATGATCCACTTATTGCGTCATTTTGGTTTATTACTTCCAGTGAATAGCAAACATTTTTCACAATCCCCGTCAAATGTTGTACTTTTTCGTTTCAAGGCGTGTAGATTTAAAATCTGCGATGTCCGTCTGCTGAACATCCAGACCATGCCCATAAGGCCATTAAAGGCCTTAGAATTAAATAGAAATATAGATTGAAAAAAGAACCGAAATTAACTCAAGGAAAAACGGAAAAATTGGAGAGCGTAATAGTATCTTTTTTAATCAGTTAATTGGACTACAGAATGAGTGAAACAGGTCTCACTCCACAGGCCATCGCCTGCCGCGAACAACATAGGCAAATCGCATATATTGTAGATGATTGTTTAATAGTTTGATCGCACTATTCAACAGAATTGATGTAAAAAATGCGTTCTTTCGCTGATGGAGTCCACTAGATGTGTTGTTGGGCCCATTCCCTGACCAGGCCGATCGCCTCACACGCAAGTGGGGTGTCATTTTCTTTGTAATTTTTGACGCAAAATCGAATGAGGGTAGACTTCTGATCTGAAAGCCCCTCAGACCTCATAATAACACGAGAATCACGCGTTATAATTAATTGATGGACTCTCCCGCAGTTTGATTAATCGATTCGTGGTCTTTCTGTAAGCATCTCTCGTGGCTCAGGAGTAGGCTTTCGAATTTTGGTGAAGGATCTCTTAATTTTTAGGCCAGTACCACAGGTCATATTTGGCAGTGGATAGTAGGACCAAACTTTAGTAAGTAATAATTGTCGATTTCGAGACTATGGAATATCACTTTTCTGTTTGTGGCATTCTACACTTCCTCTCTCATTGAGTCCCTTGAGCAACTGCTGACCCACATCCCGCAGTTTCACATTGTCTTTCTTTTGACAGCAACTCAGTTGAGATGGCTGATATTTAACTTGTAGGAAGTGTACAACAGGTACAACAGTGGAAGAGGTTGGTTTAGTTGCCCTCTATAGTTGACTGATCAAGGACCTCCTTATCTGGGTATCTATTATTTGTTGACTAGTTCACCCCCTTTTTCTATGAAGAGTAGACAAAAATGGTCCAAAAATCCCCTACCCCAGCCCTGCACTTACATTTCCAGTCGATCTGCTCCGAGTGTAGTTAATAAACCAAAAGAATTCCTGTTCTTTCTTCAATCGGACCCAACTTTTGTCAGTATTGAACGTTTGGTGGGACTGCAAATGTGGATGATGTCATTGCTGAACACGTTTCATAGCCATATTCCTTTCGCTGCATCCCTGCATCCCTGCTCTTCAAGTAGCAGTTTTAGTGATGGCTTCTTGTGACTCTGTTGGATATGTCGTCTAATCGTGACCTTAAACTAAACAGTAGTCTTGGATTTTCGTGCTCCTAATTCTAGCGAAAAAGTAGCTGTAGTACTTGTTCTGTATTCATAGCTTCAGGGGTCTCCAACCTCCAAACATAGAAATATTTAACTCCCGAAACTTAACAATTCCGTAAGTTCCCATCCTTTTGATAAATGGGATTATGATAGATGTGGGAACCTGATGTTTTTCGCTTCAGTGATAGGTATCTCTCTTTTGGAATTGCAAATAACTTATGTAGAGAACTGATTCATCAACGTATCTAAATTTACAATAATCAACATGAAGTTCGGGTTTTCATTTCTTGGGATAAATACGTGGAAATACGTGAAATTTTTTCAATGATGCTGATGAATGAAGAATTCAAACTCATAAACTCTAACATCGATCCATAGAATAAATAACAAACCAATAAATTCTTTTCCTAAAATATTTGAAATACCACAAGGTGATGAAACAAACTCATCTGTCCAATATCTTAGCAACAAAATCGACTTGGATGATTGACAAAATAAATTTTTCTGGTCGGACTCGTTTTTACTTATTGTTTTTCTTTAAATAAGCACATAGATTTGCTCCAACATTTTTAAAGCCAAATTAAGTTGTTAAGTTGGTAGCCTTCAATTTCATATTTACGAATTCAGTATTCATCATATTATCTAAAAATGTTATCACTTTGTGAGGCATCGAACACGACACCTCTTACAAACTACAGCAATTTTTGTTGTAAATTTATTGATTTTTGTTGACTGTTGTAGCAAGTTGTCACAGAATTGCTTCTTTGTTTTGTATGGCGTATTGATGAACCAATTGTTCACACTTACGCAATATGATTTCACTGGAATCATTCAAGTAGCGAATCAAAATAAATTCGGATTCCTGAAATTCTGCGTTTAGAAGGTGCTACCTAGAATGTACTTTGCCGTGTAAATTTCAAGCCGGCATGTTGACTTTTATTCTGAATTCACCTTTTTATTGACGGACCATTTTACTCTTAGGTAATTATATATATATATAGCTGATTAGATTAAGACATTCTCAAAATATGATGAGATCTTCAAAATAGAAAATAGTACCTTCAAATTAATACCAAATTCTTACATCAAGACTATGCTATCTTCACGTCAGATGCTGTACATCGAAATATTTACGCCTTTAAAAGCTGGAGTGCTCTAGTTACAATATTTTCTTTTTCTTTCTTTTTATATTAGCAGTTAGATAATTCATGTATTACGCTACATAATATGCAGCCATTTTCTCCTTTTAATCACGGTTAATAAATTACAATTGATAGATATCTTGTAAAAATAAGAAAACATGAATGTAGACTTGATCTTAACACTTTCAGAATTGATTGCTAGGTTTATGACTGGTGACAAGATGTTTAATTCTAAGCTATCACTTTGTTATAAATAATTCTTATTTTAAGTTGATGTCTCATTGCGTTATAACTCAACCAAGAAATCTATTCTTCAACAAAAGTCCATTTCGATCGCGCTGTACGTGTTCACACACAACGTTTATTGTACATTATCAGCAGGATCGTTGTAAAAATTACGAATACCAGCGTTGTCAAGACATTCTTGCACACCTTGGAACGCGGCTGGTATCAGTGTTGAAGCTCGTGATTTTTCCTGTGCACAATTATCTGATATGAAAGATTGCTGTACGGAAAAATTGTGGGGAACTTGAACACTGCAACACGTCTCTCAGCTGCTTCACCTTATTTGCATTCCCAGCTATAGATTACACTTGGAGAGTTCTTTTCACCATGGACTGCGTAAGTTGGTTTGAGACTAAAATAAACTATACCGTTTTCTGCACTTCACGTTGTAAATCTTTCTATCCTTACTTGTGTATACCTTTCGATTTTGGTATTATTTTACGAATATTCGTCCGATACTCGTGTAATAGTTGGTACCGAATTCGGATATTGGGAGTGTTCGGACATCATCGAACTGTGAGGGTCGATTCTAGAGCTCATTTTCAAGAAAATGCCTCTTAGACTTTTTTAGGGGCTCGTTTCCGAATTGTTTCACTTGTACGTCACTAGACTGGGGGACAGGTTGTCCGAGCGAGCTGGGGCGTCAGTCCTTTGGCTGTTTACTTTCAGTGGGAGTACTGATTAGCCCGGTTCGAATCCGACAGGCACCAATGATTAGGGCCAAAATCCTATCAAGTGTTGTATACCTGTCCTGTCGTTAGACAGTTCACCTCTGATCTCGATATCACGTGAATCCAAAGCGTTCCCAACCCAGGGGCGTGAGGCAATGGGAAGCCACGAGCGAAATCGTCAGACTTAGTTCCGATCCTCTCTAGAGGATGGCTGGCGACGTCCGCGACACCTCCGGGTAGTCGGTCGAAAATCCAAGGTGAAATTCCTTGTTTACTTTACTTTGCTACTTTTTACGTTACTAGACTGCCCATAATTACCTTAAAACACTACTCACTGAAATCAATTTTTACGACTTGTTTGAAAGAACATAAAACTCCCTGTCTCCTTAGAGCAAAAAATACCATTGCAACATAACAGAAAGTGATAAACCAATCTGAAAATCAAATTGTGAACATTTCTGAATTGAAAAAACCTTATTCTATGTTCTCTTTTACTCATAACAAACAGGTTTTGTAACTCACACTTCCCAGAATCTGATCCTTACAACAATATAGGCAAACCATTTTTGCAGATGAACATTTTTTCAAAAGAAAATGACGTTTCAATGCAGAAAAATGTGAGTTCATACCGTACGTGAAATCGATGTTTTTCACACAAAATCGTCTTGTTACTTGACATGATTTTGGGACCGGATTTTATGTTGCCCAAAAAATGGTGGGACTTACAGGTATTTCTCTTGATGGAATAGCTGAATCAACGGTTGAAATTTTCAAATAAAAAATGAAGGAAATATTCAAATATGGGAAAGGCCGGAAAAGCCTTCATTTGTTGAGTGGAATTGCATAAATAGAATAAATGAATGGAATAAAATCTAATGCAAAACTCAGTTTTTTTGTAGCGAGTCGATTTTGGATGAAAAACGTCGATTTCACCTTATAAATTTACTTTTTTCTGCATGAAAATTCACGTGAAAATATTTTTTGCCTCTACCATTGGAAAGCAGAGATTCTGGAAAGTTTTTCCTGGGAAGTGGGAATGACAAAAACCCTGTTTATCAAGAGCGAAAGGAAACATGAAATTCATAATTCTGAAAATTTGGTCTTCATACTAATTTGTCACATTTTAAGTCATTGAGATTTTCTAATTTTTCTCTAAGAGGATGGGAAATTTAACAGTGTCCACGAAATTGATTTTAGAGGATAATTTAAGGGAGTTATGGCCATTTTAGTGATGTTAGATCTTTAAGACACAAGAAAAATCTTTAAAGTGAAATAACTTGGAAACGAAGCGTCAAGTAAAAGTGTAAGATGATTTATTTTGCACTGAAAATAAGCTTTAGAATCGAACCTTAAAGTTGGTTAAACTTATTCTGAGGCACCCTGTTTATTAAGGGTCCAATATTTTTGAAGGTGCAATATTTGAAGTCATATTGTTGAGTAATTAATTTAGATGGTTGTTCAACCCTTTTCAAACTTGGATTTTAAATGGAATTAAAGGCCTTAATACCGGCTCGAGACACTCTGATTGAACAAGCTGTTTCCCACAGTTCATCATGGTAGTGGAGCACCACTTGTGGCAGAAGTTGTAAACTTGCAGTAGATCAAGTTGTGCAACGTGATGAGTGCAAGAATTTTTGTTGAATCTGATTTTTCTCCCGTGTCCTGTGGTTTTTACTGTGTAGTTGAATGATCTATTCTACTGCTAAGCATGTACGTACTAAATTTACTTATGCGTTTAGCAATGGAGAATCTCGCTTTAAGCGTGGTATTCACTATAGTTTGGTCAGCCTAAGAAGTTACGTGAGATGGTACCCCTGCCCCATTGCCAGATGAAGCCCTATGTATAGAGGGGGGCACTGGACCTGGCCTTTGTAAGGGGGCGATTTGACGTTTTAGAAGCTCCCTCGTTTAATTTTGATTTGGTTTGGAAGTCTTAATACTAAAAAAATAAATAAACACATACAAAGCTGTAGCACTCAATCATTCTCAATTTTCCACAATGGTTACAACAGTTTCTAGTTTTTTTTTCTAGCAGGGCTTACTGATGGTGGGGAAGTGTCAAATGAGTGTAGAGGGGTTACGGACTGCAGTGAGCTGATTTCCCCCACCTCCTTGCCTTCATGCAACTTCCTATGCTGACCCGACTGTAGTTGATATCTCAGTAACGCAACGGGCATCTTTGACCCTGACAGCATTGGGCTTAGCTGTCGAGAGTGTGGAATTCAACACTTATTATTATTCAAATACTTACATACTGAACATCACTGAACGCGTGTAAAAAATCACTCAGATTCCAAACAAGACTTGATACATCCATCACGTTGCTCTAGTGATCCGCAAAAATACCATCTCATGCTAGTTTACAACTCCTGCCACTAGGGGAGCTACACTCTACCATGGTACATTATAAGAAACAGCTGTTTCCGTCAAAGCGTCCCAATCCGGTTTTAAGCCTTTTAATTCCATTTAGAATATAAATGCTTAATTTGCAATGCATTGAATAGATTACTATTTATTTTGTTTTAAAGTCTTTACCATATTTTCCCTATTTAGTAAAAAATATAGATCAAATCAGGGAACTGAAAAAAAAGTAATGTAATAACACCGAGTTTCTTACTACAAAATCGGAAAACAAATTTTCTGCTGTCGTTCTACAGCTAAGCTGTGTTGCCCTGTGAAACATACGGCTGCTCCTCAGGAAGGCTCGTCGACTGGAGTAGAATCTAGCAGAATCATTGCCTTACGAGACACTCAATAAGAGACGTCTGGTCATTTTAGGGTTAAGTTTTTTTTGGGGGGGGATTCAATTTTCAAATTCGCGTAATTCCAACGAGAAATTTAGAAAACACATACCCTTTACTGTCAGTGAACATACGAGTATACGCTTTAACTTTACTTTACAGCGCTCTAACAACCATCTTCTTCCAATCAAGGTAGTTCTGACCATCTCTAGTCACTCAGCGTCCTTTCCCAATGGTTGAATAAAACGCTCGAATAATCGCTAAATGTGGATTGAGAGGAGATAGTCCTTAGTGCGTGATACAGTGAAGGCACAAATGTTTACCGATCACCGTATAGACAGGGTGTCCCAGGAGTTATGCACAATCCGACTCCTACGTGTTCTACCGTGTTCATTTCCGATCAAAAATGCCTCGTAGCAATTTTTTGCCAGAGACCTCGTTTACGAGCTATTCGCGATTTAAGATTTTTTTCGTGTTTTCGATCTTGAATCATGAAAACTACCAGAACTCCCTCAATTTTGGAGATGGTTCAAATTTGACGACACCGTTAGAAAGAGCGTTAAATTTTCTATCTATTTGATGTCAGAAAACTCTCTTTAAATTGCGTGGACGATGTGAGATTGCTGCGCGAAATGGCAGTTTTGTCAAAATCGCCAGTTTTTCATCTCGCTTAGAAACCCCATGAATGCTTGACGCAGAATTGGGCAGGCCTGGTAAAACGTGCGCCAAAATGTCAGTTTTCCAACGGTGTAGTCGTCTTGGTTTTGAAAATATTTTTAGTGAAGGAAATGGTGTCTAACTGCTAAAACACGTGTTTTCTGTTAAAATTGAGGTTTTTCCAAAAGTCTCGAAGATGAATGCAACTCATCGCAGTCGGAAATGAGTTGTAGGACACGTAGGAGTCAGATTGTGCATAAGTCCTAAAAAAGACCTAATGTTTGAAAATTGGGAAAGCTACGGAGGAGGCATTGTCTTGGTCAGGGGCAAGGGTATGCAATGACCCGCACGACCCCCCGGTCTTGAAGGAGGGGTTGCTTTGTGCGCCGTGTATTATCAACCCCAATCTGATTTGGCCGTAGCATTGAGTGTTGCAATGTTGATAATTTGTTGTTTCTGACCAAATTCAGTTTTAGTAAAATGTTTATTGACTCGAACATGTTATCCAGTTGTTGGACAATGGTAAGATATTGGGGTTTAAATCGAGTTCATATGAATAGTTAGAGTTTAAACAAGATTGTTAAGATTTAAACTGCAAAATAAATAGTAAAAATGAAAAATGAAAATGAATTTAATGAATGAAAACGTTCGTTTCTGATCAGCGTCTACGGCATTTATAAGCTGTCCAGCCAAAGTCAGGATATTCGAAGATCCGAAAGACAGCTATTGTTTTGTGTTTATTTACGATTGATTGCTATGATTTGCTTTCAGTTGAGTGGCTATACCACGAGTGAGTATGTTGACATGATTGTTGTGTACGGTTTTGCCAATGGTAATGCTTCTGAAGCAGCAAGGGAGTCACACTCCTCCTCTGTACAACTCACACCCTAGCGAACACGTCGGATAGTATGAGGAAAAAATATTGGTAGATAATAGTGTTTATGTCACTGATCCTTCTTCATCTTGTAAACTATCTGTTTTTTATCTACTAATTGTTTTTTGTCACTAAGGTTTCGGTTATTACTACCTGCTATGTTCAATAGCTGTAGCGTACCATGATGAATGGGAATATGCAGTAGGGAAAACCTCGCTGAAGGAAATACAGCGAGGAAAAAGACGAAAGGGAAGAGTTGGTAATGATACGGAAGCCTGGTTTGATAAGGGTCCGTAGTGTCCGCTAAAATATGAATGCAACTCATCGCAATCAATCGTAAATGAACAAACAATAGCCGTCTCTCGGCTTTTCGATTATCCTGACTTTGGCCGGACAGCTTGGAAATGCCTTAGACGCTGTTCACAAACGAACGGGTTTATGCATCCGACAAAACTAACTTAAATCGTCACTTGAGAGGTCTGGCGTTGTCACCATTCGATTCAGCAAGAAAAGTTACGTATCTCCCGCCGCCAACCTTTTTTCGTCAAGACTTTTGGAAAAACCTCAATTTTAACAGAAAACACACGTTTTTCTGCAGTTAAACTCCATTTCCTTAACTGAAAATATTTTCAAAAACCAAAACGACTACACCGTTGGAAAGCTGATATTTCGGCGCAAGTTTTACCAGGACTGCACAGTTCTGCGTCAAGCATTAATAGGGTTTCTAAGCGAGATGAAAAACAGGCGATTTTAAGATTTTGACAAATCTGCCATTTCGCGCAGCAATCGCACGTCTTCAATGCAATTTTAAACAAGTTTTCTGACAACAAATAGATAGAAAATTTAACGCTCTTTCCAACGGTGTCATCAAATTTGAGCTATCTCCACAATTGAGGGAGTTATGACAGTTTTAATGACGTAAGATCGAAAACACGAAAAAAATCTTAAATCGCGAATAGCTCGGATACGAGGCCTCTGGAAAAAAATTGCTAGGAGGCATTTTTGGTCGGAAATGAGTTGTAATATACGATTTCATGACTTTGCGTATTGTTTTCATACTCCCTCATTGTGTTATTCACCTATTTCTTTTTAACCTGCGCAGCAGGGCCTTTAAACTAGTATGTTATACGTACGTTGTAGCCCGGAAACGTGTCCATGACTGAGAATGCGGGCATCCGGTGTTTTTCAGAATCAAGTAGCGAAGAATCAATTTTTTTGGTTTCAACGTCCACTTGCGCGAAGGGTAATAAGTAAAGGTGAAGGGTAAAAAGATTCAGTATTCTTGAAGATAAGTACTTCTACCTATTTCATAAAAGTTTTTTCTTATATTGAAGATAATTTATTAAGCTTATTTATCTTCTAGGGAACTTAGAGGCGACCAAAAGTTTATATTTCTATTTGCGCGAAATTAAATCAGGCAATCTAACTCGCGTATATTGTTGAACATTTAACAATAAGGTGTCTTTAAGATAAGGTGGTAAGGTGAACTTTAAGGTGTCTTACAGATAAGTACCTTGGTACTTCTACCTTTTTCATTAAGGCGTAACCTTATATTAATGAACCTAATTTGTAATCTGCTGAGGATCTCGAAAGCAACCAGAAGTGAACACTATTTCAACTTAATACATTTGGGCAAGTGCATTCTTTATATAACAAAATGTATTTACTCTTAGCAGCTTATAAATCCATTTATCACAATTTTGCAAGGTGCCAAACAACATCTAAGCGCCTCATAGCTATCAATAGATTTCACATGATCGAATAAATATCAGTTACCGCAAATTTTCTCTGCCTGTGATGGATTACTAACGATTCACGCCGGAAAAACGTAGTTATCGTTGCTTCAGCAATCAATAAATCATTCTGCGCAAAAGCAAACGTAAAATCTACCAAGCATGGGCGTAAATTTTCTGGGCGAAATTTGTACTAGAATTTCCTGAAGAAAAGTTTTTGTTAAGATGAAAGTCATGTAGGCTCCGTTAGTTTTGGTGCCTTGGAAAGTACATTTTCCACTCCCTAGGCGTAAATTAATTGATAAGGCATGGGAATTAAACAATTTTTTTATTGCGTTCAAAGTTGGTATTTTGGTGCCGAGTCACAAAGGGAGTGAACCATTTGATTGAGATTGGTAGTAGTATTCCAGTTGCCGTCGTCCAAAATTTATGATCTGTAAATAATTTACAGATTATAATTAGTAAAATGAAAATTCAGTAAGTCTAGTTTTGTTTGCAATCACTCATCACTATCAGACTGCTTTTCATGATCTACTTATTCTATTACCACGGATTTCTAAGGTGAAATCCAAGAGCCGGATTGACATTGTACCTACATCTTGGTTGGCTGGGCACTTGATATTATCTTTCCATAGACTGTCATCTTAATTTTATAAACTTCTTTCTTGAGGAATGCAGTCTTAAATCAGAAAGAACTGCATGGTTAGAATTTGCCTCTGCGAGAAAATACCCACTAGACCCCAACCTCATTTGTTCATAAACATTAATTTTAAAAAACCGGAGTTTCATAGAAAAATCAAGTTCCTTACAGTTGAAACTTGATTTTCTTATCTGATTTGGGAAGTAAAAATAAAATTGGCTGCATCGAAGGGAAGCCGAGTTCTTGGGCCAACTTCTAAAATTACAGTTGAGGAAAATCAAATTGAATCATCAGAAATCACCTGCATTTGAAAAATGTTAGACATGATTCTTCCAATGTTACTTTTGGGACCATTTTCAAACTATGAATCACAATTTTAAAACTTTGTATCAACTTGTCAACGTAGTGGGTAATATATTCAAGTAGGGTGTTTTCAATAAAAATATAAAAAACCATTAGATAATCCGACGTAAATAATAATGAACCTATATAAATCTTCTTTTTGTTTTAGCTCTAAAATATTGTCCGACTGGGTTTGAATGTTTTCAATAGCTATATAAATCTTGTTTTGCCCGTAACAAGGATTTGCTGACAGACAGACAGACACGGAACCAAAATTGTTAGATAAAATAAAGGGGTGCTTACGAGTATTTTTTACGTTTTTGTTTAGGGAAGGGGGTACTAACTACTAACTTACATGGGGGGGGGGGGGGCAACCCTCATATGTGAGAATAATTCATAAAGTGAGGACGTAATTTAAATGACGTAAATTAAATAGCTTTCGAAGGGGTTTCATTGGACAAAAACTTCTTGTGGAAAATCAGTTGTACAAAAGATTCCTGGTCCCATCCTGGATAAGGGATGGGAGGAACCCCTGGTCACTGAGACCACTTTGATCTATTGTGACACTTTCCCAGTTTTATTTCAGAATCTTTTTAATGGCCTCTTCATTCACAAAGTGAAGGAGGTTCACAGGTGTTTCCTTGGCAATACCGGCGGGTGTTAGGGCACCCTTTCCGAAAAGCCGGAATCTCATCGATGCAACAGCAGGACAGTCGCAGAGTACGTGTTCAGCTGTCCCCGCTTCTTCGCAACAGAGCCGGCATACTATTGTCCTGGCCTTACCCATTTTGTTAAGGTGGTACCTTAGAGGACAGTGGCCAGTGAGGAGTCCCACACGTTTGCGAAGGTCTGTACGCCTCAGTGACAATAGGGAATGTGCGCGTTTCTTTGAGATTGTAAGAAACCGCTTGGCTTGTCTCTGCTTAGGAGTGTCTTGCCAATATGTTGTTCGAGTCTTGTCCTCCCATTTCTGACCTGTTGAGTTATATAACTCTTGGTAACCCCTAATTGAGGTTCAGGTCCGATTGGGCTGGACTCTGATCCCTTTTTAGCTAGTCGATCAGCTTCTTCGTTGCCTTCTATTCCTTCATGACCTGGTACCCAAAGCAACGTTAATTTGTTGCCGAGGGCTGCAGCCTTGAGTGAGGTGAGGCAACTCCAGGTCAGCTTTGATGTTATTGAAAAGGCAGAAATGGCGTTTAATGCCGCCTGGCTGTCTGATAGTAAGTAAATTCTTTGAGTCGTTTCCTGGCAATCTCTTGTGCACATTTCTCTATAGCATTGGTTTCTGCTTCCCGGAATGATACTCACCTTGTATAATATAAGTGTCATTCCAAGCGTGAATTATTGCAGAAAGTGTATCATTCTTTAGTTTCATTATAATATGTATCAAAATAAATATCAAAACAAAAATGAAAGTTCTCGTGATCTAGTTGTGTGTAGATTTCAAAACAGTCTCACATAATTTGTTATAATGCGAATGAAAAGAAGTAGAAATGACTAGAATTTGTTTTGCTCACTGTAGACATTGGTTATTGATTACTTTTTTAGGAACTCATAATAATACGCGTAGTTTGGTAAAGGAGTTGCTGAAGACTATCGCAGGTTGCTGCTATTTCATACCTACCGTAGTTTAGTGACCTTTGTTGGCTTGCAGGCTGATGTGTGTTGCATGTATAAGTTTTTACTTCAAGTGCAGGCTAAGGAAGATTGTTATCTAAAACTGGAATCATTATATTGTACCTACCTGCAATTAAGCTGTTTCCTTTATCCGATATCGGATCACATATTTTTCTGGGTTGCAGAATAACTGTGATGCCTGTCTCGAAATCCCGGAATCTCCCGGCCGCTTGAATTTGCTTCTCGTTCAAGTAAGCGGCCGAATCGTCGCGCTTTGCGATGCACCGAGACGTTCCTAAAATGTCCAACATTTTGTAAATCTCCTCGAGGGGAACTTTTTCTAAAAGGTGCAAATGACACAAATGTTTTATCATGTCTGGATTAGAAAACCCAACAAGACGGATCACCGGACTACCAGAAATGGACTGTACATCTAGAGACAACACTTCCTAACCCAGCAGAAATTCAACAAGAAAACATAAAAATACAGGCAACCAGAATTGTTAAGCTAATCCTCCTCAACTGAATTGAAGCTTGGGAGATGGTTTTGTGGATAGTGCAATCGAACAGAATCATTCGCAGTACTTGGGGTCGCCAGTCAAGTGGTCTGGCTCAGACCTCCTGTTGAACTTTCAGGCTCCAGCCCGACCCTCTATCTTACCGATTTCTCAAACGGTGAGCGAACGGATGATCGTACACCAACCCGAGTGTATACCAGATATCAGCAGTTGAATTAGGGTACAAAATTTCACTGCAATTATATCAGTTTATGCGATCCCCACATGACATTTGGCGATTTTTACCAAGTTCAAGCACGTTCGCATTTACCTCGTGTTTTTTACTGTCCAAGTTTCACCCCTCTGCAAAAGCTAGTGGATGAACCGATCTACCAATACAAATATGAAAACATTAGTGTTATTTCAAAAGTTTTCCGAATTCAATTTTTTTTTTAATTTCCGCCCTGCGATTTCACCCTTTAGGATTGGCTGAGATACCAAGAATTCAGTCCCAACTAGAACTAGACCAAAAATGTGATTTTTGACCCAAATTTCATTAACTTTCTTTCTGTAGTTTCGGGGGAAACCTTAAGACGGCGTAGAGACGGATTTTATTTTTAAATTCGATTTTCAGATTCATTGAGGGGGATCCAGGAATATATCATTATTGAAAATGACAAACCAAAAAAAAAAAAAATGTTTCCCTCTATTAAGTCATGCCTAGGACATTTATATCCATTTTTGCAGGAGTAAGTCCACTAGTTTCCTGAAGGGAGCCAAAGAACTGAAGTTTTTTTTGGTGCGTTACGATATGATGCACGGGGGTAGCGTGATGCCTGAAGGGCCTTAACCTTCACCTAGTAGCTTACTAACGGAACCTGGTTCAATACTGCAAGGAGCTTGAGTATAGTTCAGGAGAACTAGAAGTGCACGCTTAGTGTCAATGCTGTAATTAAAACCAAACACATGTACAAATACATAGATACAAGAAATACAATACAATGGGAATAAAGAAAAAAACTAGAACACTTCGTGCTTACTCACTAGAATCACCTTAGGAACTATCAGTTCTCTACGTTCTATGGGAACACGCCCCATTCTTAGAAGCGGATTGATTTCCAGACTAGAAACCACGAGGGTGGTTCAAAGGTAATAGAAAAGGGGGACTTTATACTGCTTTGGGGGCTTATGGAGGCAGAGTGCGCTCAGTTCTTGCTGTGGTGTAGTCTTAATTGTCCAAAAGAATGCGTGTCTTGAAGATTCTGAAGAGAAAAAAGTGACTGGCTGGTCACTTGGGCAAAGGAAACAAATTACAGGGGTTGTTGCAGCAGGGGAGAAGAATCTTTAGGCTTCATTACGTGTCTCTACAGGCAAGGTGTTCTTGGTTTGCGGAATACGCGGTCACACTCGAGGGCGGATTACACAGAGTCTCTATCTCAGGGCCGGGAATTTGCCACAGTACTCAGTTTAAGCACAGAACACAACAGTTCACCACCACAGTCACAATAATACGGACTTTGTCTAATTCCACAAATGGGACTACTCACAGTTATAAACTCAACGCTGAAAAACTACCCTGCGCCCCACCCCCGACCAGGACTCCCACTCACTATTCCAGCAGCCACCAAACAGGAGGAACAGCTCTGCCAACCCTGATCCAGGGTTTCTCGCTTCCCGCACTATCTCTTGGCTTGATAAAACAGTTTTAGGCTAAGGTGACATATTAGTCTTTCATTAGACTAAGGTGTTAGAATATTCTGGTTATCAGGCGAGCTACTGAAATGATACTTACTGTTCTTGTCCAAATTATACATTGGTGGAGTAGTTCTGGTACAGAGCTGATCACCTGATTTGCACGAGGTTTCTGGAGGGCAAGCTGAGCAGACTGCCCCTTTCAACCACATGGGTTTTCCTATTTTATTAGCTAGAAAATGAAAAAATCATCTCTGGAAATAAATTTGTGGAAGCCAAGATCTCCACTGATTGTAAGTACATATTCTATTCGTCTACTGCAATGCCTTTAACTAAATGCTTGTTTAATGATAGGCAAAAGTATGTTATCCTATCGAATGCAGATTAGCAGCTGTTGTTCGCGATGGATATTGATCAACGACTGAAAAGTGAGTTCATGACAGTTATTTTGACATTTAGTGAATGGATGAACTTCGAAAGAATTGGGGGTCCTCAATTTGCTGTACCGGCAAAGTTTTACTGGATTTGGCTTAATACCTTGTCTGCTTCGAACCAATATCTCATCCCTCCATTCAACATCTCCGTACAGATAATCAGTTTCCTGCCATTCTAATTGCACCTTTTAGGTTTATCGAGGAAACTGGCAGCTATCAGATTTTTTTTTGGTTTTAGGAAACATTTAGCAAAGCCTCTGTGTTGAGGGTGCAAGGGTACAAGACATTATCCTTGAACTTTCGGTAAAATGGCTTGAGTTAAAATTAAGCATTCATTTTACATGTAATCCAATTAAATCACATATTTGCCTGATTGGCACCTACAGGACAACAATGTATTTTAGCTGTGTTGTGCTGCAGAGTATAATTAAGAAAATATTTTATGTGAAATGAAATTTTGTACAAACATTTTGCTCATTTGCTGAGGGAAATTGGCAATAAAATATGAGAAAAAAGGGTTCTTAAAATCAAATTGCTGATCAGTTTCATGTTTAAATTCTCACCAGCTGGGCCAAAAAGGCAGGTAATCTGGTAGGACACCTCAGAAACCAGGGATCCTGGGGATTTGTAGACAGCATCGGCACAACCCATCCGCGACGTCGTTGCCCAAATTAGAATAGAGAAAGAATCAGTCCTGGAAACGTGTGAAAAGAAAAAGTCTCATCTCAACCGAAATCGCCAACTCTAATATTAACTTCTCCAACACGATGGATAAAAGGAAGGTATGTTGTGCGATCAGCCCAAAAAAAGGTTTCTTCAACTTCACCACTGGTGAATCACCAGTACCATGGAGATGACCACTGGACTTCTCCCTTTCGGTTATTATTTCCAATCATAAACCTTGTAATCGACCAAGAAAAAACATTTTCGAAGTTACTTGCACAGCTACAGTAAAATTGGAATCGCACAAAAAACAACGTCTGCCAAGTGGGTGTGACACATAGCTTCCTCGTATCCATAACATGACTGTACAGATGAACTGTATAGATGAAATGACCAATGACATGATTGTTCGGTTTGATTTGTAGATGGTCCCCTATAAGTTTCATGACCCCCGGATCAATAGTAGTCTCTGCGTCTTGTGCAAACGAAATCCTTGTTACGCGCATAACTCCGGGAGTTCTTGACCAATTTCGATGAAATGAACAGTTGACAAATTGACGCTGAATGGATTGATAAATAAAGTGATAAATTGACATTATAGCGTTTCGAAAAATAAAATATATGCATCGTTCAATGATGGTTCAATATGGTTCGATCCAAGCTCGAGGCTAAAACTTTATTTTCTCTTTACGAAGACCATCTTTACATCAGTCCGAACAATCCCTTAAAATTTCATCGAAATCGGTCATGAACTCCCGGAGTTATGCGTGTAACAAGGATTTCACGTTTGCGCATGCGCAGAGGCTACTATTGATCCAGGGGTTATGAAACCTATAGGGGACCATCTACACCCCAACCCACACAATCCCTGAGAATTTCATCAAAATCGGACTATAACTTCGTGTAGTTTTGCCAGTAACAAGGATTTGCTGACAGACAGACAGACACGGAACCAAAATTGTTCAGAAAGGTCTAAAACGCAAAATGCGAGTGGAATTTTTGATTTTGGAGACAAAAAAATTTTCACATTCCGAAAGTGAAAACAATGCTTCCGCTACCTTGGTAGACTCGGAAACAATAGTAATGAAAATTGATGGAGAATTGGTGTCAGGCAGCGTTTACTAAATTTATCATACGCACTCAAATACCTATCATTTTTTTTCCACGGATTTGATCTTAGAATGGTGTGAACGTTTTGGCAGGCAGTGGTTTTTTTCCTCATGTTTGGACTGTTCCGCACCCCCTTACGCGCTAATACGCTTCTTGATTCTTGAATCCACTGCTCCTGAGCATAATCTGACACTGTCTGGAGTATGGGTTATCCTCTGGAAGTTGCGGGCATTAATCGCCTTAGCCCTTGGGTGTGGCCACTTCACCAATATATGTTACATGGTAGCAGAGCCTGTTTATGAGCCACTGATCCTCTATTTTTGACTGTCCTGACCTTAATTCCTCACTGCCTACATTGGCGAAATGACTTCTGTCCCTGACATCCCCTTTGTATATTAAAATTTCTCCTGCCTTACCTATTGCGAGCCTCTTCCCCCATTAAGGCTCCCAAGGAGTGTAATGGATTCCGCTTTAACAATTCTTGAATCTCAGATAACCTGACGCTTTCTGTCGTCTGAGTTATTCTCTGGGTGTTGCATGCATTAATCGCCTCAGTCCTTGGTAGGGGCAACTACACATTTCCATCATCTTCGAGTAAGATGCTCCAAAACTCAAAATAACTAACCAAATTTTGTCGAAGTAATTATATAAATTTACTTGTCATCATGCTTGTGGTATATATTGTCATTTTTCCCTCTTGCTAACAATTCTTCTTTGCCGCTCGTCCAGATTGCAAGGACGTCCGCAACAGTATAATTGGTGCCATTTTTCATAGTTCCATTAAATTTCAAGATATTGACTTCAAAACCCGCTGGGAAACCAAAATTACATCATTAATAATACAATCCAGTGGACCTTGGACTTAAAAAGTATTGTATTTTTAACATTAATCCAGGGGCAAACTGGGGCATGATAGGAGCTTGTGCACCCCCAAACCAATAAATCAGAGAGACAACCAAATTCGTTCATTGCAGCTAGTGAAACATGACTCCCCTTACCCGTTCAAACCAACTCGGAAATATAATGTCGGGGTTCCGGAATGAAATGCAGGCTAATCAGATTGATGTGGGCACGTGCTGCAAGGCCGGGGCAACATTGAGGTGAGGCCACTTGGCAATTTGTATAGATATTTTCATTAAAAGTATTATCATTCAATTCGTCGAATTTACAAGCTTTGAAGCTGCAGATTTATTACAGAAATGATCAGAATGAAAATAAGAACATATACGTTTTTGAAGGCGCTGGTATGCTATCCTTTAAATTAGTGGATAGCTTCTGCACTGCGCATTGTTTTTGAGCCCACTAGAATTATATTGTTGTCATGCCAAAAGAATGCTCCACTTTTCCCTGAGACGTATGTATGTATGTGGCCTCAGAAAAAACGCTGCAAATTCTTTCGCTGGGGTTTATTATTCAATTGGCTTGCGTTCATGATTTGAATTTCTACTAAGCTTTGGAGTGTGCGTATTTCACAGGTGACAGAGCGATTATTGATTTCAGGAGGCACACAAATATGATCAACTGATCAATCCAAATAGGTATTTTGGTTGAGAACCGATTTAAGTGCTCTATGCATATCTCCTAAAATTCAATAATCGCTCTTTCACCTGTGAAACACGCACACTCCAAAGCTTAGTAGAAATTCAAATCATGAATCATTGAATAATAAACCCCAGTGAAGAATTTGCAGCGTTTTTTCAAGAGCAATTACAATGGAAAAATATTCTATTTGAAAATTTTAAATTTCGTAAGACGGAGCATGCATATCAGAATGCTTCAACCCGTGTATCGGCTATAGACCCTTTTAGGAGTTCACTCCAGTATCCACATTCACTACATCACTAGGTTAGTGCGATAAAAAGAACCGTTGTCTTTGTTTTGATCGCAGTAACCTAGTGATGTAGTGAATGTGGATGCAAATGTTGGCACCATAAATCGGGCCATACATCGGGAATGGTTTGAGCTACGGACCTGGGGAGGGGCTCATTCGATTTCTCATGGAAATTTCTTTTAAAAAAGTCCAAATTTAGGCCGACCTGACTTTTTTGAGATTTTTGGGGATTTTACAAAACTTTGACAACCCTTAAAGGGCACTTTAAATTAAGTGAGAGAGCTGGCTCAAGAATTGGGGCGTTGTCGGACCAACATGGATTTTTCCTGAAAATTTCAGATTTTTGCTCCAGCCGTTTGGGAGAAATCGTGCGTACGGCGTACGGCGGACGGACGGAAAATTTTTATTGCAGATTTGGATTCTACACCCTTTGAAACGTAAACCATGAAATTTTCAGGGGGGTTAGACTTTTTTTTCAAGAGCGATTACAATGGTTTATTATTGAATAATAAACCAAAAGGTACAATCCAAATAGTTGGAATTATGACTTTGGAGAATGTTTTTCCCTACTTTTCAAATTTATTATAATACTATAATCTACTATAATACTTTAATATAATACCCTATACAATACCTACCTAAATTATGGACATTGCCAAAATACCGGCTCTCTTAGCCAGGGAAATGTGAGAAGGAAGATCGCGTAGAAGACCGCCAAATCATTACGAGTACCTATCTTATGCTTAAATTAATTCAGCTAATGTTGCTATGAATAGGGCTATAAATCTAGATGTATTTTATACTTCACTCACGGGTGTCTGCGCAAAAGTCCCGTCTCACATTACATGTACCAGCTACAAAATCAGCGATGTCACCAAGTTCGTCGTCGTAAACCTTGAAAATAGAAAAATAAAATATATAAAGGGAGATACAAATTACTCAATTGCTAAATTTTCAGTTAATCGCCCGTTTGTTTACACTAACTGTACGTAGAAAGTCGATAAATATTCATAGATTGTCTGCATAAAGTAATGAAGGAGAATGTTTTGAAGTTACAGATTGAAAAATACTTCACTGTTTGCAACGTTTTGTGGCAGCTACAGGGTTTTAATGCAGAAAACTTTAATGTTCTCCAGGGTGAGTACTTATTAATGAAGTTCATTTTGATGACAATAAGCGTTACCCTAAAGCTGCGTACAAATCTGTAACAAATTATGCCGTATCGTAACAGCGTTTCGTATTATTGCTCCGTCCTGTTCATCACAACGTTCTTTACCATTGTTCCGTAACAAATTTGGTACGGAAGGAAGATCGACTATTCTTTTACTTCAGTCGTGTCACCTCACCACCAAGGCTGCACCCGTGTAAGGTAAATTTATTCTGCAGTTATTGGAAATAGAAGTTAGCATCGTTTATCCATGTTTTGTAGTAATAATGAGAATGTTTTGGCTACCACAACACACCAAATGATTTCTGTAACTCAACGAGTCGCAGCGTCTCTTCATTGTACCGTTCCATGCTAATTCAATTTTTGAATTTTTTTTCGGTGCAACTACCGTTTGCAAGCATAAACTGTTGTAATTATAAAAATTTTGGGACACACACAGGAAGAGAGAGGTTGAGTGAAGTAGGGTATGCGGAAGAATAGAGGAACGAGCGGGGTGAGCTTAGGGATGGCAAAATTTTAGCGTAGAATACGCTTTAGCCGTGGACTAACTAGCCAAAAAAGGAAGGAGATCATATGATCATAAAACACCGATAATTGATGTTTATAAGCACATTGGGTAACTAAAGGCGATCACCAAGCAACAACTTGCATATTTACATCCGTGTGTAGTAGTTGCGACTTTATTAAATTCATTGAAGGAGCATTTACCTTAATAATTTTATGTTTCATTTTTCAATAAAATAAACCGTCGTTTTTCTATTGATTTGCGCACGTTTGTATTGATTGTCACATACAAGAATGCGGATTATCGTGGTGGATGTGCAATTCCAATTCGCCCGCCATTTCATCGTTATTTTACTTAAACGTCGATATATCTACGTTTCTATACTTGTAGCAGCAGGCTATAAATAAAAGCAAAAGGGGGGTCCAGGGGGCGCAGCCCCCGGCGCGTAGCGCCGAGTTTTACGATATATCGCGTTACAATACATCAAAAATTTTACTTCGCTTTTTGATCAGAAAACTGCTTATAGTAATTTCAAATGTGCAAACACAGGGAATATTAAGTGTTATTTAAGTTACATAGAATCACGAAAAAATGTTATCTTTAATTTAGATTAAACATGAAAAAATAAAGTTATACACTTTCAAAAAAACTATGCAAATACTTTTATACAAAGATAAATTATTGAAAGTACCCTAAAAACCGCTTTAAAATGAGCCTATATTTAAAAATTTATTCAAAATGTTAGATGGGTTTGCGATTGGAACTTGAATTTCCAAGAAAATTACAAATAAAATGTCAATTTTTGTCATTTTATGAATCCGATGTATCGGACCCAAAAACATCGATTTCTCCGATACTATCGGGATGAATTTGTCGATATCGATATACCGGGCCCAGAATATCTATGTTTAAAAAATATAGATATATCGTTGCCATCCCTAGATGAGCTTGTCTCACGTTTAGATGTATGTTAGTCCAGGCAGCGTGCGTCAAAAAAAGGTCTTTCCGCGGAAAGTTTTGGTGTAGTTTTGATTTTTGGTTCCAAGGGGTATTTTGGGCTGCTGAACACGAATCTGAGGTTTGCCAACAAAAAAAAGCCAACGACGTAGATGAATATCTTGCCAAGAACTCAGCATTACTGAACTCCAAACGTAATTTTTATCCAAGTTTCATCAAGTTTGGGCCTGTGATTGCGCAAGATGCCCCTGACGACAGACGGGCAGAGTTTTTGAAATTCAGTTTTTAATACTAGGTTCTCATCTTGAAACGTACCTACCTAAAGCAACAATTTTTGACAGTGTTGAGTACATTTTTTAATCATTGGTTGATTTCAAGGATATATAATTGAAAATATAAACCTAAAGAATTGAAGTTTCACGAACCATTTCTTCCATGTTGGAAACGTTCAGGGTCTTCGCCCAGTCTCTTCGAATATCGTTTATGGGTTTTCGCAGATCATCTTCTTTTATTCGATGCGACTTTAGTTTCTGAAACATCGAGAAAGTAGTGCTCTCGTGATACCAAGACTTGGCGATCAGTCTATTTCTGAAAATTTGTCGTAACGTTACACAAGCTCATACAATTTCAAACGTTAACTGAACCTAGCGGATTTAGGTCTTCACTGGTAGCTGTACAACTTACCGCACTATGATTATGAGATGGAGTATTTTCCTCCATCCAGTAGTATGCAAATTACCACTTATATATATGAAGGAAGACTTTGAGGGTTGGCGGGATGTAAACACAAGTGAACATTGGACAAACAATGGTTCTGACTTCATGTTCAGCTATTGTTATTTCAATCGCATCAATTAGTCCCCTTTCACCTTTGAGAATTTCGCCTAATTTTCATCGTGTTTGATGAAGAGTAACTATTTTTACTGCACTATCTTTCCTAAAAATTATTGTTTTCATATATTGATCGTGTATATATGTTTAGTAATTGAAGCTGTTTGAGGCATTCTCTTACTTGTCATCGAAACACTGAGCACTGTATTATTCAGAAGTTTTCGAGATCGTTTCGCGTCGTTATGATTTTTAGTTTATTGCATATTTTTTGGTCTCATGCAGCTTTCAATGAAGTGGGACGAGACATAAACACGTTGACATTTTTATTCGGCTAGAAAAAATTGCCTTTTTACGGCCGGTAACTAAAAAGAAGCTGCCCTGGGAGGAAGGCTCAAGTAGCATAACTGGATCATAGGCAGTGTGTAATCAGAGTTTCTCCCCTTCAAGCTCCTTCACTGAGTTTACTGTGAATTATACTTCCTCTCTTCCCTCCTTGACGCAGCTTTGTCTTAATTTCATAATGAGTAACTAATTTAAATCATTTTAGATTCGTTAAACATTGGGGAAATATATTAATGATATCAATAGGTGGTGTTTGACCTATGATCAAATTGTAGGTATCTCTCACCCCCGTCAGCCAAAGCTGTAGAAGTTCTACTGAAGGTTGATGGAAAGCAGGGTAAGAATAGCATCTTGCTATTCTTGATCATACACAGCTTTTTGCTGTTTGCTTCATATTGATCATGAGAAGTACATCCGATCATATAAATTCAAGTCTGGCATCCTCTTCTGTGTTGCTGATCTCTCATCTAATTCATTTCAGTCTGTTTACTGTATTATTGTTTTTCATTGGATTCCTGTCAGAAACATGAATTCAATCCTGTAACTCATAAATGGGTTTCCACAACTTCGTTGCTAGTGACTTAGTCTATTCACCCTCTGTGTTTCACCAACCTGAATTAAGGTGAATCTATGAAGAAGAATGTGAAGATGACATAACTACCTCTCAAGTACTTCCCTTATTTTAAACATTGTATTCCATGACACTTGGCATTGAATGTTGGTTGAACACAACGTATTCATAGAGTCAGTTGGTAAGAATACAATCTACTGTTATTCTATTCTTGTATGAACAATATTACATACGTCGACAATTTTGCCCCATTTGCTTAGTTGCCGTTTGAATCTCCAACGATAAGCAGCAGTTGTAGTTGAATCCTCGCTAGGCTTCGAGCCGCTGCTCTCCTCAGTTGTAACATCTGTTGTTTCGTTGGCGTAGGTTGTAGTGTTGTCAGGGGTCGTCATGTTGGTAAGACCAAGTAAAGTTGAACTGGTTGAAGTGGTTATGTTCCAATCGTCTTCGCTCATGTCTCCACCCAACATTTGCTGGTAAGTCTTACAGCCTGGAGTTGTAATCAGGTGCTATTGAAAGATGGAAAAAAATAAGAATAGTATTAAATAAAAATAACGAATCGGTTTTATCAGACATTCCTAACGAAACAACTATTAAATTGCCAACTGAAATGAACGCCTACCTATCTCGAGAATTCATTATTGGAGCTCTGTATGGAGATGTGGGCTAAAGATACCAGGGCTGGGGTTTTGGGCCTCCAGCAGAGAAACCTGTGGTCTTATTGTACTTTCCTGAGAGTTTTCAGCCCCTTGGTAAGGTGTTTGAGGCCCTTGATTAGTTGTTTGCCTTGTATGGACCTCATTGGGGTTGTGCTGAGCACTCAAATATTATGTGGGATGCCGTTTCGTCAGTCTCTCCACATAACCTGCATAGGGTTGAACTTTGTATGACCCCAATGCGGAGTAGGTGGAACCTTAAGGGTGCAAAGCCGGTTATGAGGCCGACCATTGTTCTTAGTTCCCTACGGTTTTTGCCAAGTAGCCATTCGGTAATTTTGGTGTTGGGTTCCGCCACCATGAGTTTACTGAGGATATGTCCTTCAATATTGAGCCATCTACTTGTGGTTTGTCCGTTGACCCACGTGTTGATGGTCCTTCTGAAGCCGGTTTTTGGTGTACAGACTGCCGGCTCAGGGCCTAGAGCTCTGTATGATCTTATCTACTAGATAAGCGTTCCCCTACTACCAAAATGAACTCACAACTTTTGGGACTAAACAATTAGTACCCACTTATCCCTTGCCCCACCTACCCGTACCAGTGCTGTCTGTACCCTCCTACTAGAACTTCCCAGCTCTCTGATTTATTATCAATCTGTCTATCAATAATGCAGTGAGGTGAGACATTTGAGCCCTACCCCCTCATTAGACTAAGTAGGAAGAAAAAGGAAAGAGGAAATAATTTGTATAGATACCATACCATGACAAAGGGGTTGCCTTGTTTGTGATTTGAGAGGCCAGAACAATCTCTGGGCATGGGGAAAGCAGAGCGAGCTATTCCGTTGCAATGATATTACTTAATCTGAAGACCAAACAGATCAGCTATCCCCATCTTGGGGAGACGTGTAGGCCAAACTGCATATTGCCTCTGCTCTCATTAATAACTTGATTTTGCGCGTATCTGAGGACGTTTTCAATGAATAATATTTGCTCTTTTCCCACTTACAATAGGTATTAATGAAACACTACCGATCCTCTCCAACTAGGCATTAATAAAAAATTTTTGCTTTTGAAGTAAGGAATTGTCATACATTCAGTTCTTTATTAAAACATGCAGCGAACGTAATTTTGGTCGTTATTCAGCCCTTAAGCTAACACCCAGCTGCCCTCAATCAGCTTTATTTTACGAAGGTTCTTACACAAAATGAGTACCTGTAGCATTTGAGACTTTTAATATTTTGTGACGAGCAGCAGGAACTATGAGGAGCTGCTGGAAGCATTTATTTCATAAGGAAGAACGATGCGCCCTGAGCGCGCAGTTTAGCGGTTTGATTCGAATCCACTAGATATCTTTAGTACGGGAGAGGGACGCGGGATAAGTGGGTATTTAGTGATTGTCGAGTAGTTTTGAGGTGGGTTAAACATGTTTCTTTGTTGGTCGGTAACAATGATTTATTATTGGAAAAAAAAAAAAAAAAAAAAAAAAATCCGATCTTTTGGCAAAGAATTAGCGATCCCAAATGAAAGGACGCATGGATGTAGGGATCGCGATTACCAGCAAATATTTGCAGCTGGACTTAATTTTTATGGGCACAATAGTAATTCGAATATTGTTAATGAAGAACTAGAAAGTGTAATAGGAGTTGACGATCATTTGAATTGGCAGAATCTGCTTGTGGTCCACTGTGCGGTAGACTCAGAGAGTTTTGTGTATCGCTTCCAAATTTATCTCTAAAAAGTAACGGAATCTTTGTTTTCACTTTCGGGGGATGAAAATGTTTTTCCCACTAAAATCAAACTTTCAACTAGTATTTTGCTCTTTAGATCATTCAACAACTTCCATGCGCCTACAAATCCCTGTAGCTAGTCCAATTTCTACAGTTGTTATCGGATTTCGACGGAATTTTCAAGGAATGAGAAGAAAACGGTACAGATAGATGGCCACCTGTGCACATTCGCATGCGCAAATGTAAAATTCACCAATCATAATTTTCCCTGTTACTAGTTTGGGTTTGCGCAAAAATTTTTAAAGGCAGTCGGGGAAGAACGGTCTAACAATCGCGTATCAATTTCACCATGCTTTCCTTTGCAGATGTAGCGCGAAAATCATGCTGTACATGCCGACTATCCCCTTGGTGCATGCCGGAACATGTCCTGCAGCATTCTTGTCATGTGAATTGCAAGAAAAAACTCATACTCTTTCAAGATTATCCAGAACACTTCAAAATCTACACGTTCATGTTACATAGAAACTAAGCGCAACACCCAACGTGGTAGATGTTTTTTTCTTGACTTGTTGAGAGTGAGAAAATAAAAATTTGGAATCCCGGTTCTCAAACTTACTGCTGGGCACGCAACGTGATAGGAAGACTTTTCAATGCAGTCTAAACAGCAATAATCGAAATCAACCGCATCCACCGCTGTAGTGAGCTTGAAAAATGCAGCATGACAAAGATACCAAAAAACAATCAATAAACAATCCATTTCAAACTATATAGTATTTTTGGAATTTATCTCTAATTTAATTCTAACGTTAAAAAGCAATTAAATTTTGATCTAGGTCACAATTTCATTCTTTATTTTGTACAATAGCTTTTATTTTGAAATGGATTTTGCCTGGAAACATCGATCTTTAGTTGCCATGAACAACTGCAGTCGAGTTGGATAATATGCGTATGTTCTAGAGCAGAGGTAAGTACAAATACTACTTGAAAACAATGCTAATAATTGCCACCTTCACATTTAATATTTTTGTCTTCTCCATATTGATTCGAATAGAGCACCCCACCTGCTGGATTTGATACGGTGTTGAAGGCTTTTTTCAGGGTCCATAATAAGTATGGGGCAATCAACAACTCAATAGCTTGATAAATCAACGTAGTAGAAAGCTATGTTAATCAGAAGAAATGTCAGTGTGTCATTCCATCAATGACCAATTTTTGTATTGAGCGTACCATTGCCATGAAAAGTCGCACCACAGATTAAACGCTTTATAGCCAGCCCAATCGTACGGATTGAAAATTTGAGCTTAAAAATTGCCAGGAGGGCAACTTATAACTTTTCTCTGATTAAGACGTCATATGCTGCTTTAGAACCAATGAAGGTTACTCAACCATCTCGGCAGGTGACTTTAGATATTGTGACTAGGACATTATCAATGATCCGCCTCACCAAAAGAAGGTTGATTTGTTTTGGAGGTTTGCCTAACCGATGGGTCCCGTAGAGTCAGAAGGGATTAAAAAGTCCCGTAACTACCTGGCCAACTTCTCCGATGGGTCCCGCGAGATGAGTAGAGTATGTAAACAAGCGATGAGGGTTCACAGTAAGTTTAACCGCCAGTTTTACGCCGATCACCCTGATATATTCAAGTTTCTTTCAGTTCTTAACCAAATTCAGTTTGACACAGAAACCTCCCTTCGTTCGTGCGGGAAGGAGAAGCGGGTAAAGGAGCCACCAAAAGCACAATTTATCAGGGAGCAGATAGCTGCAGTTACAAGGGTGGATCCAATTCCAATTTCTCCTTGGGAGTTCGTGAAGCTGGTGTCGAGGAAAGAAATGATCCCCATTGAAAATGATGAGAAATGATGATGATACAAATGATCTGATGAATTGACAAGAAACACATCAGCGAGAGGAAACCAAAATTATTGGGGTGTGAGCCAGTTCGCCTCCACGCGGTGCACCCTGGGTAGCGCTAAACGAACTGGACTGCATCGGCTATGGGAGGCATGGGGTGCAATTAGAGGAGAACCCATCGGTTAAAACCCCATTTTGGAGAACCTCTCCTTCTTGGGCTGCGTTTCTCTCCTCGCCTGACCTGCGAACTGGACAACTACTCAAGCCAATAGTGGGCTAGAGGAATGATATGGCTCTCCATTTGGGAGACCTTGTTCGGAAATTACCTTGTAAGACACCTGCTCGCCAAGGCACTACCGGCCATATCGACCCTTCTAGCTGGTTCTATCAACTAAGGATGTTGGTGTCCCAGTTTGTCACAAAACTCATTTCCCAAGATGCACTAGTAGGATGGGGTGTGCTCAACCTTTGCCACCATGAATCCTACCTCGTCAGAAGGGCAAGCTGGTGGTACTGTAAGGGGAGATGCCGCCAGTGTGCCAGGTGCTTAGAGCTCCTCCCAACGATAACGATTTTGAGATAGAATAGTACCATGTTATTTAACTCTCCGCTCTCTCCAGGTCCCAGACTGGGTAGCAGGCCCAAGGACAGAGAATGAATTCCTGCATTCTAACCTCTCTTCCCGTCTGAGGGAGATAATTCCTTTCAAGCTCAGCCAAACACTATGGTGTTCAGGATGGATTGTAGTAAGAAGCTCGTCGGTGGCCTACAGTGGACTGGCTGTATGCACCCGTTTCACCAGGCGTGTGTGACTGGACCAACAAGGAGACAAAGAATGAGGAAGCTGGGGATATCTGTAGTCTTGCTGAGAAGAAGGGGAGCTTATAAATAGGGCCAAATTTGCCGGGTAGAAAACTATATATCAGGCTGTCCGGCGAGCGTGAAACAGTCTTGGAAAGAAAAATTGACTGACAGTGGATTTCGCTGTCACAAACCAAGGTTACCTTCTCATAGTCCTTTGAGTACCTTCCGACGCAGCAAACGCCGACAACAATGTTTAGAACGGACCACCAAAACCATATGTTTTGAAAGTATGTCCTAGCTATACTGTGATGCCTCCAATCAGCTCACCAGTGATGGCATGTCTGCACGTCCTCCATGCTACTAAAGGAAAATTTGGTGTTTTCGAATTATGTTCCTATTTCGTACAGCTCTAAAACGATATTACTGGCCCACCAATAAATCTCTATGTATTCGATGAAGCGTGTGGAAAGAGTGGGGATTTGGGCCAACTTTCTCGAGTTCATAGTTTAGGACAAATGGTTGCGCCATCCCTCCCCTCGCCTGAGTCTTGAGAAATATGGATCAAGTATGGTTCATTAAGGAGTCACTTTGATGGAACTAATTCCTTTTGTGACCAGGACCGTTCAGTCATCCTTAACCTTTTCTGGGGGTCTCCCCTTTCAATTACGGCAATCGAATAAAACGCACCGTGTCGAACGTGAAAAACCGGTGGCCGTGGGAGTCCAAGTCGAAATAATGAGAAGGAACCAATCCGAGAGCCTTTTCCTGATTATATTGCGATTTGTCCAATTCAGTTGCGTATTTGGTAAGAACAGGTTTTGAAGGTTTTCCACATTCCATGTGCTAAGATGAGATCCAATATGATATGTAATTTTTATCTACAAAACCAATTAAAATCGTTATTTTAATTTCCTCAGATTAAATTTAAAATAGGCATCCACATCACCTACATTTATTTGCAAAACATGAATTCTATGGTTCATATTAGTTCATTTGATAAAAAACAGTTTCAAGGTTGGTCACTGAAAGGCTTTGAAATCGCTCTATGCTAAAATAGTATTATTGTAGGACGTGCCAATTGTATCAAAAATGTTCGGGACATCATTTAGTGATCATTAAGAATTGAAGCTTCCTTCGGCGTTTCAAAGCTTCGAATTACAAACTCAAAACACTTCATTGTTTCCAAAATTAACAATTTTACCTTCCCAACAACCCGTGAAGGATGACAGATTATTAATTAACAGGACTCCACATTCATTAAGCTCAGAGTTAAGTTGACTTTTTCCATTATAATTACGATCAGTTATTTGAAATGTGAGCAGTATTGGCGCAGAACTGGTCAACTACTATAATATTATCAAACTTTTTCTACATGATTCTGATATATCGACAATGTTTGAGTTGTCATAATATTTTTTCAATTTCATGATGCGTGGTGAAAATAATTCAAACTCATGTATCACATGTGATACCTCCAAAAATAAAATCTTTTGCTTATGGCTCACATTTTGACTGTGTACGCATAAAAGTCATATATTAGATATCTATGTAAATTACCCAAGGGAAATTTTTCTTCGAAACTGGTTTTCAAAAAATCTGCCAAGTTGGGTGTAGTAAACACAACTTCGTCGTGTCTGAAACACAAAAATGAGAATATCTTAAATGATTTCATGGCCTTTTCAGAACCTTCATGCCCTTCTAGTGTAAGCAAAATCGATCAATTTGTTATTCAGAAGATTATGGTCGGGCATATAAGAAGCAACCAGTGCATTTTCGACGGTGACAACATAAATCATTCAATCCGTGACAATGTCATCGAAATCCGATGGATTCTATGAGTAATATTCGTAGCTGAGAGAAAGGTATCTAATGCGAGAAATGGCATGCCTAATAATGCGTTAAACCTAACTGAGCAATCTCCAAATTTCGGATTACTTCCTTTTATCCTTAATATCCCAAGATCTAAACTCTGGTTAAATCCACGTTTTCTTTTAATTCTCTTTTTTTTTCAATTTTCACCTTACTCATGATTTCTGTAATTAGGATGAATGATGAAATGAAATTTTATATGTATCTTGTAGGATGCCTTTTGAGACACCCAAAACTTATATTATCCTATGGTTTACCTTAATTTCTGCGATTTTTTCGATTTTTCAGAAGACATTGGTGAAACTTGAGTATCTAGTTTCTGTCAAGTATGATATAACCAAAACTAAAACTTCAAAAATTAGCGAGTAAGTTTTGTTACGTTCACATGTTTGAGAACAGAACAGGAAGAGAAACATCTTAGTGCATGTTCTCTAGCTAATAATTCACCACGCCAATTGGGTTTAAGAGAGGACTAAGGAAACATTTTTAGTTAAATGATTCATTCTCATAGGGGGAAAATAAGGTCGAAGGGAAGGTATCCAGGAAGATACCGTGCGGCATTAAGGGTTAAGGGTTTTTTTCCTCAACCGCCCTCAAAATTTGTTGTTTTGATCTTCAAGTTGTCTGTATTTGGGTACACTCGGGATCTAATATTGCTAGAATACCATTAGTGAACTCGAAGGCATAGGTAACATGGAGGTTTTCCGGTTGACGTTTCCCTTCGGAGCAGGTATAATGAGTGAGGCAATTAAACTCGGTGCGCCTCCACATTAGCGTATCATCTTCATCGATCTCTCTTCAGATAAAACAGAATCTCTCTTCTTGGTCACACAATCTAGGAACGTCGTCTAGCTCGGCATCGTCTCACAAATTTTCATTCGGTCTTTTCTAGGATCAGTACAGTGAAAATCATTTTCAGAGAAGTAGGTTTGATCGCGGATTTAGAGTTTATTGTCATGTTTCAAATATATTTTCATGAATAGCTCTTCCTTTCTCGAGGTCGCTGTCAAAACATCTGAATACTTTGCTGTAGGCAGATGAAGCAAAGATGCAAAGAAACCACGTTCCCTACCGTAGCTACCGTTGAACTAGACGAGTTTAAGAGTTAAAAAAAAACTCGTAAAGGGTTATTCCGGTATTGGGGTATTACCATCCACTCAGAACAGCAGATGCCATTACTCCAATATGACACTCCGCATCAAAGAACTCACATGTCTTTATTTTTGGATCCACGTTTGAAAACTGCACATGAATCGAAAGGCAAAACGTCTGCCAAGTGGGTGTGGCACATAGCTTCATCGTATCCATAACATGACTGTATAGATCATTGAAAATTATTATTGACTAAAGAACTTCGTTCAATTAGGCGAAGTAAATATTGAATTAGGGTAAATTTATTGTTATGCAGGAGCATAACTTGAGAAAATAAAGGTAGGCATTTCCAACTATTGAACGAACTATAAAATATACCAAATCCGAACAATCCCTGAAAATTTCATCGAAATCAGTCATGAACTCCCGGAGTTATGCGTGTAACAAGGATTTCACGTTTGCGGATGCGAAGAGGCTACTATTGATGCGGGGGTCATGAAAATTATAGGGGATCATCTACACATCAAACCAAACAATCCCTGAAAATTTCATCGAAATCGGTCAAGAACTCCCGGAGTTATGCTTGTGGCAAGGATTTCACGTTTGCGCATGCGCAGAGGCTACTATTGATCCGGGGGTCATGAAACTCATAGGGGACCATCTACACCTCAACCCGCACAATCTCTGAAAATTTCATCAAAATCAGACTATAACTTCGTGTAGTTTTGCCCGTAACAAGGATTTGCTGACAGACAGACACACAGACACAGACAGACACGGAACCAAAATTGTTCAGAAAGGTCTAAAACGCAAAATGCAAGTGGAATTTTTGATTTCGGAGACAAAAAAATTTTCACATTCCGAAAATGAAAACAATGCTTCCGCTACCTTGGTAGACTCGTAAGGGTAACAACAATTTTCGAAGTTTTGCAAATTGCTCCACTTATCTGCTAAAAACGCGGTCTACAATGTAGGTACCTAACAACTAATGTCTTTTCAAAACTTGAAGGCCTGGAACAGCTGGCGACTGCTTGAATATCCTTCAAAATTCGATTGAAGATGTCCAGAAAAAACAACATGTCGAAAAAAGAATGGTAATGCACCGAGGATGGTATTTCCTCGCCTTACCGTAAGTAGAACTGTTCTAATACAGAAATTCGGGTAATAAACCTGTGAGTAGTAATTCTTTAGGCTGGTTACATAATTTTTCCTTTTTGAGGGTTCGGGTGTTGGGAGAGAAAAAAACTCTAATTTTCACTGACATCTGAACAACAGGCAATTGCACCTTGTCGATTTTTTGTCTTATTTTTTTTGCGGGGACAGCGATGCAGGGCGCTGTCGCAAATGTTTGCCCTGGCTCAACCCGCGTCAGCTGCAACCCAACACGAGAAGCCCGGTCACGGTCTCATGCTCCGCCGGCGGAACATTCCGATCTCTTGTCAGAATGAACTTGCCCCTCTCGGAACGCAGCTAGGTGACCGGGGGCCTGTTGACATCTCGGGGGAACCCTGATGACATCCCGGCGAACCCCCGGGGGCGGGTGGGGGCGGCCACTGAGGGGCGGCTACCTCCAAAGTGAGGGCTCGTCGTATAAAACCGGTTTGACTCCCGAAAATGTATCTAGTTTTTCCTATTCCATCTTACAACTAAAGGTGAGTGCATTCGATCTGATGATACCAACAGCTAACGCAGTTCTTCGTAAGGAAAATATGACCGCACATTTGACACCATTAAATTCAAAATCATTTTAAACAGCTCTTGACTTTTCCAGCGTTACTGGCTCTTGCATCAATCAATTATTTTAATTCCAATCACTGGATAAAAGAAATCCTTGCTCGGCAAACTTCTTCAAATACCATTCATCCTCAAATGTCAGTTATTTCGAAAAAAATTCTTTAAAAACAGCTTTCATACAAGTACGCAACCACGAGGGACATTTTATGTCTTTGCGCCCCCTCCCGCACACACACCACGTGCTTCCAATTGGAGGCCAGTTTTGATGTAAAACGCTTATCAAATTCAACTTCGGCGAGAGAATGAGGCGTCTCGATAAATGTATCACGTACCTCGCCAATTTCAATTTCATTTGTGGATAATGTAGTATTCATAAGCAGCTTTTTGCGTAAACGATATTCGCACACTAGTTCCAACGAGTGCCGTTTTGTAGGACCAATGATAACTACGTTAGATTGTGCTCGTTGATGGTTGCGATGTAATGGCTCCATCGTTTGGTCACTGAGGTTCCGAAGCAACGAATGGTAAACTGTAAAGACATAATCATCACCACAGCTCGGCCTGAAACTGCCCCAACCACTACATCAAAATAAAGTCTGATCATTAAATCAAAATTGTATCCAATCCCTTAGCAGCTATCTCATTATTAACTTATTAAAGCTATCTCAGTTGAATTTACCTATTAATTAGAGCGGTTAAAAAAAGTTCTCCAATTGCGTAAACATAAAAAAGTTTCACGATTCCTGCAATTAAAATGGATTAACATTGAAAATCTTCATTTATCTATTATATTTATCAGGATTCAAAATTTATCGACAGTAAGCAGCTTTATGGTGCCCATATGAGCTATTTCTGCATTCCTCCCTATCGCAGTTAACTACTTAACTACTTTTTTTTTATAAGGATTGTTATAATAGTAAGTTGCGATTTTCATCATCAAGCCCTTAGCTGTCAGTATTACCTAGTTTGATCCCCCGTATAACTACCAACAGCAAACTCTGGGAGGTACACATAGTTTTCAAAGGTTTGGAAAAAGGATAGAAAATTTACGTTTCCATCTAATTATGTATAGGAATTCAATAGTTCACCTTTTGCATCACAATGATGTGTTTAAACGTTATAACATCCCTGGCATGTATGAAGTACCTGATTGTCAGATACTCGGATTCCACGTTTTGAGTGTTTCCTTCACCATCTCTGCTTACGGCCCTAAAAACTGGTATTGAATTTAAAGCTGTTTTCAGTCAATAAATATTGTCGCTTATTATCACATATAAGTTAGGATTTCCAATGTTGATGAGGATTAATTTGGAATATATTAAACACTTTCGATTGCCAAATACAGTGGCGGAATTCAGGACGTTTTTATGATTGTTCAAGTAATTATTTCATCGGGCTAATGATAAGTACCACGCTATTCATTATGAAAAAATGGAGAAACATATTTAGAATTAATCATTCTTGAATGTTGAAACTATTTCACGAGAAATTTACCATTAAATTGATTAAAACGCCAGTTATGAAAATTTGTTGGCCTTCTTTCCTCAATTTCGGGGGGTGGGCTATATTATTGTGGGAGATATTTTGCGTTATCGAGACCTCTAAAACGCAATGCAATTTGCTGAAAAAAATAGCAGTATTGTTTTTCGTATATACAAAACTACAATATATGCAGAGGAGCGGTGCAATTTGAGATCATACATTTCTTCAAACCCTTCTCTTCATATTCACAAAATAGTATTGACAAACAGTGACGCCCAGAGACGGGTGGGGGAGACTGTGGAAGGGGTAAATGTATAAAACTGGAAGGACTTCAGAAAATGTGACTAGTCCTTAAGATTTTCAACTCGAGGTGAGTCCATTAAATAACAAGAGAAACACAATTGATCTAGTTCTTGAAGAGATGAATGGTTTAGGAACTTCACAAATTTTTAGAATGTCTCGTATCATTTTATGAAGTCGGTTGGATCCACCACCATTTCCGGCATAAATTGAATGAACAATTGTTTCGAATAAGAAAACATGATTACAGCCGGATGTTGGAAGATTTCTAAGTAATTTCGACATCAAAGACATCAAACCCATCAGAAGATTAATAGGTACTCACCAAAACAGGCACTACCGACCCGTTAATTAGGCAGTTAGCTAAACCATTAGTTTATAGTAGTAGCGACTTCGTATATAGCTTGAGGAACGTTTAGGTATATAATCAAAAAGGTAATCGCAAATTGTTCGTACCTAATGGTTATTCTCAGGAAAGAGTGTTATCATTGAGCTGATATAAGTTATTAGCAAGCATTCACGGTAGGTCCCACGATCTGACCATCCGATTTCATTCTAATGCGGAGGCTGCATAGGCACAAGATTCGGAATGTTTCCTTTTGAATACCGTCGTTTTCTTTGTCAGCGAAAGCGCCAACTTGACACTAGTAGCTGCAAGCTTAATTCCAGGATTTGGAACACAAATATTGACCCATAAGTGTGATAGAAGTTTTGGGGTTTCGAGTCACAATGGATGAACCTAGCTCTCGATTTCTATCATAACATCCATTAAGACACGTTGGGACAACAATGAATTACACACGCCCATTCAGTGCAGTAGTAACCCAATGAGGCATCTTGTTACTTTTGGTTTATTATTCAATAATAAACCATTGTAATCACTCTTGAAAAAAAAAAAAAAAAATGCTAACCCCCCCTGAAAATTTCATGGTTTACTTTCAAAGGGTGTAGAATCCAAATCTGCAATAAAAATTTTTCCGTCCGTCCGCCGTACGCACGACTTCTCCCAAACGACGGGAGCAAAAAATCTGAAATTTTCTGGAAAAATCCACCGACAACGCCCCAATTCTTTAGCCAGCTCTCTCACTTAATTTAAAGTGCCCTTTAAGGGTTGTCAAAGTTTTGTAAAATCCCTAAAAACCTCAAAAAAATTCAAGGCGTCCTAAATTTGGACCTATTTTGAAGAACTTTCAAAGGCGTTGCCCTCCCCAAGTCTGTAGCTCAAACCGTTCCCGATGTATGGCCCGATTTATGGAGCCAACATATGCGTTTTTTTGGTTTATTATTGTTTTTGTTTTGATCGCAGTAACCTAGTAATGTAGTGATGTGGATCCTGGAGTGAACTCCTAAAAGGGTTTATAGCCGATACACGGGTTGAAGCATTCTGATATGCAGCACCGTCTTACGAAATTTAAAATTTTCAAATCGAATATTTTTCCATTGTAATCGCTCTTGAAAAAAAAAAAAAAAAAAAAAAAACGCTGCAAATTCTTTCACTGGGGTTTATTATTCAATGATTCATGATTTGAATTTTTACAAGCTTTGATGTGCGTGTTTCACAAGTTAGAGCGATTATTGAATTTCAGGAGGCACACGAATATGATCAACTGATCAACCCAAATAGGTATTTTGGTTGAAAACAGATTTGAGTGCTGTATGCATATCTCCTGAAATTCAATAATCGCTCTATCACCTGTGAAACACGCACTCGCCAAAGCTTAGTAGAAATTCAAATCATGAATCATTAAGTAATAAACCCCAGTGAAAGAATTTGCAGCGTTTTCATTTATTCAGCACTTTCGTTTACTCCAAGTTAATCCAAATGTTAGCCATTGTTTGATACTCCAAACACTTATCAAAATTATGACAGAAGTAGCAGATAATTGTAAATTTTTTGTACTTTCAAATAATAAACAAAAAAAACTTGCGGTATCTTCTGTCCAAGAATAACTTCTGTCCAAGTCTCCACCATCTTCAAATCATACTTTTTCAAATTTGTTTACTCAACATTCAAGCTAATTTTATTTCTATTCAATCCGAATGATGAAGTTCTTTATCTGTTGGACTATTTTGTGCTTGGTCTTGCAGAAAGTACGGAGTTATCCTGCTCAGCTGTGTGAACCCTTATGCAAAAATGAGTTCTCAGTTGTATTTATAACTCAAGCCGTTGTGATATTACCGTATTATACCTAAGTAACTGGTCACATTTTGAATGATATGTAAGAGCCTCTATCATTCTGCCAGAATAATGAGAGAGAAAAAACATTTATTGATCATTATATGGGGTGGAATGTTGGGTTAGTTGGGATTTGTGAAAAGTATAAATTGATATTGACCAAAAGCTCGAAGTGGTATGCCAGAAGTTGAAATTGAGTCGCCGAAAGTTTAAATTGAGATGCCAAAATTATTCTGACAGAATAATGCTTTTGTAGAGTTATGTGTCATAACGATAAACTCATCTTTGGAAATCGTGGAAGTCATGTTATATTAAATGTAGTCTGCCGTCTTATTCAGTGATGAGAGTTGAAGTTTGAAGGCCTTGCTAATTTTCATAGGGAGTCTCGATGAACCTTAAAAAAACGTTTTGGTTTCTGTTTTTAGAAAACTCCCTTCGCAACGTACTCTAGACATTGAAATTTTACTAACTGAAATTATTGGTACTTAAGCCACGTTATTCGAATGTATTCTTACTTACTAATTCTATTCACTCACTGTTACTTCATATGATTCCCAATTCAAACGGTGTGTCATTTATTTTCAATGTCACTGAAGAAGTGACATTGTCTTCAGTGACACCTCTACGTCAGCTGCATAAATGAACATGATATTCAATATGGTTTATGCTGTATTTATGATAAGTAGGAACTAATTATATTGGTACTAACAACAATCCGAGAATGTTTCTTTTTTCACTCAAGTTCTTCATGTCTAATCTGTAGGTATATTTGGAATATGTTTAATTATTTTCCGAAATTTCAACATCCATTTGGAAAATGTCAAAATCTACTTTGAAATGAAACTAGATTTCGTGACAGATTCTCTGCTATTTGTCATCAGAAACCTCCCAAATTACCAATACACCATAGACAGCTAAGACCCTTCTTCATTTGATGAAATAAATCTGCCACCATACTTCGATTAAATTTGTTCTGAATTTTGTTTGTGACAGGAAATGCTGATCAGTAGAATGAAAAGTTTATTTCTTTTCGGTTGCTGCCTGATGGTTTTACTCATCAGTAATTCTGAAGCTAACCCTCACGGACATCACGAACACGGCCACGATGTTGATTACCACGTAAGTAAATCTGTGGACTCGTTTCCTTTGTACTGTTTGATTTGGCAGAAGTGTGAGAACTCCTTGTCAGACCATACAAATTACTCACCACATCATAAATATATATAGCTTACGCTACGGCTCTCAGCCCATTAAATGTCTGCCAAAAAATCCTACTTCGTGTTATTACGAAAAGCAAATTTCTGGAGCACACTGATCCCCTCTTTCGGAAGTTGAAAATATTAAAATTCCAGAATTTATTTGAAGCGAATAGCGTAAAGCAAGTGTTAAAGGAGAAGCGGTTTACATACCCATCACACGAGTTTCATACTAGATTTCAGTCGCAAGGTAATATTACTCTCCCACATTCTCGTACAACTGCCTCTTTGCATACATATTTCTCCACTGGGATAAGAGTTTTCAATAATTTTCCTACAGCTATTAAATTAATTTTAAATCATCCTATATCACTCTAAAAAGTGGTACTTGCGTGTGCAGGATCATCGGTGAAATGGACCTTTTAATTTTGCAGCAGTCGTCTTCGTCATAATAGTGCCTACTATTTCTAATGTTTAACAAGGTACCAACTCGTTTTCCCTGTCACGGGTTTACCCATTAGGGAAACTATATTTCTAATTTCTTGTATTCTATATTCATGTTACTTATCAGAAATAAACTATAATTTCATTTCATTTCATATTCACAGTTAGTGGTTAGTCATAAAATCTCCGAAATTACTGGACCGTACTTGATGGAACATGGCTTAAAAAACCACAAGTATCTGATTTTTGAAATAACATACACGGGGCTGCATTCTTGGTACCACCTTCTGTCAATTCTAAAAGTTGAATCAACGGGCTGAGATATTCAAATACCTGAATATCGAAAATTTAGAAATAACCCTGATGTTCCTATGTAACCCATATGTTCGTTATTGAAGACATGCAACGAATTGAATGAGCCCACTTGGGCCGCTTCACGTTCATCCGTTCATTCTCCGTAAAGGCTTTGACAGAAAAAATAATGTCAACACGAATGTGAGTGTACTTGGGCGTAGTAAAAATCGCCCAGTAGTATGTGAAGGTCGCATCAGATGATATAATTGCGGCACAATGTTGTTTCAGGAGTTCCTTTTTTTTCGTGATTTATTAATTGCGACTGAATAATCAAATACATTTCATCTAGCAATTTTACATATCGATAAAGATACACTCCAAGAGGGTAGGTTTTCAGCAAAACCTAGCCCTTTATTATATAGCTCAATTAATTAGCACTGAGTTCGATTGCACTTCTATTCACGCAGCACAACTAAATCCAGTGGTTTGTTTCGCTTGAGATGTCGGATTTCACCTTCGTTGTCCAAAACGTAGAGCATTTCCGGGTTCACGTGTTTGTGGAGGCGATGTTCATGCTTCCTTGCGTATTTTGCAATAATTTCATAGACTGTCTCCATCCTCAAATCTCGATGAATATCATCGTTTCGCATGTACCAAGGTTCTCCAACTATACTTCTAAGTATTTTATTCTGAAAGATTTGGATTTTCTTAATATTTGATTTCTTGGCAGCCCCAGATCTGTATCCCATAGGTCCAAATAGGGCGAAGGATCTGCTTATATATAAGCAGTTTGTTGTGAAGAGAGAGATGGGAATTCCTTCCCATTAGCCAATACATCCTTCTGTACTTGATTTTAAGTTCTTCTTTCTTCTTTTCTATGTGTTTATTCCAGTTTAATTTGGAGTCAAGTGTCAAACCCAAGTATTTAACTGCTTCAGTATGTGGTATTTTATTCGAATTGATCTCAACATCCAAGATTGGGACTTTTCGGTTAGTGAAGTTGATGTGGGCTGATTTTGATTCGTTCAGCTTCATTCTCCACATCTTGGTCCATTCAAACCTCAGTAGTAGACGTCTGTAGTTTGCGTGTTGCAGCTTCTATATCATCTCCAACAGATAGGATAGCCGTTTCATCTGCAAAGGGAGTTCCTTTTGAAATCGGGTTTTTCATAACTCATGTAGGTGAGCGTTTCTTTTATTTAGTCCAATTTCAGTTGTTCTGTCCGTGGCTTTCTACGTCGTGTAGATATACAGTATATTTAACCGTTATAGGTACTTTGATATCAGCTTTTGTTTCTTACAGAAGGACTAGTCAAGTTTGGTGTTGTTATATTTAAGAAGTCATACTAGATATCAATTACAAGGTATGGAAACACAATGAAAAGCTGAAGGAGCATAACAACTGATGTCTTTCTTAATCGATATACACTGATAGATAAAATGCGCTCTTTTTATGGCATCTAGCATACCAATACATAAAATGTATGGAAGCGCAAGGTTTCTACATAAATTTACGTAGGAGGGTTGTTTAATCAGAAATAATATATCCTGTATGTAATAACTTGCAGCGTTTTTTCAAGTGTTTCGCATCCAAGTGAGTTTTGCCTGTCACAGCGGTATCAGATTGATGCATTGTCTGTTTCCAAAAAATTAAGAGTTACAATGGTATGTCGTTTTGTACGGCTAGGTCATCATTACTAACAAGCAGTAACTCTTGATATACCTGGTGACCGTAGCATAAATTGCTGCTCAGTGGGACAGAATGGACTCGGATCATACCTGTAGGTACTCTTGATGTTAGGAGGTTGCTGAGTCGGATGCTACTATTCCTGTGCCTCTAAAACCTCATGGTTTTGTGGAAATACACAAGTTTATGTCAAAAACTGCAGGGAAACAAAATTGTATTACACTTGTGGTTCGCATAATTTGTCATGGATTGCGCGAATGATTAACATCAGAATTGTGTCAAATTTATAAAAGTTTATTCAATACTATTTATAGAATTTGCAAAAAGATTAATCGTTTTAAGTACAGTTCCGAGTGTCGATGTCGTCCACTGGTAACAATGGATATGGTTTTCGTTAGAACGAGATAGATCACGGGTGCTCCCTTCTATCTTAACTACACGTTTTTGGACAATTTTGGCCAAATTCAATACGCACCTATCGTCATCAATTGTATGGCTGCTGGGCTGAGAAATAGCTGCCAGAATTTGGCCTACTGCCAGTTCTGTATGTTGCTAGACTATATGCCACTTGTTGAACAACTCACCGAACTTGACAACATGAACCTTCCCATACATAAATTCATACAGGGACTGCTATCCGTGTTTTTGCAAACCGCTTTTTCACTCTTCCTAGATGTAGGTCAATCACATTTTTGGATGGCAGAAAACCTGCATTTACCTCCGTTATTTTTATCACCTTCTAAACAACAATTTAAGGATATTTTCCATACCTATTGCATTACAAAAAAAGGAAATTGTTCACAATGAAATAATATTGAGCTTTTCTGTTCACGTTCGGAAGGTAATTCCATAGCAAGAACCGAGCTGAACACACCTGAATGCCTCGGCATTTGAACTTGTGATGAAGTGATAAATAAGGAAAACAAGAGCTACAGCAAATTTTCGTCTCATCATGGGGCTCTGGATAACTATTGGAGTTTCGTCTTTTGGTTCAAGTTTCTCAACGAAACCTATTTGAACGCCACTCCCTACTGGTTTCGAATCCCGCCTTTTTTGGCAATAAATATTCATTGTATTTTATTATAGCCCACTGTTTAATGGTTTAAACTGTATGCTTCTTTAGAATTGAAACGTCAGTCATAATGATTGCCTGGTGTGCCCCTCTAACCTGCAATCTCTCTTAATTGGATCGCTTATTGGAATCCTACAATTGTATGAGTACAGAGTTTAGTAAATTTCGAGAAACAATGACATCCAGCGTGTCCAGTTCAAGAAGGACGACCTTGCTGATACCGATCGCCCGGGCGTTTCTGCGGGTCAAGGTTCCCAGGTGGATTCGTGAGTCCAGAAAGTTTCCCAGCCGCGTACCGAGCCTCAGCTGATTCCGCGGGATTCCTTCCCTTCAAAAAAAAAAAAAAAAAAAATGATTACCTCATTTTCTCAGATCGAGTGACCGTGAGAAGTCTGTAGGCGGCGTTTTCATTACGGCCGTAGGCGGTTTTCAAACACGGTCACCGTCTTCTCACCTGAGGGGCCCATTCCCACCTGTTGTGAATACTCGCGATGATTCCTGATGTACCCACCTAACCAGGGAACCGTAATATTCTTATTCTCCCAAGATTGCGTTGTGTTGCTTGGTGTTCCATTCGTAAATATGTAAAAGAAGAGAATCTTTTCCTTCATAATTTTCCGCATTTCACTCAAAGTGACTGACTGTATTACGAATCAATAGTAGGTTGGACACTTCTGGTTTACTGCAAAACAAACGTTACATGAGATTCTTCATGTAAAAAAATATAACCTCTTGTTGCAATATTAATTGAGTGCCAGCTCGTGCTTGTTATGTGGAAAGTAGACACTAAATAACTAAGTACCTATAATTTATTTTGCAGGATATACAAATTAACATTAATGTGTTTACTTAGTTTGTTATTATGGAAATAACCCGATTGCTGGGAATTCATTTACTCCCAAAATTAAGATCATCGTATTGTAAATGTTTTGCTGTTGAAAAGATCAACGTCACAAGAAAATGTAAAGTGAAACTTAACTTGGTAACATTCTGGTGCTTGGTGTGTTGGGTTCAAAGTTGGGCACATTTTCATTTATAAATAAGGTTGTGGATTAATTCACACCATGCTTTGCATTTTTACGTATATTAAAATGTGAATGTGCATTAGTTGACCAAAATCAAATTATCATGAACAATATGGGTCTCTGGAAAAAACTATATTCATCGGTGTTTTTCAGGGTATCACAAAATTACTAGTCAGTGGAATTGCGAGAAATGGAATTACAGAGAATTTGGTTTAAATTAGCCGGACAGTAAAAAAAAAATCACATGGAATACCTTGCTATTTTCTTGTGAACTATTGTTTGTAAACTATTAACAGATTTATTTGAGATTTTACAAAAATTCACTAAGTTTCTTAATTATTTACCATTTTTTACTAGATTTTATCCACTAGGTAATTTCTAAACCAGAAATTTTCATACCCACCCCGATTTTTGACCGTAAAAAACAAAGCGACAGGACTCCAAGTTCAGTAAATCTACTTACAAAACAAGAATGTTATACGCATTTGAAGATCAGTCTAATTTTGGGTATAAAACTCCTCGATCCGTCCAAACTTTTGCCTTTCAAAATCATCTACCGACTTCAATATTTATCTGACCAATAATCAATATTAACCTAATAATCTGACCAATAATCAATGTCTGACATATCATCAATATTAACCTGCTTCGACTCGAGGGTGACTATTCTACGAGGCTTACATCGAGCGAGTATTAACTCAGAGTCTTCTTCAACGACATCAAATCGTGGGGTTCCGAGTAAAAGTGACCAAGTAACATTTGCAAAATTTTACAGGGGAGCGATCTGAAGTTTCACCTATTTTCTTCTTACGAACGCTGGTTGTGTGATGTCTCATTCGACTATGTTTCGATTTTTCTTTATCCTGTAGGTAGTTAGCTAGTGCCCACCTATGATATCGTGCTTCAAAATTCACTTCAGATTAAATAAGAGCTGTTTTCCGGAAAACTCTATTTGATCATTTTCACCTGCCTGGAGTTTCAAGCTTTACTCATTTGGTCAATTCAATTCTTCGAAAATCTGTCGCATAGTTACATGAAATTGAGGGATTGAATAGTTTTTTCGTTAATTTATCGTATTGCCAAGCATCTAATAACAATGATATACCTATTTCTGTTAGAAAAGGTTATCCATTACCTATCACTGTAATTGGTCATTTTCACCTGCCCACTATGCAATCTTACAAATCTGACACAGTAAAAGTGATCAAATGGCAATTGATAACATTTACATGCACCAGCGAGAGTACATTTATAATCCATCTCGTGTTTTGTGGTTGAGTTCAAATGCCATTTGGTCACATAAAACTCTTTGGGTCAGGCAGGTAAAATTTATTTTCAAGTATTTCTTGCACATCAGTTTGAACATAACGTTCTTAGCAACAACACACAGTAGACAACGTTCCTTAGTACCAGAATGACAAAAAAAGCTCATTTTGAAAAAAATGTCACTTGGTCACTTTTACCCGGAACCCGACGAAATGTTTATTGTCTTCTGAACAATCTGTTAGTTTTCTTTGTAAAATGGCACAGTAAAAGTCCGAGTTTAAACATGCTCAATACATTCCCCTGAGTCAAATGAATCAGCCAAATATTGAACTTGCCAGATGATTTCGAAGGGCAGAAGCCCAGAAGGAAGGGTAGAGGAGAAGACTCGATAAAAGTGGCCTAATTTACTACATTCGGAGTGAGTAAATCTTTGCCTGCCATCTCAAATTAGGTTGCCACATCTATAAAGCACCACACATCATGGATTGTGTGAGGGTGATGAAATGGTATAGTTGCCCCTTCCAAGCAGGTGGATGCATTAATTAATGCTCCGCCACGCTCAGAGGATGATTCAGACGCTTGCAGGCGTCCGACTCATCTCCCAAGGCGACAGATTCTAAAATCAGGAAGGGGCCAACTAACCATATCCATCACAATTGTCAAATTTGACCACACAGAAGATTGAAATGGCACATTATAAATTTAAAGATTTTTCTAAATATTCCCAAACCGTGTGAAAATAGAAGTTAAACATTTGAAAATCATTGTCATTTTGAACCAATTCCCTCCCGTGTTTAGTGTTTTGTTTCACTGTAGTGTTTGTTATTGATAGACGTGCCTTCAAAGAATCCAATGAGCCTACCCGGACCGCTCTATGCTCATCCGTTTTCTCTCCCTAAGGGCATTGGAGCTCTCTTGAGAGGAGCATTGGACCTCTGTAGTTGTCCATGTCAAAGGCATCCTGCAGAGAAAGATCGCCCAAGAACAGGAGAGACAGAGGAAGCTATCAATGGACCAAGAGGTCTGAATACATCCCAAGGACTTGGTTCGAAGTGATGTGTTAAACAGCTCCAGTTCGAGTTCCGACGTGGGAAAGGAAGGCGAGGTTTTAGTGGGTTTGAATCCTAGATAACCCGAAGAGCGGTCCCTTTTGGGTATCCTACGAGATCCTATTTACACCTTAGGATATCCAAGATTTCCTCACCTGCCTACCGAAAAAAAGGGCTGGAACTAAAGAACGAAAACACGAATGTGAATGTGTCAGTGCTTGGACATAGTAAAAATCGCCTGGTGCCATGTGAGGATCTCATCAGCTGATATAATTGCAGGGGAGTTTTGTTTCCAGAGTTCCTTTTGTGATCGAGTTTTCAAGTCTTCTGCAATGTAATTGTGGTAAAGGTGAAGCCTAGGTAGGTTTTTTATTTTACCTCGCTGAATTTCAGTTGTTGTACTCGTGGATTTCTGCATCGTGTAAATGTACAGTATATTGCAACATTGTAGGTATTGCCATTTCATGTCCTTACTTTGTATTGTAGCTTTTGGGGGGCATCGGAAATCTGATGGGGATGGGGAAATTCTTTAAAATGTGCAATTTCAGCCATATTAAGGTAAACCGCTGACATGGGTGTTCTCTGTCCACAGGCTCCAGCTCACTACAAGTTCGACTACAAAGTTCACGACCCGCACACCGGCGACGTGAAGAGCCAGTGGGAGCACCGGGACAAGGACCACGTGAAGGGCGGCTACACGATCCACGACCCCGACGGCAGCGTCCGGACCGTCGAGTACCACGCGGACAAACACAACGGGTTCAACGCCGTCGTCAAGAAACACGGTCACGCTCACCACCCCCACGTATACGGAAAGGACGCCGTCCACTAAACCAGAACTGATCTAAATATGTACGTTAAGAAAACAAAGAAATCTCATATTTGTATACCTTACTTGTTATTGTTGTTATATGGTAAGAGTTGAATTAAAAACAATATACAGAAAAACTAGTTTTCCTCCCTAAAGCGCCCCATACATACACTGTTGATCGGGATCTCCAAAATCATCATTAATCAGAAGGTGGTGGACTGCTGTCAACGGACTAACGGAATGCTGTCAAGCGGAACTTCACTCTCGACGAAGTTGTGGAAACCAATTTCAATAAAAACGGAGTAAGATAATTTGACGATATTTCCGCAGAAAGCGAGACACTGTCAGAAGGCTTCCACACTTACTCATTCAGGCGTGCGATCAGCAGTATAATTTTGGTTTATTATTCAATAATAAATAATTTATTCCTTATTGTAATTGCTCTTGAAAAAAAAATTGATTTCAACGGTGAAGTCATCATCAGTAACAAACATGAACTCTTCATGTTCATGTTCTCTTCAGTTCATGTTTGTTACTGATCATGACTTAACAGTCGAAATCGATTTAACTGTGCAACTCTTTACTTTCGTGGAGATATAGACAACGTTCCACCTTACTCCGAATTTCATAAGAGATTGTCAACGCACTGACTGAAGGTGTATTTTATATCGGGCCGGCGAAATTTGACGAGATATCCGCAGGTGAAAAGATGGTGATCTCTGGTGCCTCCCGCTCCACACTATAACTCAGTCTTGCAGGCGTCGATCAGTTTAGAGTGATAATTTTGAGTTTCCATTCATAACCCGAGATTATTGAATAATTGGTCCGCACGCATTCATTTTATTTATTTATTGGCATAAATTACAGTAAAACACAAAAACAAAAATGTTTTCTTATGTTCTGATGAACTTGTCTTCTTCACATTAATACAAGTAAATATTCAAAAAATAAAGTTGACAACAAAATAATGAGCAATGACAAAGTCAAACAGTCCACGTAAATAATTCCCGAAGAACACAAAATAATAATTAAAGGTATATATTTAAATATGTACACGATTTCGAATAATAGAAAATAAATGTTTTTTAAGACCGTCAGCGGAGCGAAAATCAGCCACATTAATTCTATGTTTGTATAAAAATTTCAATGCTGCAATGTGCATTTCGCCGGAAAAATTCTGTCCGGCAGCGTGGTAATGAAATATTGGACATAGTTGTTGTTCTGGTGCCTGAGAGCCTTGATAGGTGTTCATCATTAATACCAGATTTAACAACTAGTGTACACGATTCGATTGGAAAAATATTTTTAAATTTGAAAACATCAAAATCCGAGTACAGTTTCGTAGTAGGATATCTACATGATTTGTTGAACAGGATTTTAAATAATGCATTTTGCACCGTTTGGAGTGGAGTAAGATGGGTTTTCGATGCACCTCCATACACCGTTATTCCATGCTTGAGGAGGGAATCCAAATAAACTAATCCAAACAACACATGGCAGTTCCTCTGAGGCCATGGACTCTTCTACGCCTACTTGCATAGGATGGAGGAAAGTCGATGACCCAGCATGCCCGTATTGCAAGGAAGAGGATGATGATGATGTGTTCCATACTTTCTTCAAATGTTAATACTGGCCTGCCAACAGAAGTTGGCTTCAGCAGGCACTGGAGCTATCACCTCAGGACATGACACCAGGACATATTTCAAGTAAAATGCTTGAGCGTGATCTGAACTAGACCGCCGTGGCATCCTTTTCTGAAAAGATCATGAAAATGAAGGCTGTGAAGGAAAGGGAGAGGCAGAGCAGGGAGAACATGGACCGAGAGGGGTAACAAATCCCTCCATAGAACCAGCCTGAAGTAATGTGTCAAACAGTTCCAGGCTGAGTTCGTCGTGGGAAATGGTGAGGTTTTAGTGGGTTTGAATCCCACATAACCCAAAGTGCGGTCTCTTTTGGGTATCTTAGGAGATCCGATTTCCACCTATGGATCACAAAGATTTCCTCACCTGCCACCGAAAAAAAAAAAAAAAAAAAAAACACGCAGCTGTTTTTCCGTTAAAATCTTCTAACGGTTTTGAATCTAAAAAACAACATGAAGCTTGCTTATTAGTGTAGTAATATGTGTTTTAAATTTCAGGTGTTGGTCAAAAATAATTCCCAAGTATTTACAATTGTCTTTATACGGTATAGAGTCACAGTTACAGTTAGGAGATAGGCTAATACAGGACATAGTGTGTGCAATCTTCATACTATAAGTTGCCTGACTGGTAGTGTGTAGATCTTGGCGAAATTGGTCTAACGTTCTCCTGTTGAGGCGACCGACTCCAGGCAATCGCATTGTGGATCCTGTTAACTCCTATCGATGACATCAAAGGTGTTTGCAGACGGTTACACATTTCGATTCATTATTCCAAATAATAAGCCTTGGTAATCGTATTACACCAAATTTTAATAACCCTCCTATAACTTTGTAACCTTATATTTCAAGGAGCATAGATTCAAAATGTGCAATGTGCATCCGCCGTATACCGTATACCATACTTCTTCGAATTAATGTTGAGAAAAACTTGCTTTTAGGTACAGAAATTGCGATTATTTGTTTTGGGTGGATTTCTACGGACCTATTCCAGTCTATTTTCGATGCATCGATGCGAGTGTGGCGATCGGGCTGGCTAAATGTTAGGAGTAACTGAAAATTATGCTTGGTGAGTTTTAATTTTGCGCATTCGCATATATTGGTTTGTGAGCAATGAAACTCACAGCCTATCCTACCATCAACAGCCTAACCCACACATTCCCTAAAAATATCATCGAAATCGGATAATCAGAAAAACAACAGAACTTGATGTGATTACAGAAAGTCCCAAATTTAGAATTTATTCCCTACAGTTCATATTGTCCGTACGTTGGAATATTAAGGAAAATAAACCGACAAATTCGTCATTTGAAACTGTAGAAATAAAGCTTGTTAAAAAGCTTAATCACGGGTCACATTCCGACAGACATCAACTCCTTTGCTGTACTGTAATGGTACGACAGAGTTGAAATATAATATATTTCACATATTATGTGAGGGGGTTAAACCGTCCTCCACCAACTACCCTCTCGATTTGAGCAATATCGGACGTTTAGGAAGATAGGTAAGACAAGAGTTGATAAGATTGCAGTGGTTCGCGAGCAATGGAACTCACAGGGGACCATCTACACGTTCCCTGAAAACTGCATCAAAATCGTATGAAAGCCCTATGAATTAGGTTTGTTACAAGGATCTGCTGTCACACGGACGGACTCAAACGAGCCTGAGCTAGACCACGTGGATTGCGGACGCCCAAGTATTTTTATCTTGAATGCAATACATGAAATTACTTGGATGTTTCTATTCGGGATGTGCTCATGCTTCCCATGCTCATTGTGATCACTGTTAATTGTCTGGGTCATGTGGGACGAGTTATACTAAAACCCGCATGACTGATCGGTCTTGAAGTTTGGAAGGTCGAAGCGCCGTCTCAGTTGACCTTGAATGCCGCAGTCCCCGACTCAAGGGACTTGGTAAACCTACGGATACTGACCGCTACAAATTATTATTATTATTAAGGTATTTCTCGATCAGTTAGCACTTGTTCGAGAATTATTTTCCTATAGATAATCACTGAACAAAGTCTGGCTCTTGTAAATGAAACTACATAGAAACTAAAGTATATACCTATACTTATACATAAGAATTTACACCGCTTTCGAAATAAGGAAAATGTTTTCATGTTCGTTATTGATAGACTTTCAACTAATCGATTTAAAATACTCGGACCGCTTTCCTTTCTTCCGTCCGCTCTTTTTTAAGAGCTTAAACTTTGATCGAAAAAATAAAGTAAACACAAATGTCAGTTTGAACGTATCTGAAAATGGTAAAAATCGCTTAGTTAATTGTGACGATCGAGTTAGCTGATATAATTGCGATAGTACGATCAATTCAAGTTCTTTTCAAATGATTTCATATAAAAACGGTTAAGAAAAACTGTTTTTGTAGGTTTATCATTTTCAATAATGAACCTTTGCAATCAATACATGTAGACTTTACCTATAAAAAGGTTAAGTACATACATGTCATACTCGACGGAAAGACCATCCCTTACTCTAACCAAGCAAAGTACCTTGGGATGACGCTTGATGCCAAATTGAAATGGAAAGAGCATGTCAAAAAAAAAGCGGAGGAGCTTGATATTTGGTATCGAAAAATGTACTGGCTATTGGGCAGACATTCGCAGCTGTCAACGTCTAAAAAGCCTATGTTGTACAAGCAGGTCCTAAAACCTGTGTGGACCTATGGTGTGCAGCTATGGGGCTGCACTGCTAATAGCAACATCAAGATTGTACAAACATTCCACAACCAATTATTGAGGAACATCGTCGATGCACCTTGGTACATTCGGAACGACAACCTTCATCATGGTTTGAAGATCGAGAGCGTTGCTGCCACAATAAGAAAATTCGCCGTTAAACACTCTGAACGGCTAAAGGGCCACGTCAACGCAGAGGCCGTCCATCTCCTTGACTTGACAACCTTTTTCGAAGACTAAAGAGAAAAAAGCCGTTCGAACTGACACTTGACGTATAAAGTAACTTATAGAGAGTGAAGTGCGAACAAACTATTATTATTATTATTATTATTACTATTAGAACAAAAGAAACTCCTGTTATGTACAAGAGGACTGCATATTAAATTATGATGCTAGAATTAAGTTACTAATAAGTTATTGAAACTGACTTGATTGTAATTAAAATAAATTTAAAAAAAAAATCGATCGCGAAAAAACATTTTAACCCTCCTTTTAAATTTGTTGTCCAGAACCCATTTTTTTCAAAGTTCGTCGCTTTTCTCTGAAACTTGTTCACCAAACTTCATGATACTTGGGTCAAAAATCACACTTGTGGTCTAGTTGAGGCTGAATTGTCAGCATTGCCGTCTGTCAATCCTTAAGGGTGAAATCAAAGGAATGAAATATTAAACAACCAGTGCATTGAAAAATGTCGAAATAACGCCAATGTTTTTAACGTTCGTTATTAATAGATGTCCCTTCAATGAATTTGATTAGCTCACTAGGAACGCTTAACTCCATCCGTTCATTCTCTCTATGAGATAGATCTTCGACTGGAGGACTTGAACTTGCTTGGAAAAAAAATCCCCTAGTATCATGTGTGGATGGAATTAGATGTTATAATGGCAATGGAATTTTATTTCCAAATGATCCTTTTGAAATCGAGTTTTCAAGACTCAAGTATATATATTCGCAGACAAGTGAAACATAGGTAGGTGTATTATTTTATCTCATTCATTTTCAGTTATTCTATTGTAAGATAATTGATGTATACGTCGTTCTAATCAGATTTTGGAAGGGTTGAGGACAAATCACCGTTGGTATTTAAAAAAACGTTTATGTACAAAAAAAAGAAAATTAAATTTAAAATAAATTTGAGAGCAAGATCATTGGAGTTTATGCGTAGTGGTAATCATAGATGTCCTGGTGCTGATACTGCTGGTATAAGTGGGGGTCGTAGGCACCTGAGTGGAGGGAGGGCGCGGCGTAGTCGCCGTAGTCGTAGACCTGCTGCCCGTAACCGGCGATGTGACCGTAGCCCTGGTGACCGTAACCGGCCAGATGACCGTATCCCTGATCATATCCCTGGTTGTAGACGTATTCAATGGGCTTCGCTACGGCTGCAACATAATTATCGAATTTCTAAGATGGAGATGTTCCCGACAGACTAAATAATGTTGAAATTAGTAACTAGATCCTGTACCATTCTGATTTAGGAACATATCTCTGTCTAAAAACTACGAAAACATTGTAATTACAGTATGCCATAACGAGCAATTGCGCCATATTAAGCTAAAGATTGTGTTTTTCTAAACGAGTAAATGAACGTTTCAAGTCAAATAAGCAATGCTCAAGTTTAAAATCTAGTGATTCGCCAAGATTTCATCCAAAAGTATGGGGCAACCCTATCGTCAGGACAGTAAGCTAGAAGAGTCGGTACTCCAACGTTGCAACATTTTGTAGTAGGACCAAATTTGGAATATAAATATACCAATACGTACCGACTTGCATCGAATAAATATATACTTTTTTGTCATCTTTCTGTCTAGGCCATTAGTTGCTGATCATCGTCTTGTACATATGCTACAGGTGGTTACTCTTGGCACATATGCATAACTAGATGTGAAAATTTGATATCACACTAAGGTTTTTCGTTCTGATTGAAGACTGGATCAGCTGTTTGGGTGTGATGACATTTTCAAAGAATGTACGGGTGAGGCTGTAGATGATTTTCTACAGAGAAAGTTTCATTGCTCACAAATCTATACTTCACTCTGCTCATGCGCAAACGTAAACTCAACTAACCATAATTTTCACAGGCTCTGGTGGCCCGATCGCGGTTAAATTGACCGGGTAGTAGGGAGAAAACTCGGATAATCTCATATCAATTTCAACACGATTGGTAGCTAATTGGTCATTGGTAGCTAACGCGCATGCAGGAAAGTGAAATGCCTTTAACAAGCCTGATTCGGACAGTTTTCGTCCGATTTTGATAAAATTTTCAGTGAATGTGCGAGTTACCTACGCTGTTGTAGGGAGCCTATGAGTTTCACTGCTCACACATCTATACATCACTCTGTTTTAATGCAAACGGAAAATCCAACTTTCATAATTTCCCCAGGTTCTAGTGGCCCAATCCCGCTCAAAATTTAAATTAGTCGGGAAGGAACGGTCTATTATTATTCTGTCCCTAAAAGAATTGGTGCGGCAAACCCGCAACACATTTCTACTTCTCTTTAGAAGACGTACATATCTGCGGGAACAAGCCCCGCTCCATTTCTGTCCTGTGAATCATGGTAACATCGTTGTAAGAAGTTTATATTCTACATCTTTTGAGATTATTAAAAGCCTTTCAATGATATATACTTTCACGCTACCTAAACCAGAAAGATACGGGCCACGATCAACTTGTTCTACTAGCATTAATCACAGTTTTACAGTTAAACGACAACTTAATCCGGTAATGATTGATGATTTGCACGCAACAATCCCTGGGAGGGGACTCCTTCCCAAGTCTTGTAAGTTAGCAGCGGCAAATATCACTTATACAGTTACTGAAAAAAAAAAAACACCGTTAAGGGCTCTCCAGCTGTCATGATTTTCCGCTACCAATGATAACGAACGTTCGGGAAATAGAAAAATAATTTAATTAATAAGGCTGAAAGTTGCTTTTGGTGCCATTAAGCCGATTCCAGACCTAAGCATCCCAAGTGCCAGTCATAATGAGGGTACAAACAGAATTTCAGCTTCATACGAATAATATGATAGAAATTAGGCTTAGGATCGGTAATCCGCCCCATGCTTCCCACAAATATTAAATTCTCGTCAAGGCTTCTCCAATTTCCACGATTTACTGTCGCCAACAAACTGGCTGCTAGCAACCATAATATAAAAAGTTAGGGAAACAAATAAGTCGGTTGCGAAGGATAGCGCAATTTATGAAGTAGAAGGATGCATAGGAGGTTCTGGCCTAGCCTATGATGTACGCCGTAACTTGCAGACCACTTTAAGACCATTCCCGTCAAAATCGGTTCGGCAGTTTAGACGTCTATTGGGATTTGTTTTTCTTAATAATCTCTCCTTAAAGCCGGCCCCTGGGATTTTGGAAATAGAGGATGATGGAGGAGGGAGGGAAGGATGAAAGGGCCTCTATAAAATTACCACCAGTTCAAGTAAGAGACCCCTGGATGACGCGGGTGGTGATATCACGAAGTACTCTTGACGAGATGCCCAGCTCGAGTAACTCCGTGGCACTTTTCCCGCACCACACTTCGCGCCATGACACGGTTGTAGACATACATACACAGATATGTAGATAACTACAAACGAACTTTGAGTCTTACATATAAGATTATCATTTTCAAATATGTGATGAGGTAGTTTATTGAAGTCGGTACGTACCCAACAAGGGCTTCGACACGATCGGTACAGCTTTGGCGACAATCGGTACGGCCTTGGCGACAACCGGAACGGCTTTTGCCACGTAGCCTTTATGGGCTGGTGGGTGAACTCCCGGGTGACTCTTAGTGACGACGGCGTTGAACCCGTTGACGGGGTCCGCAGTGTAGTCGACAGTCCTGAGGCTTCCATCCGGCTCCACCAGAGAATACTGACCTATAACAGTCAAGATGCATATAATTAAATTTAAATTTAATTAAAATCAATACCACAAGTTAGATCTTGAATACCCACGCTGCATGCAGATACATGGAAATTATTTACAGACACTGGGCGGATCAAACGTGTAGAGACCCCAGTAACACAAAATTCCGATTATTCAAACGTAGCATAAAATGGGATGAACAAGGTCACTTTCTGAGTTTGGATAAGCTATACTGTTTGAGTTGAATGAAATAGTTCAAACGGCATTTTATGGCTCTTGGCGTCTACTTTCCATTACATACTTTTGTCAAGTTCCTAAATCAGTAGAGTAGCTACAAGTTCTGACACGATTGATCCACGAGATGGGGTGAATAGGGTTACATATCGTTCTTCAATTTTAAAATGCAGAAAATTAATGTCAACTGCCCTTTTTAGACCAGTTGAATCAGAGGTATTTTCAAACAACATTTTTCATGAGGTTTCCATAACTTAAAACCATGTACGGAACCTTTTTTGACCTATTTCATTTGAATTTAAAAAAATTCACGATTTTGAACCTGAGAAAACTCCAAGCATTTGTTTTTTAAATGGAGGAATGTCGTAATTTCCGTGAGTAATGGGTTATTATACCATGTTCGCTGTAAATCCACTAATTGATTTCAGTTTTGAATTTGTTCGGGAGGAAAATACTCATAGTTTTCTTTAAAAAAAACTACGGAACATTATACATTTAAAATGAGAAAGAAGCCACAAGTTCTCTTAAATTGCTTAATTTTTAAAAATATAAAAAGTGTAACATTACTGCTGCTTAGAAAGACACAAAATTGTTTCAAAAGCGTGTAAAAATGACATATTTCATGTTTTCTTATTGACTTCAAGTTGAATAGGAAAAAGTATAGTGTAGTTACAGATAAAATAAATTTAGGAAGACAATAGAATAATATGATGGTAAGAGCATATACTAATTATTACGGGACATAGTGACCCCATTCGCCCCGCATTAATTGACGAATTTCACTAGCGGAAAATTGAGAGCTGATGTGGAATTGGTCAGATTAATAAAAATAGTTGAATGTCCATGAATAATGCTCAAAAACATTCAGCAGGGTCACAAAGTCTTACCACTGGCTGTTACTAAGGAGTACACTAAGTTTGGACCAGTACCCGATTCTGTTGATTTGACAAAACCAATGTTGCCAATGTTTCCACTTACGAAAATGGACAAATAAGGTACACAGAAAAAATATTGATTGCCGTTGGGATAGTACTAGTACTTCCTGGTTGAGGTATGACCCCTGCAGAAAAATATAATTTTGCTAAAATCCTTGTTGGCCACTAAGTTGTTAGCAGTTCTCCATAACGTAAGCCAAAAAACAACTGTTTAACATTATATCACCTGTAGAGTTTAATTTATTTCACCTTAAACAAATTCTCCAGCTAAATTATCACTAAAAGCTCCCCACCAGTTTCAGCAAATGTTTTTGTATAGATAGGGACTGGCTTCTGGTGGTAGGAGTATGATTTTATTTCAACACGATTAATTTAGATAAAAATACTACGGCGAAAATTACGGTGACAATTCATATGGCAGGATATATCGCATTCATGTTGATGATTTTTATTTAACTTACCTTTCACGACGTCACCATCTCTGGCCTCGCTCTGCTGTTTGTGATCTCCAGTGTGAGGGTCGCTGACGCCGTAGTTGTAGGCATATTTCGGGTGGGGGTCCTGCCCAAATTAATTGTTTTAATCACTAGTTATAACATTAAATGTCACGGTATATTATGCCTTACAAACCAACACACTTGGACAGTAGGGCTTAGTAAAATACAGTGAATGAGGCGTTAATAATGAAACGTCTGGTGAAAGGGATGATGCACACAGTATAATATCTTCGGGTTGGTGGTACATCAAGTGCACTTTTTTTCACAAAATAGTTTTTGCTTAATATATCTACAGCTAGAAATAATACAATTGACATCATACGACAAAAATGCCGGAAAAAATGACAAAATAAATTTTTTCCTGAATGTTTATCTGAAAACCCAGTGATCAAATGGCATTTAACTAAATTTACGTATACCACAGAAAACTACTGGAGTCCCTCATCCAACAAGTAAAAGTCGACAACCGCCATTTGACCGTCATTACTATCACCGTCATTTCAGTTTTTTGTGAGTTCAATCTATATCACAGTAATTGATGTGTTTCACCGGCCTAATAAAGTGTTCAATGTGTTTAATAAAGTTTTTTCTATACAATTCCATCAAATTTTTGATATTCATCTACTGCAAATTATTTTGTTTCGTTGATCAAATGTTTCAGAGTTGTGAAACTAACTATAGCATTGATATTTTGGTTACTGCCTTGGGTGACCATAAAATGGTTACCTTTATTAATTATTAGCTTAATTTAGTAGAAAAATGAGATTTTTACATAATGATCATGTTCCATCACTATTTTCATTCATAAAAGTAGTCAAATTACCATCTTCATTGATGAAAAATATCAGTTAAGTGGCATTTTATCCACTGTATCCTCCACATTTCTCATGAATTTCAGAGTTCGATACAAGACAAACATATGACAAAATTAGGTTAGCAATTTTTCTACTAGTCAAGCTGATCGAAAACTTTGGCAGGCTCTCCTGTAAAATGTCGAAAAATTCACTTGATCACTTTTACCAACAACCCGACGGTATGTAACACAGTACAATAGTTTTCCCAATATAGTGAGGAAAAATAAAATTTGAAAATATTTACCACCATGGGACGGAGGGTGTGAAGAGGGTACATTACATACTAGTAGGGCGCCGAACATACAGGGTCTCCCGAAAGTTGTCCCCCCACTCCTAAAATCGTCCAAATGTGAGTAAACAAGCATCCTGCGCAACTATGCGCAAGTGACGTTACCTTTCTTATTTTAAGTGGCAACCGAAATTTTTTATTGCAGATTCGTATTCCACCCAAACTTTCATGAAAATTTGATTCCTCAACCAATTTTTTTTTATTGCGCGCAACCGACTCAGAAAGTATGCAAAGTTGCGCAACCCCAAAATTGTCAAATAGTGGATGATGGTGAACTTCAAAGTGTGGCACATGAATTTTCATTGTTTTTTAACGCTGATTCACGTGATGCTATCTGTTTCTTGATTCGACTAAATTTTTGCGGAATAATGACAAAAATTTGTTTTGTTTCAGGGGACTACTAGATTACCCCATACGAATTTGATCACGATTATATCATTACATTCCTTTCAAACTTAGAAACATTTGATTGTCGAACACATTCATGTTATGGATACCAGGAAGATAAATGCTACTACACCCAACTTGGTAGACTTTTTACTATCAACATTGTTATTAGCCTTATTAGAGACACGAAAACGCTCTTGTTGGACCGACAGGGATGAGTATTGAGCCGGTTTAGAACTGGTTTGCACGTTATGTACAAAGTTATTCAAAATAAGACTACAATGTCGTCTAGTTTTGCCCGGCAAAAGGGATTGAACTGCTACAGAGAGGAGTTGCGCTGAAATTGTTCAAACATCTCTGAAGTCAAAAGTCAACCAAAAACATTGATGTAGTGTCCCCCGACAATACAAAGCTGTCCTCTTTCGGTCTAATGTTAGAAGGATCGTCAACCTGAAAGTGGACATACTCACGTGATAATCGATGACTTTTTGATGGGTTATGTACCCAGCAAGCACCATGTGGAGCGAGAGTGACGATATGATCACGATCTGAAACACAAAAACTAGATTGGTACACGTACTCGTACTGCTCCCGGTACTAACAATTCATGGTAAAACTCAAATTCATTTTATTTACGGAGATACAAAATAATTGAATCCCTGTTGCTGCAGAAATACGAGAGACAACTGGAATGGAAGGTGGTTTTAAACATAAAATTACCTAATTAATAAATTTAACGAGATTTTCATGTAAAAAAATGGATTGGATTCTAGAAAAAATTACAGAAGAGGATCGATTGTGGGAAGTCGAACCAATAAAGGGAAAGGTTATGATAATGAAGTTGATGGGATGAAATTGAGAGGGTATACGTTGTGGCTACTGATAACCAGATTCCAAATTATAGACACATGGAAACAGAGCATCAAGAGACAACCCTCAGAGAAGAGGATCATTCAATGAATTCTGCAGGATTCTGAAAATGAATTTCAAGGAGCTTCTGTGCTTGAAAGTACAAAAAATCCAACAAACAAGAACCTTATTCACGTGCTGAGATTTCAATCCAAAGGCATCAAGTAACTACCAAATACAACAATTTATCAAGTTTTCATTCACCAATGTGTTAAACTTCGCGGCAAATGTAAAAATAATACGAACACAACTTTGCAGTTTGAGAAAAATTTCCTTCTAACTCTTTAATTGCAAACTCCAAAAGTTATTTAAGAGCCTTAAATTTAATCTCTTACAGTAAGTTTAAGAGATGATGGCTCATTTCGAAGTTTCGGTACCTAATGTGGAGAACACGAAAAAATGTGTATGAACAAGAGTGCACATGCTTCAGACGACGAGGGGCTGCACAAAACATGCTAAACTGTTGTTGGAAATCAATTGAGAATTGATTCCTAAAAAGTTCTTACCGTGAAATTACTCTATCAATGGCTGCTGCATCTAACATTTTCTCCCTTTAAATCATTAAGGTTGTAAATCTACCAACCCAAGATCCTGTTTACGGTTTTACATTCACAATTCAGGATTGGTTAATGCAACATTTAGAGTGAACTTGGCTTTAAATTTACAATTTCTATGGGATTCGACATGATATTTTTCCCAACGCAACATTAGAACATGGTTTCGGCTTGGGTATCTAGATAACATTATGTGCTGACTTTGCACAAAGTACGAGCAACATAAGGCCAACACTGATTTGTAATCTAAAGGATAATTTAGGCTACCTATATTTAAAAAGGTTTAGGAGTAAAAAGCGAAGATCTTGTCAGCTGCTAACTTGCTGTCTCCAAGCTCTATCGTAACTGCATTGAGGCTGTAAAAATATGTCGAGAACAGATAGCAAAGACTTTAACGATTCTCGCTATTCGTGCGACTGTTTCTTTCCCACACAGGAGAATTAAGAGTTGTGAAGTCAGGACGAGTTATTGTTTGGCACCGCTGATTTCATTACCGAGGACAAAACCGCGGGTCGGCAATTACCTATAACTTATTCTCTTCAGCCGAGATCCCCCGAGAGATAGCTGGGAGATAATATTCCGCGAACTGTCCTCCAACGGGTCTTGGGAAAAACTCCGTTCGGGAGGAACCTTCGGAACGCGGGGAACAATGAGAGGTTTTCTGCCGGTCGATGTTGAACATTTCTCTCGTCGAATGACGATTGCGTCCTCGTCAATACTCGTCATCAAAGGTCTCTGTTGATCGCCGAAGTGGGGGATGCACCACGAAATCCCCATGCGAATCGAAATTCTTCCCAACCGCAATAAAAGAAAATATGATCTCCGACCTATTTTCCTTCTTCATCTACAATAAAACTTTTAAATCGACAAAAAAGAAGTTTTATCCTCGTAAAAATCAGATGGTTTACGTTTCAAGAAATTCATGAAATTTTATGAAATTTGGCTAAAAACGCTGCAAATTCTTTCACTGGGGTTTATTATTCAATTGGCTTGCGTTCATGATTTGAATTTCTACTAAGCTTTGGAGTGTGTGTGTTTTACAGGTGATAGAGCGATTATTGAATTTCAGGAAGCACACAAATATGATCAACTGATCAATTCAAATAGGTATTTTGGTCGAGAACAGATTTACGTGCTCTATGCATATCTCCTGAAATTCGATAATCGCACTATCCCCTGTGAAACACGCACACTCCAAAGCTTAGTATAAATTCAAATCATGAACGCAAGCCAATTGAATAATAAACCCCAGTAAAAGAATTTGCAGCGTGTTTTTTTTTTTTTTTTTTTTAATGGTTATCAGAATGCTTCAACCCGTGTATCGGCTACAAAGCCTTTTAGGAGTTCACTCCAGTATCCATATTACTACATCACTACATCACTAGGTTACTGATATCAACACAAAAACAGTAATAAACCAAAATAACGCGAATGTTGGCACCATAAATCGGGCCATGGATCGAGAATGGTTTGACCTACGGACCTGGGGAATGGCTCATTCGATTTCTCGTGGAGTGTTCTTCAAAAAGAGTACAAATTTAGGCCGCCTTGACTTTTTTTGAGGTTTTTAGGGATTTTACAAAACTTTGACAACTCTTAAAGGGCACTTTAAATTAAGTGAGAGAGCTGGCTCAAGAATTGGGGTGTCGCCGGACCAAGATGGATTTTTCCTGAAAATTTCAGATCTTTTGCTCCAGCCGTTTCGGAGATATCGTGCGTACGGCGGACGGACGGAAAAAGTTTTTTTTATTGCAGATTCGGATTCTACACCCTTTGAAACGTAAACTATGAAATTTTCAGGGGGGTTTAGAATTTTTTTTTTTCAAGAGCGATTACAATGGTTTATTATTGAATAATAAACCAAAATTGAGCATTGATTCCGATGCGCTAGCAATATCGGCATCTTGATCAATAAACCCTAAGGGATCATATTTAAGGATTACTATGAAATCTCAAGAACTGTGGATGTAAAATGGTAGTATTTTGTTGTTATTTGATTCAGATAGAAATTGAGTTCGTCAATCTAATGAAACCACTCTAGTCCCAGACCTTTGGTGGGTCTGTAAAGCGGAAAGAAATTGCAGATTTGAATCTATGCACCTTGAACATAAACTGATAAAATGTGAGGAGATGATTCATACCAAAGGAGGCCCTTGAGGCGTTCGAAAATTCCTAGAAATTCTTAGGTCAGCAGCTATCTTCCTTAGTGAACAGTTTTTGCTGTACGATTACAAATGCTTATGAATGGGAAGTAATGAACCATAATGGGGAAACGCTGAGGAAAGTTGTGAAATTATGAATGCGTTTGTAACAAGGAGATGATGCTATGGCACAGCTGCCCCTTCCAAGGGTGGGATGATAATGCCTGCGGTACCCAGAAGGTACCCATGGAGCTGAAAGTTCTCAGGTATATGCTTAAGTTTCAAGACCCGAGAAGAGAGAACTATCGATATCCACCATACTCCCGGGGTTTTCACAAGAAGGAAAGAAGGAGAGGGGACCGACCACAGTAGGCAGGGCAGAGGCCAAATCGTAATATTTAAGGACTACCTACGATTCAAAGATCAAATTTGGAAATCTCAGGACTTCTGATTTTAGATTTTAGACTTCAAAATGGGAGAGTTAAATTACTTTCCCTAATTCACTCCGACAACACATGAGTTGGTTTTCATAAAATGTTGCATAAAAATTGTTTCTCAAGCAACACATCAGATTGTAGTGATATAACGTAATCTTTCTGCACCTGAGTCTTCCGAGTTAGAGGAGCACTAAGATAACATGGGATGAGAAAATAAGACCATCCAAAATTAAGAATTTCTAGTTACATTTTACTTTTGTAACATTTCTGAACAATTTTGATTGTCTTACCGACCCTTTTAATATCGTAGCGAACAAAAATGTAGATTCTCAAAGTTCGACTTGAATGAAATGTTCATAGATTGGGTTGTTTTGGGCCTGATGAATTTCATTGCTACTAGACCAAGCGAAGCTTCTGCGCATACGAAACTTGAAATCCTTTAGATACGCATGACTAAAACAGGTTTCATTTGTCACCGCTGAAATTTGAAAAGATTGAGAGCGTTGGGGTCGACAGTGACAGCTGAGCGCCGACCATTAAGCTGCGTATTCTCTCCAGTAGAGGAAAGTCGGAAAAATTTCCTCCGAATTTCGAAATGAAAACAGAATTTGTTGTTCTCACAATTCGGAACGCTCTTCAAAAACGTCTGCCAAGTGGGTGTGGCACATAGCTTCCTCGTATCCATAACATGACTGTATAGATCATTGAAAATTATTATTGACTAAAAATACATCAGTCCGAACAATCCCTGAAAATTTCATCGAAATCAGTCATGAACTCCCGGAGTTATGCGTGTAACAAGGATTTCACGTTTGCGCGTGAACAGAGGCTACTATTGATCCGGGGGTCACGAAACTCATAGGGGACCATCTACACATCAAACCGAACAATCCCTGAAAATGTCATCGAAATTGGTCAAGAACTCCCGGAGTTGTGCGCGTAACAAGGATTTCATTTGCGCATGCGCAGAGACTACTATTGATCCCGGGGTCATGAAACCTATAGGAGACCATCTACACCCCAACCCGCACAATCCCTGAAAATTTCATCAAAATCGGACTATAACTTCGTGTAGTTTTGCCCGTAACAAGGATTTGCTGACAGACAGACAGACACGGAACCAAAATTGTTCAGAAAGGTCTAAAACGCAAACTGCGAGTGGAATTTTTGATTTTGGAGACAAAAAAATTTTCACATTCCGAAAGTGAAAACAATGCTTCCGCTACCTTGGTAGACTCAGAAGCAAAATTACAGAAACTAATCAACACAATTAGTACACTAATCAGTTCTTTCACGCTTCTGGCTCGGTTAGAAGCTTTTAATTCGAAAACTATTTTTTTTTAACCGAATAAGTAAGTTTTCTTGAATCTTTGATGAGGCGAGAAAGTAAGGTGCACCTTCATCTTCACAGAAATCGCATTCATTACAGCATCGTTCCTTGAGAAGCGATGTTAGTAAGAACACGCGCGCACGGACAGCCTCATTACACAACATCAAAGGAACGCATATAGATCTCTTATAAAGTCAGTTATCATTTTTTATGAATCATTCAAAAAGCGTACTCTTATAGAAAATTGACTTCAAAAATAATCATTGTTATTAAAAAATTATTGTTTCTAGTTCTCTTCAAAACTTGACCAACAATAATCGCGAACTACTGACGGGTATCTACTAAAGAAACAATCCTTCAAGGAAAAAACCTTTATCCGAATAAAATATAGGCAATAATAATCGTCGTTCATTAATAATACGGCTAGTTACTATGGATTCGCCTATTTACATTTGTTGTGTACAATTGTGTACATTTATTTATACTTGTACTTACTTTTGCCGTATTTGTTTCTTACATTGTATATCCCAGAATCAAGGTGTCAACTGTCTGAATTGTACACTTGAGCATCCTCCATTGGTTTCCCAGAATTCCCTACTTTGGCTGGATTGCGTCGAAAATTGGATGCCTAGATCACCATTTACATCCAAATCTTGAAGCACACATTTAGGCGTCCTATCTCCGGGATATCACATTCGATATTCTGAGCTTGGCGAGTGTCGACTAAGGAATTTTATTGACATAATAGGTACCTATGTACGCACGATGGAGATGATTCATACCAAAGGAGGCCCTTGAGACGTTCGAAAATGCCTAGAAATTCTTAAATCAACAGGCATCTTGCTTAGTGATACACATCGCTGACTTGAGAAAATGGTAAAGTTTGGGTGAATCCAACGGATATCAGCTCCCCAACAACAGAAAAACATGCATAATTCATATATTTCAACTATTATACTAATAATATGAATATTATACTTGCTATTGCCACACACTTCCCGAAAAATTATGTATTCGATCAACTGAAGTTACTAATCGATGACTTCAGCACCCAGAACTAACCTTATTACTTACCTATTCCAAGAAACTTATGATAAACTTCAGTTTTTTAACAAATTTTGAAATCTTTTTGATCGTCCAAAGAAAGAATTCGAATAATCACCGTCAAATTTGTATCTAAAGGTCAATCTACTTATTCATTAGTGGGTAGATAGATTAATCCGTTGTCCAGCGTTGATGACATTATCAGCTATTTTATTGAAGTCTAGTCTAGGTAATTACGTATGAATCATATCAATCCGACCACCTTGAATGACCTATCCGTCTAATATTAACAATATTAACTCATGTTGAACAAAACATGGGAAATCGAAAAAAGCAACACATCTATGTTGCACACATTGCCAAAAGATTAAAGATAGACTTATTGTCCGTTAATATTGGCCATCTGTGCAAACCAATCTTGTGGATTTCAACAAAATATGGTAGGGATCAAAACGCTGCAAATTCTTTCACTGGGGTTTATTATTCAATCGGCTAACGTTCATGATTTAAATCTACTAAACTTTGGAACAATAGAATGGCTTCAGGAGATATACATGGAGCACGTTAATCTGTTCTCGACCAAAATACCTATTTGGAATCAATCATATTTGTGTGCCTCCTGAAATAATAATCGCCCTCCTTCATTCCAATAAATTCAAAGTCATGAACGCAAGCCGATTGAATAATAAACCACAGTGAAAGAATTTGCAGCGTTTTTTTATTGAACCTCAATACTATCTATAATTCAAGTCCTTTGGCAATCGTTTGCGTTAAAACTTCCCCAAATCCAAATTTAAACGATGTAGCCAAAGGTAGACAGATGTAGAGGGGGCACACAAATATCATCAACAGTTGCTGATCAAATAATATCATTCAGTTACTGATCAATCCAAATAGGTGTTTTGGATGAGAACCGATTTACGTGGTCTATGCATATCTCCTGAAATTCAATAATCGCTCTATCACCTGTAAAACACGCACACTCCGAAGCTTAGTAGGATTCAAATCATGAATGCAACTCAAATGAATAAAATTGAATAATAAACCCCACTTAAAGAATTTCGATAATCGCTGTATCACCTGTAAAACACGCACACTCCGAAGCTTAGTACAGATTCAAATCATGAACGCAACCCAATTGAATAATAAACCCCAGTGAAATAATACTTATTTACCCCAGTAATAATATTGAATAATAAGCCCCATTAATAATATTGAATAATATTAATTGAATTAATTGAATAAATATTTGAATATATTTACCATTTATCAGAATGCTTCAACCCGTGTATCGGCTACTAACTACAAACAAGTATTCACATCGGCTATCACTCCAGTATCCACATTCACTACAACTCGACGCTATCGGCCGGACATCACTAGGTTACAAACAAACAATAATAAACGAAAAAACGCAAATGTTGGCACCATAAATCGGGCCATACATCGGGAATGGTTTGACCTACGGACGTGGGGAAGGGCTCATTCGATTCCTAATGGTATGTTCTTCAAATAGGAAATTATTTAGGCCGATTCGACTAGTTTTGAGGTTTTCAGGGATTTTACAAAACTTTGACAGCCCTTAAAGGGCACTTTAAATTGAGTGAGGGAGCTGGCTCAAGAATTGGGGCGTCGTCGGACCAAGATGGATTTTTCCTGAAAATTTCAGATTTTTGCTCCAGCTGTTTGGGAGAAATTGTGCGTACGTCGGACGGACGGAAAATTTTTATTGCAGATTCGGATTCTACACCCTTTGAAACGTAAACCATGAAATTTTCAGGGGGGTTAAAATTTTTTTTTCAAAGTGATTACAATGGTTTATTATTGTAAACTGTGCAAACCAAAATCGTCTAGTAAATTGTGACGAAACAATCAGCTGGTATAATTCCAATGGAATTCTGTTTTTCAGAGTTCCTCAGTAGTATTTTAAAAATAAAATACGTAATAATACTGTAACGTTCAAAACAAATTATAGTAGCGCACACGTGAAGCATAGGCAAGTTCGCACCAGTGCAGTTGTTTAGATAGCAGATTATGTTACATACTGAGGAACTAGTAAAGTTTTAGTTTTTAAAGATTTATATTTATGGCGCAGTCATCCCTTCATCTCTGGCTCGCTTATCAATAATAAGATCAATTATAAGATTTGGATACACACGGATCAGCTTTAAGACACCTTCAGAAAGACCCCTGCAGCCCATTTGTTTAGTAATCTATCTATCTATGGAGGTGAGGTGTAAATTTGCCTCTTTTTAAGAAATCCAGAAATCGATCACAAGTTATGTAAGCGAAGAGTTGAGATAATGTGCCAAACTACGTTAATTACATACAGATAAGCGTTTTGCATGAAAGGATTTTCTGACACATGAATAATAAACCTTCGAGTAATCATTTACAGCGCTTTTCTATAGTCACGCCCATTTTTTAAAATTCTAAACATAATTTATTAGTATTTTAATTTTGCAGACCGACACTAGTAGTAAAATCATCCATGTACTCCCATTTTAAAAGTTACTTCATTAACAGCTTTACTTCTCGGCTCTGAGGATGCTAAATCAATTCATCGAAACGTCGGTCTTAAAGTAAAAGTTATTTATCCACCGAATGTCAAGATCCAAAACCAAATATTATCATAAACCGGTCCAAAAACTCCTCATACGCTAAAATTGACTTATAAAGATATTTAAGATAACAGCCCTCACCTTAATCATTATGACTGACGGAAGACAACAGAACTGCAAATGGATGGGAAGGTGAGGATGCGTTTTATAGTGGGCGTAGGAGGGTAGTTGGAACCCCCTGGCACCCGGGAGATCTGGAGAGGGTGAGACTCCTCCGTCCCCGTGGCCCTGACCTCCTCAGATGCCTGTGGACGAGGGCGGGGCAACGCCTGGGAAACCCTTGCTCGAATTACAATAAAACTGCCAGTCGTTGAGATGGATCGTAATTTTTTTCAATTTTCGCGAATGGTCTTCGAAAGCGAAGCTATTGCAATGGCTACCAATTGTTTCAAATGTTCTTTGCAGAAATCCGTTTTGTTGCATTCTAAAACGATTCCTGGATTTTAACGCATTTTTGTCTATTATTATCAATAACAAACCTTTGTAATCCTGTAGCAACAAAAATGTTAACACCCCCAACCTCAAACTTTATCGTTCTACTTTGCAAGGTGGGTAGATTCAAAATATGCACAGTCCATCCGTCGGATAATTAACCTTTGTGAAATTATTCGCCGCGTTTCTTAAATTTTTTATTCTAGAGAGAGCGCGTTATTTTAGGGTTTTGCGGATTTCGGTGCTTCACTCCAGCCAAGTGTCCAAATGATGTAAAAATACCTGTGAAAGGGCCCTGGAAGGCTCAATCCTTTGTTAAGGTTTGCCCAGGGCCATGCGGATCTTTGTTGTGTTGAGCAAATATAGACGAAAAAGCCTCTTATAGCGTGAAAACTCCAAGAATTGCGTCAAACCTAATATATTTACGGTTTTGGGGGCGTAGATCATAGGGAAAGTCTTGGAAAAGTTAATCGACATGTAACATTGCTCAAAAAACATTTTAGCTCTTTTTTGAACTCATGGGGATGATCGTAAACCTGTGTGAGAGGATTGTTTTCCGTGCATTCATCCCTGTATATTTCTCGACAAGAAAACTGATCCAAATTTAGGAAAATTCTCAACATTCAAATTGTATTTAGTAATCTTCTTATTTTTAATTGTTGGATTTTCTTGTTGAAAAATCAATTCCAGCAAATTCTCAACAAGGAAAAGGTAGGAGTACCTTTAACAAATTTTTTAAACGGTGTTGCCCCAAAAACCGTAAATATCCTATGTTTGACTCTATTATTGGACTTAAGTATTGGTTTATTATTTTCAATAATGAAACTTTATAAAAGACTCCGTAGATTTTAAAGATTACATAAAAATAACTAAAAAATCGTCCATTTTTCCCCAAAACTACTGGAGCAAAGTGTACGAAATTTGTTTAAAAAAATCCAACATCTCGATTTTAACCTTCTGGGGCATTTTAGAAGGGTTTTGGCGTTTTCAGGCTTCCTGGATCATAGTGCGCCGTTGTACAGTCATAGGATTCTTCAACACCACATGACAGAGGTAAACACGCAAACTCTTATATCTACCCGACAAAACTCATGGGAAATGTTTGCTCAAGTACAATTCCAAACGACATGGGAAGGTAGGTTATTGTTGTGTTATTGTAAACCTAACCGTCGAAATCGATTCAACGTTGTACCTCTTTTAATTTTTGAGGAAATTAACGTTTCTTCTACAAACACTGTGTTTTTCTTGATAGGCAGATGTACGCGGATGTCATTTTATGATTTCCTCCGATCTTGACCATGGTCAAGAAGAGAACACCCTTTCTTCGATATATACACAGACTGTGTGTGGTTCCTAGTGAAAATAGGGAAGCGACATAAAAACTTGATATAATACGAGACCTTTATGCTTAAATAAAGCTGAGAACAGGAGAGAGCTAATGGCGGCACACTCATAGAACTGAACTGTACAGGATTTGAGAATAGACGAGAGGGAGTAGTGAGAGCCTAGGGAAAAACTGAATAATGAGGATTTCACCCAATCCCAACAGTTCCTACCCTCATTGACTTTAGAACACCTAAACTAAAGACTCCAAAGCTCACCACACTTCACAGTACGTATCATTTATCAGAACAAATCGTGTACTGACGTATACGTATAGTAAGGGATCAGAACAAATCAATACTGACGCAGTTAAACGATACAGGTTTCTTCTATTTATATATCACAGCTCAGACATACAAGTAAATATTTATTAAATAAACAGTTAAATTTGGAATTTATTTTGGTTCGTGCTCATCCATCGAAATAGTCTTCAATTCAGGTCATTATGGAGAGCTCTACCTGGCGCAGCAGGACTCACCCTGAGCCTTATGATCCTCAACGTACTGCTTTCTCGCTAAACCAGCCGCCGGAACGTTCCTTTCATCCCAAATGGTGACTCCGTCGCATGCACATATTTTCTTGGTGTTTTGAAAAACTCCTGCTGCCCTGGATATTATACCGCACGCCAACCTAAAATATAAGTTTATGTAAGTTATTTGTTTAATTTGCAATGGTGAATCACCGATTGCAAGGCAACATTAATCGGGGTTTGACTGGTAATTAACGTTGCACGAAAACGAGTGAGCATAATTGAGTTTCACTCCGTAATTCATGGACACCAAATGGCAAATCCTACCATTTAAAAAAAATGAACTTACAGAACTAGTTGAAAACAGCAAAACATTACTGAAAGGATTATTATTTCCGTTCAAGATAACCCTTCTATGGAAATCGCTGATTCATCTACGCTTATTCTACGCTGTGCGTGGTACATTAACTAAACTCGGCACTAGCATATCTTATAATTGTACTAGTTTAAAGGCCCTGCTCCGCAGGTTGAAAGGAAATACGTGAATAACACAATGAGGGAGTATAAAAACAATACGCAAAGTAAAAAAATCGTATTTTCCAAGTCCCCGAGGAGGGGAGCACGTCGGTTGCCCTGGGACACGCCCCGCCCGCTGGGGCCCTCTCCCCTTCACTGAATTCCACCCGCCCAGCGTCCAACCACCCCCTGGATGAAAAACGGATATACCTACTCTGATACATTCATCTTTATATATACCCTACAATACGACTTTGAGCTCCATTCACATTTCATTTCCTTAGATAGATCAGGAAGAGAAAGGACACAAGGGGCTTTTGGCTCATCAGTGAGCCTCCATACCTTATAAGATTTCCAGACGCTCGAAGACGATACGATAACTTCGTCATAAATATAACTTTGTAATTACTACATTTTTACGAGTCCATAACAACACATCAAAAGCTGACACCTAGATGTAGATGTGGACTAAAACTCTTGGGGCGGAGGTTTTGGGCCCCCAGCACAGAAGCCTGTTGGCGTATTGTACTTTCCTCAGAGTTTTGCATTTATCAAGGAGATTCAGGCCCTTGGTAAGGGGTTTGAGGCCCTTGATTAGTTGTTCGCTCTTCATTTCTGCGAAAGGTGAAAGCTGGGCACTCAAATACTATGTAGGGTGCCGTTTCATCAGTCTCCTCACGTAACCTGCATAGGGACCCCAATGCGGTAAAGGTGAAACCTTAGGGGTGCTAAGCCGGTTTTAAGGCCGACCATTGTTTTTAGTTCCCTACAGTTTTTGCCATTCAGTCCAAGTAGCCATTCAGTAATTTTGGTGTTGGGTTCCCCCACCATGAGTTTACTGCGGACATGGTCCTTCAATATTGAACCATCTACTCTTGTGGTTGTTGGTTGACCCACGTGTTGATGGCCCTTCTGAAGGCGGTTTTCAGTGTACCAATTGCCGGCCCTGGGCCTACAAATGGGGTTTGGGAGCCCCTTCTTGCAAGCTTGTCAGCCTTCTCGTTACCTGATATTCCTGTATGCCCCGGCATCCACTCCAGGCAACGCGTTTTTGTTTGACTAGGTTACACCTGACACCTAACCAAATACTTACAATATATTATAGTAACAACTCCATATTGACAAACGTTAAAACCCATGAATGGAACAACTGAAATTTAACAGGGTAAAGAAAAATACCTCTCTACTCTACTCGATTGAAAAGGAAATCTTGAAAACAAAATTCTTTTACCAATTGACTTTCACCACAACTCCTGAATGTTGTGGCATTTCATATAGAAATCTCGCATAAACGGGGTTTTTGTTACTAATTTGACGGAAACAGGTCAGAGCTAAAATTAGCTTTGTTATTAACAGTAGAACGGAGTTAATACTATCTCAAATGGCTCTTCGAAGACTTGAATCAAACTAATATTTAGGTAGGCAGGTGATTTTGAAGGCAGAAGTCTAAACGGGAGGGATTTACCTGATTTTAAAATTCTGTAGCTACCCATTGTGTTTTTTCTTCTGTAATTAGCAAAAGCTTAGATTTTGGGCAAGTTGGGCAAGGAGAATATCAATCTCAAGTGTGGACGTTCTGTTTGTAGAACCAACCAATGCTAACCGACAGAATCCATTGGCCTATTAACCACAAGCTATACATAGCTCCAAAACGTGAAAAATATGGATCCCATAAGTGTATGTATGTTTCGTTATACATATAAGGAACCACGAAGCAACATGTATAAATTGGTGATTTTCCAAGGCCAACTCCAACCACCCAAGAAAATTTGCATGACATCAACATTTTTCAACCTCCTGCGAGAATGCCCTTACTGTCAGTAGTTCAGGAGCCAAACGCTAATCACCCTTTTGTCCAATCGCTAGATAACTTCCAATCTTGACCAGAACAATAACTATAACTTCCCCTATTCGAGTCAAGATATTTATGCAGGATGAACGAGTGGTCATGAACAACTAGCAAGCAACGTTTTTGGGTTAATTTATAAATCCTAGTAGCTACTATCCAGAAAAGCCAATCATATTTCAGAGAAGCTTACCTTTTCCCAGAATTGCCATCAATCTTGGACTGCTCGTTGTCACCTCGGCCCAAATCGTCCTCATTTTGAGTGACTACGATGCTACGACCAATCAAGTCGGACACCTTTAGATAAGGGTCTTTCAGTCTGAACGTGGATCTACCATCTTCCCTGGCTTCTATGTTCCCCAAATCTCCTGTATGCTGCAAATGTCAAAATCACCTAGTGAATAGGTATCACATAAACGCTCACTACATTAAGGAAACATCATTTTATTTTATATTTGTTGTTTTTAATCGAACAAAAAGGGTCTGCGAAAGCAAGTAAGTGCTTTGTATCATTATGTTGAGGGTTAGAGAAAATTACTAAGAGGCAGCAGATGGGCACAGTTGTTTCTAATTTTGGCCCACAGGCTCTAACTGGAGGCAAAAAAGCCCACTCAAACCGGGCTCCAAGTTTTCTAAAACGTACTGTGGGTAGAGGTAATAGTACGATCGAAATAAATCAAACCTTTCAATTCCTTTTTTCGCGTATCTGCATTGGACTGCCAATGGCAAAGGGGGCATTATGAATGACTTCCCTACTCGAAAGACGGTTGATTTGTTTAGGAGAGCCTATCCTTTATTGGCTCCGCTTCTCTCCTAGCCTGCAAGCAGACGGGGCAATAACTCAAGCTCAGACTGGGCAAAAGGAATGGTATGACGCACCTTGTTAGCAAATTAACTTGCAAGGTACCTGCTCGCCGATACAGTTCAGGTTAAGCCGAACCTTCCAGCTGATTCTACCAACTGAGGATGTTGGTGACCAAGTTTGTAACAAAACGAGTGATGCAGTCTCTATTTCTGAGCACCCTGGACAAACCCCTGCCACCACGAATCATATCCTATCAGGGAGCCTGCTTGTGGCACTGTGGCAGCAGATGCCGACGGTGTGCTGGTAACATGGGGCTCCCCCAACCCGTGGTACCGGTTTTGAGATCGGAGATTACCATGTCACTGGACTCTCCACTATCTATAGATGCTTGACCAGGTAGCAGGCCCGAGGGAAGAGAATTCGTACCTACCGTCTAACCGTCCTCCTGAATGAGACGTTCCTCTGGCAAGGGAGACAGTGGGTTGGGTGAAGAAGGACAGAGGAATGGCAGGGCTCAAGGTTTGTACTGGTCGTTGGTTTTTTTAATAAGCCAATTGTGGGTGGACAATTTTCAAACTCAATCCGAGAGAAATCAGCACACCACAGGGTGCTAATCTGACAAGATGAGTCCAGTGACCAGGGAAGGTTGATTGTGGATCCCAAACCGCATGTTCAGCGTTTAAGGTGTTAACGAGGGCACTCAGCGTTCTATCGTGAAGTGACATAAAGAGACTGTGAAAGCGTTGAAGGGACCAATGGCTCACGAAGTCCATTTTCTTCATCCTTTCTCCTAAACTACATTGAGCAATTGCGGTAACAGGGAAGTTATTCTCATGTTAGTACAATAATTATAACTAAGGATAAATGATTGGTAGTAGCGAGATGGTCTCACCCGCTTTTCTGCAGTGTCTCCAGGCCCACCGTGCACAGCGTTGTTCAAGTCAAAATGCTTTCCGACACTGAAATGAAAAAATCAAAACATTAGTTAAGTTAATTTCGAAAATTTTCAATATTCTGGTTTTTTAATCATATTTTAGTCCATTAGTTTGACCCTTTGGGGTTGACAGAAAGTGATGCAGAGAATTCAATCCCGTATAACCCAAGTTTCATCAAGTTTGGCCCAGTAATTTCGAAAAAAAAGCTCAGAACGTCATACCGCGGATTTTTTAATTTTCGGATTCCACACGTCTTGAAACGTAAAGCAACAAATTGATTATTTATGATTCATTAATAAATTAAAACAGTTAAAATCCGGGAACAATTTCAGAATGCCTTAAAATGTACTGCCAAGAAGAAAATCTAAAAAATGGTAGCTTTTCACAGTCGAGGATTAAAGATTCGTTCGGTTGACATTAGCATTGTTCAAAGCGGGACGAGTTCATTCATCACAGAGCCTAGTAAAACATTTATTGCGCATTGTTAACACCACCCGCATCGTTAGAAACTATCCTCAGCGGGCAGTGATGCGTTTCAAAACTAAAATCGGTTTTGAGGCGTGAGAGCTACAGTGGTATTTCGCAGTTCAGAATGTTTAACAATTCCTTCCGATTTATTCGATATGGGTTCCTGGATTCAAGACAGATTGAAGGTATGTGGAACAAAAATATTAATTTAGCAACAAACTTTTCATACATAGAACGTTGTATACCTTTCACATCCTTCTGAGAGATCCCCGCATTCGTGAACGTGAAGGCCGTGTAGTCCTTTGGTGAGACCGTCTATGGTTCCATCGATGACACAAATGTTTTTATCGGCTTGGATGAATCTGACAACTCCCTTGACACTCCCAGTCGTATAACCAACAGTTCCACCAAGGACGGCCACAGCAGCTGTGTTCACCTCCGATACTCCATCCGCATTTCTATCTATGAAAGTGTGATTATGAAATTAAAAATACAGATCAATCACTAATAGCTTGAATAGAGGAATAACTGAACTGTTAGCTGTGACAAGGATGTGATGCAATTGCCTAGTTGCCCCTTCAAAAGACTGTGGCGCCTATGCCTGCAACACCCAGAGGATAACCATGTTGCTAGAAGGCGTCAGGTTATCCCCGGAGGCGGGGAACTAACCATATCCATCACACTCCCCGGGATTTCAATGTGTGTTAAAGAGGATTTGTTTCAAGTTTAATGCCTATTTGCTCATGGCAGGCAAGCGAGGGACAGGGGCGTCAGGACAATCAACACAAGGAGGTCCACAGTTCGTCACCACAACGATAAAATAAATTCAGATTTATGAATGTCTGTGTTAAATTACGGCTCTTCAACCAATCAATCCCTTCGTCATTAACGAACGATTTCCTGTTCTTGTGCTTCAACAGCAAGAACGATCACCTCCCACAATGTTCATGACCACAATCTTGAACTGTAACTGAATCTAAGCTGGCATGTACTGAGCTATATTAAAAATTTAAGGGGCTACACTGAACTAGGTGGTGTAGGGAAGAGTTCACCACAAACAGTTTCATATTTCAATGTTCTGAATTCTCTAAAAGTTGAAGGTTGGTCAAAATGCCGCAATTTTTTTGCGATAAGGTACCTAGGGCCACGGGGCACATTAGTCGAAATGAATTGTGTATATAATGTGTGTATATATATACTTACTCATTTTACTGCCATAGCCGTTGATGACGGCCAAGCGGCCGGTCGATTCGATCTGCTCCAGAACAAAGGAGGAAGGCAGTTCTGTCTCTACGAGGACGATCCCTTTCTCAAGATTGATTTCTACATGATCAATTCCATCCAGCGCTTTCAATTTACTTGATATAACGTCGACACAATTGTTGCAAGTCATTTTGACAGCAAACTCAATCTAAAAAGTGAAACCAAGAATAAATATCAAATGAATTGCTACAGGTTCATTCCGCCTCAAGAATTGACATATTAAAGAAACATATTGATACAATTAAAATAAATATGCACTTTACTCACCAGTAGAGACATCGTGATTTGTGTTGTACAAAAGCCACAGAGAAAATGTCACTTCAAGCGGCGACCTTGATGGAAACTTGAAGAGGGTATCCGACCGATTGCAACAAAAACATCAACCAACCGACCTTGTGATAGATAATACCTACTATTCATCTATAGATCCCTAATAATTTTATGATTACGATATTTATTTGTTGTATTATAAATCATATGTTATCTTGGATATAACCAGTTGAAAATTACAAAGTAGTCGTATTTACCGGCAGTTGGACAACTTTTCTGAGGGTGTGTATGTTCCTTTCCAATTATTGTCTTCTCTCGGTTTTCTTTTGAAAAGAGTCTGATTATACTTAAAGAGTTAAAGGCTCATACTCGTTTATACATTCCTCTTTATTTGAAAGGAGGATTATTAAATATTCCGATTATTAAATATTCTACCAGGAGGTAGGTTATTGCTACACTTCTTTATCAGCTTTTTTTGTCCACATCAGTTTTGAGGCTGGAAGGGGGTTCTGAAATTCTCTAATTTAGCTTGGCTCTCATTTCATCTGAGAGATGTCCCTGGTTCTTTCAGGATTAATGGCTACTGTGCGTTGGAACATCCAACGGTATTCTAATATGAATTCATATGTGGCATACCGTTTTCATATTATAAACGGTTTAACTTCAACCACCGACCTCCCATGGATCGCTCGAAACAACATTCCTTCTCTGTGCCTTATCTCTGTTATCAATGTGTTTTTTTCTTTTTTTTTTCTTGTTCACGGTGCTTGTTATTATATGGTGGGGGGAGGGTTCTTCCTTGAAAGCGGATCATCTGGGAAATGGACAAAAATCTGAAGGACTCCCATGTGTAGTGTCATTATTGATACTGTTTCCATTGTCTCTGAACAGCTTTCTCATGTGTTTCACTGAGCCTCATTTATCTAAGATTCACGTAAAATTCCACAACTTATGCTGTTGTGTGAGTTGTGACGGCAAACTCTTGCCGTCGCGGTGAAGTGAAGCAAGGTTTTACCTTTGTGTATTTTTATTGTGATTTGACTTCCGCATTCTCTTTTGTAATGCCTCACGGAGCTGCTCTGACGGAGAATCCTTTAAAAAATAAGTAAGTCCCTTATGCACTTGCTTAGTTTACATCATAACAAATAAACACTTAGTTGTGTTATCTGTAAATTATTCATTAATAATTGAACGTTAGGAAATATTTCAAGTTCTTGAACTCATGAATATCGTTGGTACGTACGTACTTCGAAGGGTCTTGTTGGGATAAGTACTTTCCTAATCAAACCAAATCATTCTTCTTAATAAAAGCTTCATAATAATATTCATAAAAAATTAAAAGATAAGTAATGTTAATAGCATGTAATAAATTAAAAATAATAAAAGATTACTTTTACCAAGCTAATACGAAGTACATGAGCAGGTTTTCAAACTTCTGCTGGTGCTAATAGTGATACTAAATCATCATCTCATAAAAATCAAATCTTTCGTGTTTACAAAAATTCAAATCCTCATTTGATCAATGAATCCATTGGAGTAGATAAGCATTTACTTACCAGCACAAAGTAGAGGAAGAAAAAAATGGAAAATTGAAATTGTTCCTCCTTAACTCAATTGGTTGTCTTTTTATTTTGTGGATGTTCTGGTTGTCACCTGAGTATGATGGGTTCCGTTTGAGAACTTTCTTATTTACAGCCAATCACCGCATTTTTCGATGAACATTACACTGGACCACGTCTTGTCCTATATATTTATATGGCTAAGGTCCTGCATTTATGTCGATGAAACGGAATGTCATTTCGCGATAAGCCTTTCTGGGGAATCCATGGATCGGAAAGGAGGAGCCGGAGTTTTCTCCATTATTCAATTCTACCTCCACAGTTTTCAGGAATGATTGGAGATTTGTGAAGCGTTCCTTCTAATATTGGATCCTTCAAGGTCGCTGCTAAATCGTCCAGTTTTATGACGATGACCTCGAATATGCCGGAAGTTGGCTCGTCAACTGGTTGCGCTCCATTCATGAGATGAAATTAAATATTCTTTACTCGCCACCACGGAAGTTTACTGGAATGCATTTGTAATCTGCGTTAGACTGCCAATGGTTGACAGTATACGAATGTGAATGAATCCTTTGATTCTTCAGTATTGTGTTGAAATAGACATGGTATTTTCTTATTAAAAAGTGAAGATTTCGAGCTAAGTATGGCACATAACTTCCCCTTATTGGTTACATGGTTTTGTAGATCGTTGTTATTTTTTAAATAATGGTATAACATTGCTGAGTGGTTGCGTTTTGATTGGCAGGGGAGGGGGGGGGGGGCTCGTGTTGAAATTGGTTTGAGATTATTTAACCGTTCTTCCACAACTATTCCAAAATTCGAGTGAGATCGAGCCAAGAGTATAGATTCTCGAGCTACAAAACCCCAGGAGGACCATCTACACCGAAGCCCTCAAGAATTTTATCGAAATCACATAAAAACTGTTGGAATTACATTTATTTCAAAGACAGACGGATAGAGTAGACTCAAAATTAATGCTGTTTAGAAAGATCTAAAACCTCAAGTGCAGTATAATTTTCTTATAAATCTGTTAAAAGGCAAACCAACACGAAATCATTTGGATGCGTACATTGGACAGCATTTATTGAACACAGCAAATTAATATGATCCTCCCCGATACAAATCACTAAAATTAAAAGAAAAATACATTTTTAGCCAATTACTACTCAAAAACGGTTGATTGACTAGAACATTAGACAATATAACCTTAAACGTATGCTGAAAAATGTAGCAAACAATCTATACAATCCAAACAAATTCTATTGAGGCGAAATCGTACTGCACGACTGGAACGCTTTGTTTGTCATGGTCTAAAATTGTACACGAGTTACAATTTGTCATTACTTAATCAATTGACTTTGCTCATGTTCAAGAAAGGAAAAGCGAGGTGTAATGAGCTCGACAGTAGTAACCTTGGAGACTTAACATGTTTGTTGAAGTTATTTGCAGTTGTAACTGTAGGTGTTAAAATGTAACGGTCTTCAATGTCGTAGGTCCCAATTTGTATCCGCACAATACCTTAACACATAATATGAACTTATCACACTTCAATGATAATCTGTTCGAGCGGAAATACGAGTGGATGGATTTAATCTTGATCCCTTATCATCCTTACGTAATCTTTAATGTAGCGATTAATATTATGAAGACAAGCCAGATAGCTAAATGATTTCATCTCAACAACAAACACTTGACATGTTTCCAATATCTACCTGTTTGAGATGCTCACACTTTAAATAGATGCCCCTAATATAAACCCTCGTGTTTGTAATCAGCGGATCGTTCTGGACTGGCTTTCTAATGTAGGTATCTGTCTGTGCGGTCTATTCTCAAACATCCTTATATGATTTGTAGCAAATGGAATGTTTTTCCACTTTATTGCATTAATGCTAAAACCATCAATTTTACGCTCATTTTCATAGAGACCCTTGCGAATTTCGAAGATGCCAATCGTTCCCATTTTGGTTTATTATTCAATAATAAACTATTGTAATCGCTCTTGAAAAAAAAAAAAATGTTTAACCCCCCCTGAAAATTTCATGGTTTACGTTTCAAAGGGTATAGAATCCAAATCTGCAATAAAAATGTTTCCGCCGTACGCACGATTTCTCCCAAACGGCTGGAGCAAAAATCTGAAATTTTCAGGAAAAATCCGTGTTGGTCCGACAACGCCCCAATTCTTTAGCCAGCTCTCTCACTTAATTCAAAGTGCCCTTTAAGGGTTGTCAAATTTATGTAAAATCCCTAAAAACCTCAAAAAAAAGTCAAGGCGGCCTAAATTTGGAATTTGTTTGAAGAACTTCCATGAGGAATCGAATGAGCCCTTCCCCAGGTCCGTAGCTCAAACCATTCCTGATGTATGGCCCGATTTATGGTGCCAACATTTGCATCCAAATCCACTACATCACTAGGTTACTGCGATCAAAACAAAAACAACAGCGTTTTTTTGGTCTCGGGAAAGAGTCGGAGTACTGAAGTAAGGTAAGCGGAATTTGGTGAGAGCAGGGCAAGTGCATAGGAAATGCCGCAAAATCTGCAAAATGCTGTCACGCAAATTGCACATAGAGCATAGTCATCCGCTGAACATGAAGAAAAGGGTTTCGCATTCAGGTTAAGCATCTCTGTCCTCACCCTAAATACCCATCTGGCGGCGAATAAAGAAGCCCCCGAGTCCCTGATTAAAGTATCACATGCGTTCTGACGATCTAGCTCTCTATATAACTTAAATGATTCTGATTATTCTGCCCGCTGCCAGAACGAAGCCCGACGATCCTTCTTGAAGCTCTCTTGTTGAGTCTTCGAGTCCCCTTCTAACCACAGCCACATCAAGGGAAGGAAGGCTGTTGGGTAAATTAAACCCCTCCCAGCTAACCAATGCAGTCAGAAGCTCCCATAATAGCTAACCAATGCTGTCAGAGCTGCTGCACAGTTCCAAAGTCCTTGTAAATCTGAACGTAAAGCTCAGGACTGGTTTTCACATCGATTTAAAAAAATCTTCTTCTTACCTTCCCAAACACATGATACGCAGGCAAGAAAACTATGCCCACGAACAGGAAAAGTTATTCCCATTGACGAGGACAAGTCGAGTTTTGAAAAAACCAGTTACAACATGGTTCTGAGCCGTCAAATGGACGTGAAGAGTTTGGTTTGAACAACACGAAAAAAATCCCTACAAAGTGCAGGATGGACAAACTGAGTTTTGATTTAAACAGCTACGTTTAGCAACGTCATTATCGGTTACATAACAACTTTGATTGATGAAACTTCTTGGACATGTGAAGATATGCCCTTGTCACTAGAAAATTGAAAAAAAAATCTATTCTACCCGAAAATGGATATGTTGAGTTTTGCTTGAATCCTCCTCAAATGCTCGTCATGCCCCTCTTTTGTCAACACTGGCAATGTCTCGAGATTAACGTGACTCTGTTTGATCACGAATTTATCATTTGCTCTCCTTTTACTGGATATCCTACGCTGTTTCCTATCGGCTTTGACAACTCGATGTTGTGTCCATTTTCGGTCAAGGAATTTTTCTTTTCGGATCGTGTTGGTTTGGAGGACAGAACAAAGCGCTGATGCTTTGAATTTAACTGTAGAAAGCTGTTTTAGCTTGGATTAACTAGCCGAAGAACGTCACGCGGAAGTGGAACGCGGGATGGGTGACGCGAGATATATAAGATAAGAATAATGTACTTCCTTCTATGGAAGTTAGTGGTGAGTCATCATAAGCGCTATAATCCTTCATAGTTCTGCGAGAACCTGAACTGCTAGTCCTCATTTACAAAATCAGTCCAACAGCATTATTACGATAGATATATTTTAGTCAGTAGACCACATCCGTCATATAGGTAAAGTCAAAAAAGCAGACACGAGAATAGCAAATTGAAACCAGCAGAATGATAAGAAATTAGCGAAAGGAAAGCCGCAAAAATAGCATGGCTAAAGTATGTTCCATATTTTTTGAATTTTAGCCGCAGGCTCTAAGCAGTACGACCTAAAATGGTGAAGATAAAGTTCTATACCAACGACTTGGTTTATTTGATTGTGGAAATCAAATCAAAATTCCGTCACAGCCCAGCGTTCCACACTCTCGTGACGTTTTTCGACGAGTTACTTCAAAGCTAAACATGTTGCATGTTAAAACGAATATACTTCACACTAGACTTACGCATTACCTCAACAGTTTTTAAAAATGAAATGAATTTTGCAGAGGTGCTGATAATGACATTCCGTCCCCGCCTCTGGACCTTCGTCACCTGGAAACGGAAACAGAACACGCTGAAAGATGGTCTTCGATCCGGATCATGTACTTCACTGTGTTTCTCATGTCACTCGGCTTCAGCATTGTCATTACAGGCGTTTGGCCCTATCTCCATCAGGTAACCTGCTATTTACTATTTCTAAATACTTTCCTTAACCACTCGTAGGGTCAATAGAAAGTTCTATACCTATTTAATCCCATAAAAGTGATTTTGAACATTACCGTAAGTGTTTTGTGATGGAAATGGGGGAACTTGGAGGCTTCAAATTTAGAAACAATGTAATGATAATCACCCATTAACCTATAGTACAATCAAGTTCAGTTAATTAAGCTCATCAGTTTTTGAAATTGCAACGTCAAGTTTTGGCGATCAATTCAACCACCATTTCAGTTGAATTGTTCTTGAAAATCCTCAAGTTTCAACTACCAAAGCTGATCATCTTAATTGCTCGAGCCTTGACTCAAATTAAAATGTCAATGGGATATCATTATGATACCTTCAATTTCTCCGTTTTTAAGTACCTACTTATTACGTAAGTAAAGTTGATGATTTTGAACGTTCAAGTGACAATGGAGAAAAATAAGTTTTATGGAAAACACACAAAAACACTCACACCTACCCATATTGAGGGATTATTTCGCAGTAAGATGCAACATTTCAAATTTCCTTGTATTACTGTGTATCTTTTCCTTATCTTATAGTTCTTGTTAAGTTAAAAGATGAATCACAAAGCTTCTTATCTTGTTACGTTTGGCGACTTAAAATGTGATTCAAGTAATATCGTTGAGGTTCGATAGCGAGCGTGACTCGTGAGGAAAAGAATTTCCCACGACAGCTCCATGAAAACCGGCGTTGCCCATGTGCTTTGACTCATCCACCATCAATTAGGTAGTACGAACTCAAGTTTTATAACCCTATTTCTGTAGATTTGTATCTATGTATTTACTGCTTGTGTTGGAATTTATATGGTTTTCTGTGCCACCGCCCTTCCAGGACTAAAACTCTTGTATGAGTAGATCTCTTGGATTGGGAGGATAGGGAAGAGATAGCTTCTCCAGAACAGTAGGAGCGCAGGTTTTACTTTTCGGGCAGTCGAGGGTGTTGGAAGAAATGTTTCATTTCACTTCATTTTCGGGATTTCCATTGATGGAGAGTTTTAGGCTCAGTGTCTTATGTTATGCTTCCTAATTAGTAATCAATTAATTAATAATTTAATTAATTATGCTCCTTAGTTATGCGCATGAAGTTAAAATAAATCAATAACTATAAAAACCAGGTAAATCGCTGTGGCTGTTGTTAAAGTGATGTTAGCATGACCTAGGGAGCAGCCACCGTATTGTCCAACATGGAATCATTGTTCGACATTCTAGAACACAATAATACATTGGAGTGTGGGATATCATCGATTGCCGCCAACAGATGTGTTGAGGACAGTGCATTTAGTATTTGTAGGCGCACCCAATCAAACGTATTACATAAATAGGTCCTAACTCCCTACAGCCTACGGCTGGCAATGCTGAGCGATTACTGTACGATTCTGAAGACTTACAGATAGGGTTTCCATAAAGCTTGTCCAACTTCAATCCGGTATCTCCGAACCATTGGAGAGAAGGAGAGTGTAACCTGCACACCGCTGGTTCATTTCAGCGTAATGGTGAACGGGACTGTATGAGGTTGTATTACATTGTTGGAAGTTCAACCGAAGGTAAACCTGCATTTCAGACAAGGAACAGGGTGATGTAGACGCATTTCATGTGATGTGAAGGTATCTCTTTATGAGTGTGTACTACTAGCGTATTACATACATAGGTCCTAACTCCCAACACCCTACAGCTGGCAATGCTGAATGGTTACTGTACGATTCTGTTCATTAACCCTTAATTTCCATGTACTTGGACTTTAACACGGATCTCTTTGGTTTTCGCTATTATACGTAATCCAGCCATGGCATAGTACACTAAGTTTCTCCTGGTTTATTTCAATGAATCTAATGGTGAATGGGACTCCGGCTTCCATCGGTCCCGAAGGTCAACATGCATTTCAGACAAGAACAATTGGTAGACGCATTTCACGTGATGTTAGAGCATAGGAAATGGCGAACCGCTCATGGTCACTTGATGACAGCTGGCAATCAATGGTTATTGTACGATTCTGTTGATTGGGTTTCCATAGAGCTAATCCATCTCCGGTATCTCCGAGTCATTGCCGAGAAGGTGAGTGTGACCTGCACACCGCTGATTTCAGTGTTGTGGTGAATGGGACTGTATGAGAACATTGTAGGAAGTTCAACCGAAGGTAAACATGCATTTCAGACAAGGTAAAGGGTGTTATAGACGCATTTCACGTGATGAGAGGGTATCTTTCTATGATTTCCTGCCTGGTGTACTCGTGAATACGAATATGCTAGTGTCTCATCCTGAGAGGAATAGTATGCTGGGCTTATGTCTGGAACATGTCTCATCCTGAGAGTAATAGTATGCTCGGCTTATTACTATTTGTGATCAACTTAATACGCCAATCACTGGTCTGCACATTCACTATTATTTAACAAAGGCACTTTATTCTAATGATATCTATAAAGTTGTTGACACCTACGGAAGGAAAATTAATGAAATAAGACATCTACAATTTATTTCTTATTTTATGCGCAGCAAGATCTGTACGAATATAGTACGTATGGATGTTGATACTTATAACGTACCTCTACATCTTAACTTGATGGTATTACTATCAGAGTTAGTTAGGCATTAGTTCTACCTGATGTTACAGAATCTAATCCCTAATTTCGTAAACCCTTGTAATAATTTAATAATTAAATCCATCTTACACTAACTGCCTGCTAAAATACATCATAATCTACAGACGAAGGCCACCTACTACACGAATTCCACCAGTTAGTTCCGCCAAATGAATGTTTAGGCCGTTCACGATTTGGAATTTCCAATGAGAGCTTTTCAACGAATGTTGAACAATGTTAGGGTCGGAAATGACCAAGTTGCAGTTCCCTAAAATTGGATCGGTTGTAAACAGGAAAACAACTTTATCGATACCTCCCAACAAACTTATTATCACATTTCCAAGTAGAATCCAACCTTTTCCAAGTAAAATTTAACCTTTTCACCACTATTAGGAAAATGACGAAAAATGCGCACAAGCCCTAAAAACAATACTCCTAACGCAGTAGGTAGAAACTATACATAAAACAAAATCATGTTTTATTAAAAAAGGAATCAACAAAAAATATAATTGAAAAAAGAATCAAATTTCTTTGAAAGAAAAACTTTCATCACTTCTTCACATAATTTATATTTTAAAAGTTTTAAAATTGAAAATCTTACTTGTAAAAAGTGTATCATCGATTTAAAAAAATAGTGCTGTTAGGTAATTTTGTGAAGTACGAGTAGGTACTCATGAATCAGCGTTAAAAACAATGAAAACGTGATGCTATCCGTTTCTTGATTCGACTCAATTTTCCCGGAATAATGACCAAGATTTGTATATATCGCGTAAAAAATCATCATTTATGCCGACTTTTGGCTCGCAGATTAAGATGATTTTTCACTTGATCACTGAAGAAGGTTTCAATCTCTTAGTTTTACATTTTTCAACCAGACCTTGAAAATTAATCCCGTAACAATCTGAAAACAGGAGGTTTAAATAAAAAAACGTACCTACGCGAAATAAACCAGCTTTGGTCATTTTTCAGCAAAAATTGGGTCAAATCAAAAAATGGATTTCATTACGTGAAGCAGTGTTCAAAAACAATTGAAATTCATGTGCCACACTTCACCATCATCTACTATTTGACAATTTGGGGGTTGCGCAACTTTGCGTGCGCGCTGAACCGGTTGCGCGCAATCAAAAGAATTGATTGAGGGGTCAACTTTTCATGAAATCTTGTGTAGAATCTGAATCTGCAATAAAAAATGGGTGTTCTCATTTAAAATAAGAAAGTTAGTGTCAATTGTGCATGCTTGCGCGGAGTGTTTTGAGACCCTTAGAAAAAAATATGAAGATTAAAAAAAAAAAATTTTTTCTTGGTTTACTCCTATTTTGACAATTTGAAGAGGGGGAGGGGGCAAGTCGTGGGACACCATGTATAGTTTCTGTTTCATGTAACTTTGAATCGTCACTGTGGGTGTCATTAACCAATTGTGTTAAATTTTCAGGGAACCGTTTGGGGGACTATTGTGAGGCCTTAGTATTCCAGGAAATTAACTTGTGACCATTCCCACAATCGATTGATCTGAATAAATTGATTAATTGATTAAATTGACGGGGGACCGTCTATAATGTAACTCGTACAGCCCTTGATTGTCCCGTTCAATCCGAACAATTGTGATGTACCTTAGGGTGCTACGGAATTTATAACTGACAAATACGGAATCATAATTGTGAAAATATGGCATCTAAAGGATGTAAATAATAAGTCTTCGTTGGTTTTTTGGCAGGAAACGGAGTTTCCCTTTCCAGCGAGAAAGCAGGAAGTTGAATAGGCATGTGCCCAACAATAGCGAAATAAAGGGGTCTTTTATACGCAGCATGACTCTAGATCGCTCGATGACAAAAGTAATTGGAAAATCGAAGAGATAGAACGGGTTTTTCGACCGAAGGACGAATGAATAATTTTAGCGTGATCGTGCTTTTTCAGAGCAAATGTAGATATTTCCACGGTGAGAGACAAAGGAGCCCAACATTCCGCTGGCAATGTCGGACGTAAATTTATGGAACAAGGCTCATGTAAATTGGCATTATTTATTCACCCCTCCCTCCTCCCTCTTGGCCTATTGTTGTCTAGTTGTATAACTCACCTGCTCCCGGGGGGGTTTTGCTCAATTTTAACCTGATGAAGATAAGACGGCGGTTGAAGAGACGTTGGCAAAGGGAGAGCACGTGATATTGTTCGGCAGACAAGGACATTTCGTTCGAGAGTAACGCTTTTCAACCGACCAGCTAAAAAACGCTGCAAATCCTTTCACTGGGGTTTATTATTCAATTGGTAAATCTGTTCTCAACCAAAATATCTATTTGGATTGTTCAGTTGATCATATTTGTGTGCCTCCTGAAATTCAATAATCACTCTATCACCTGTGAAACACGCACACTCCAAAGCTTAGTAGAAATTCAAATCATGAACGCAAGCCAATTGAATAATAAACCCCAGTAAAAGGATTTGCAGCGTTTTTTTTTTCTTTTTTTTTAATGGTTATCAGAATGCTTCAACCCGTGTATCGGCTACAAAGCCTTTTAAGAGTTCACTCCAGTATCCACATTACTACATCACTACGTCACTAGGTTACTGATATCAACAAAAAAACAATAATAAACCAAAAAACGCGAATGTTGGCACCATAAATCGGGCCATAGATCTCGAATGGTTTGACTACGGACCTGGAGAGGAGCTCATTCGATTCCTCGTGGAGTGTTCTTCAAAAAGAGAACAAATTTATGCCGCCTAGACATTTGTTGAGGTTTTTAGGGATTTTACAAAACTTTGACAACCCTTAAAGGGCACTTTGAATTAAGTGAGAGAGCTGGCTCAAGAATTGGGGCGTCTCCGGACCAACATGGATTTTCCCTGAAAATTTCAGCTTTTTTGCTCCAGCCGTTTTGGAGAAATCGTGCGTACGGCGTATTTCGGACGGACGGAAAATTTTTTTATTGCAGATTCGGATTCTACACCCTTTGATACGTAAACCATAAAATTTTCAGGGGGGTTAGATTTTTTTTTTTTTTTTTTTTTTTTTTCAAGAGCGATTACAATGGTTTATTATTGAATGATAAACCAAAAGGGAAGGTTCTCGGTGTCTTCTAACAGTTACTTTTACAGCATTGTTGAATAGCCTTCGTGACTTATGAACAAATTTGAGTATTTTTGATTCAGATTCTATCAACATGTAGCGGAAGCATTGTTAACCCTAAGTTCACGGATCATGTCCGTTTAAATTAAGAAAGTTTTGCTAAAAATGTTCAAAATGGCCAATTAGTCAAAAAACGCTGCAAAAATTCTGCAAGATCGAACTAAATACAATAGTCTTACATCAAAGGTTTTTCAGATTTCGATTTTTCAAGACAAAACACCCCGGAAATTATTCAATTCCCTCAAATTTTGAAATTTGATTTGATTTCGTCGTGGAAGAGGTGGGGGTGATGGTGCTAAACAGAGCATTCGTCAGCTTGATTCCAAGGCCGAGATATCTTCTGAAACCGCACAAATCCATATATAAATTATGGAAGCCATTCTTTTCACGACCTCCTTTCTAAAAATTCGTTACGCAATTATGCTAACATCTCTCCTATTCGAGCGAATCTACTTACCCGAATAATTAAGATTACACGTGTTGAATCTTAACAACGAGAGAAGAGGAAATAGGATATGTTTTCCCTTAAACATTTTCGGTACGATTTTTATTTGATTGTGGAACTACGGTACGATTTTTATTTGATTGTGGAACTGCGGTCAAATGCTTCCAACATTATACGGATTTACTGTGCAGTACTCAACGGACGGATATTTAACATTTATGTAATGGTTAATTAGTATCGCATGGTACATGAACCATCGTAGTGTAGTAGGAGGGAGTAAATCTCAAGGGATTTCACTATTTCCTTTTATTAACTTTTGCTATTTACCTCAAACAATCAATCCACAGCGAAACAATAATTGTTATCAAATGATTATTATTTGATTGTCTACTCCTGTAGGAAATATGAAAGTAAATTAATGGAAGTATGCAGATAAAAAAATGTCCCTGTTGGCTGATTCCAATAATATACCTATTAAAAAGCAGTCACAAAAACCTTGTAACGCCGGAAGGTCTATACAAATATATAATTTCGTTTCATTCAGCCGTCACAAAATACGTGTTATTATAAGATACATTTTAATTAATACTCCAATAAAAATAGGTGGAAAATATGATTTCCTTGGTGTCCGAATCATGGGTGTTTAACGGTTGGTTGAGCCAACTGACTCCTAGTTTAATTAGGTTCAAAAATCGAGCATCGATTGAGGATGTGCCAGTAATTTTGGCATCGTTTCGAATCAACCCCAACCATGTCGTTATTTCAACAAGAACCTTTGTAATCGACCACAAAGAACAATTTAACCGCTTCAAAAGTTGCTTTACATTTCAAGATAGGTAAATTTCAAAAATCAAATTTATAAAAAAATCTCTCTGCCCTCTGTCTAAAACTTGTCGAACAACACACACTGCGATGACACATGCAAAATATCAGGTAGTAAGAGATTTTGGAATCAGGCTTCTGTATTCTCTTCTGAAATGAACGCTCTTGGAAGTAGAACACATTGGGGGTAGCCCACAGAAATACCCATCAAATGTTATCCTCTCAGATTCTCATATTGCTCTGCACAAGTTGCAGAAAATCAGTCCCGGAACATCTTTTGGAAAAATAGAGAGTAGAATAATCCGAACAAATACACCAACTTGAGCTCCAAGGAATACATGTCCACTTTGCTTGGATCAGAGGCCACTTGGGAATTCGTGGGAACGAAATAGCTGATGGACTCACTCAACAAGAAACAAACAATTCACACGAATGTTTCGAGCCACAATACCCTCCTACAGATCTATAAAGCTACTTCTCAGCCCTGGCAAGAACAGAAAGGGAAATGGAATATTTCAACTACCATGCAGGGAGAGACTATGTATTCAAATTCCCAGTACCACCAAGAATAACATGGTTCTATAATACAGTCGGAAACTCCAAGAGGTTTTACAAGTGTATGCCCAGCATTCGATGCGGGACAGAAGTCACCAAAGCTTACTTACACAACATTAGACGTGAAACTTCACCAATTTGCCGTTATTGCGAACTGAATGACGAGAACATCGAGCACATTCTGTTATTCTGTCCTATCCTAGAGGATAACAGGAAACTCTTCATCGAGACAATATCCGCAACCTTCAACAACCTTTCCCAATGTTCACGATCATACAGACTGAAAGAAGCAGCGCTGTATAGTGCTGTATTTAAATTCTTGTGTAAAATAGAGAGAGAAAAAACATTTATTGACCATTATATGGGGTGGAATGTCGGAATAGTTGGGGTTGTGAAAAGTATAAATTGATATGCCAAAAGCTCGAATTGGTATGCCGAAAGTTGAAATTGAGTAGCCATAAGTTTAAATTGAGATGCCAAAAATATTAAAATTTATTTGTGCCAAAGGTTCAAATTACTTTGCCAAAATTTTCAATTTGATAACATGCCAAAAATTCAAATTGATTTTGCCAAACTAATCTGATTTTATTTTTTTCCCTAAATGTGTGTGTGTGTGTTTGTTTGTGTGTGGATGTGGGCGATTTCATTCTTCCGGTAGCCAAATTGCTGCTCCGTCTTCCAGTCCAAGTCCTCGCACGTGTTTCCTCGGGCCCCGTAGCCTCATGGAAACTGCTCGATGAACCGAGAATTGAGTTTTCACTCGTGCCCACATCATCACCTGGGAGTAGGATTTCGACCACTTGTTGGCGAGGCGTAAGGAAACGTTCTTGAGGAAGGCTTCGTATTCTTTATGCAACGCGCCATCGCATGAAACGACGAGTGGCGTGAAAGACCCTCTCAGGTCTTCAGCGACTCTGTCGTATTTTGCGTGTTTGGCTTGGGCAGCATGCCGGGAGATGGTAGGCCAGTCCATGGAGGGGGGAGAAACTGCGTCAGCGTTTATAACGCGGGTATCGAAAAACGCAGGTCTCTCACGGTCCCACACGCCATGGACCTTCATGTCCGCTACCAAGCCGGGGCTGCCGTCGGCACTGTCACGTAAAACTGGTTCTGTGACCACGCCGTTCCATGCACCAGTAGAATCAATTTTTCTTGTGTAAAATTGATGACAATCCTTAATTACTACGTTAAACAATATGTTATACAAAGAAGCGAATTGGTATCAAGTTGCCTAATGAAAAATGAAGGCCGAAGCCAAAAGAAGAAACAAATTATATGTGGCATGGGTCGGAAGACCATCTGCGTTATTTGTTCTTGAACCAGATAATAACACAAAAAAATGTGTATCTCAAGGTGCTTCAATAAAAAGCGGAACCCATGCAAAGAATCCTTAAAATACTTGTTTTTTAATTTACCAATATTATTTATCCAAATAAAAAATTGGCTTTGATAAAATTAAAAGTCTGCTGATTTATAACCTTTCAGGCTCAACCTGAACTTTTCACAGTGTGTAATGCTTGAATTCAACTAAAAACTGCAGCGTGATATTCGTTATTTGCTTTTTCAGTTGGACAGACACGCGACCAAAGAGTTCATGGGGCTGGTCGTCGCAGCTCACCCGTTCGCCCAAATGTTGTTCTCGCCGTTTGTCGGTTGGTGGGGGAACAAACTCGGAAGAATTCGTATCCCGCTGCTGTGCACAGTCTCCATCTTCATTCTGGCCAGCGCCGTTTACTCGACCATAGAAGTTTTCCCAGAAAACCGAAAATACTGGATGATCACGGCCCGATTTTTCGTGGGTGTGAGCTCAGGTAGGTATTTCGTAATCTTATCATCTTCTCACTACCGTCTAGGACTGTATTGATATTTACATTGGTCCCTCCTTAACAATTGTTTCACCTTGAATCACGTGACAGGTAAATGAAACGTTTCTTTCGAAACGTTGAGGCGGAGATGGTTCTATTTAATCGATCCTGATTAGTCCGTCTGATTTTATGACAATGTCGTGGCAAACAGTTCAGTAACTGAGCTATGGAAGTTTGTTCTTTCAATAAATGGCATCAAATATGGGGTTTATTGAAACGTGACAAGAACAGTAGGAGTACGTTATGAATAAGAGATGTTGCCCCAATAGCCCATGTCTGCAAGAACCTCGTTGTTAGTGGCCCATAGCATCTATGCGTGTAGGGCGTTTGCAATGGCTAGAATTTAGAACCACCTAGACCAAAAAAGGAGTTAATGTACGAAAGAGCGTTTTTAGCGTAGAATACGCTTTAGCCATGGACTAACTAGCCGAAAAGTGTCACGCGAGACCAATAAACATAAGAATATTTACATCCATGTGTAGTAGTTGCGACAAACCCAACCTGGTTATGGTATCCAGGAACGAAAAAGGGTATGTTATCCAGGAACGAAAACGGTGACCAATAAACATAAGAATATTTACATCCATGTGTAGTAGTTGCGACAAACCCATTTGAAGTGAGTCATTTTATTTATGTAAATCGGAGTTTCAGTCGTTCGCGAATCGTCCTTCGGTTCGACAATGAACGTTCGATGATCATCGTTGAACGTTCAGCGTTCAATCGAGGCTAAAGCGTATTCTACGTTCCTATGCTTGTGGCAGTAGTCTCTAAATAAAAGCAAAAGGGGATCCAGGGGGCTTGCCCCCTGGCGAGGCGCGGAGCGCCGAGTTTTTCTTCAATTTTATGATTACGGTTTTTTTTGGCGCAGACGGCATATGGTGGACGGACATTGCTGATTTGGAATCTTCGCACCTTGATATTAGAGGTTTATTAAACGTTTTTGCTATTCGATAACTTAAGCTTATCCTTGAAAATAATAAACCAAAAGAAGGAATATGACAAATACTGTACCTTGATGCGCCTGAAGAGGTCAATAACTGCGAAACATGTAATGCAACCTGAAAAATAAAGAAAGAAAATCGAAAAATATATATTCAAAACACCAAGAATAAGAAATTAAATTAAATGAGGCTTATACTATTATTAGTTTTTCTTCAAAATAATATTAATAAGTTTTTTGCCCACCGAGGTCTATGTTCAGATGAACTTGTGTTCTCCGATGGAGTCCTGTCCTTGCTTAGACCTTAATAATACATAATGTAGCTCCTCACATCAACCCTTACGGCCCTCGACGAGAGATCAACCTATTGTTATATCATTTGACAATAGATGAAGCAAATGTTTTTTAAGCGCTTTAGCAGAGTAAAAATTACTGACGTTGATTTGATTATAAAACAAAAATTTAAGTGCCGCAATAAAAGCATTTCGCCGAATAAGTTCCGTACGACAATAGAGCAAGGCAATAGTAGAAGTACCTGAGGTTCTAGTGATAATATAAAAGCTTGTTCAGCCCTGATAACATGCAAAAAGACCTGTAAGCATGATTCTACTAAAAAAAAAATACTCCTCACTTTACAGACCCTGAATATGGAACACAGCTTCGAAGTAGGGTATCTGAATGGCTTCTTCAGTAATATTTTCATTAACGCATTTTCCACTACCTGAAGTCGATTAAGGTACGTCAAGAGCTTCCCCAAACCGTAATTCTGTACTTAATGAGAGAAAGGCCGAAATAAACCCTCCGCAGTCCTAACTGTTCTAAAAACAAAAAACAATTTACGGAGTCTACTTATTAGGTTACCAATGTGCGTTTTGAACTCCCAAGTACGAGTATTCGTACCCGGCTCGTATCTGCCTACGATCAATTGCATGAGGAACCGTCCGAACTCTAAAAATCTCGGCATATTTCATTGAAATCAGTTGCGAACCACAGAAGTGATGATTGTTGAAGGATTTTACATTTGAGGAGCTTGTTGTTTCCGAAAGGTACTAAAGACCTTTTTTTCAAAATCGAGTTATTACCTTCCCGGGAGTTTCGGGACCGAGTTATTCATAAAAATGCAGTCAGGTTGGAGCTAAAAGTAAGACATCCCCTTGAAAACGCTGCAAATTCTTTCACTGGGGTTTATTATTCAATTTTATTCATTTGACTTGCATTCATGATTTGAATTTCTACTAAGCTTTGGAGTGTGCGTGTTTCACAGGTGATAGAGCGATTATTGAATTTCAGGAGGCACACAAATATGATCAATTGATCAATCCAAATAGGTATTTTGGTTGAGAACCGATTTACGTGCTCTCTGCATATCTCCAGAAATTCAATAATTGCTTAGCAATGCGAAGACGGATGTTGCCAGCATAAGATCATGCCATACATCGGGAATGGTTTGAGCTATGGACCTGGGGAGGGGCTCATTCGATTCCTCATGGAAAGTTCTTTAAAAAAAAGTCCATATTTAGGCCGCCTTGATTTTTATTTTGAGATTTTTAGGGATTTTACAAAACTTTGACAACCCTTAAGTGGCACTTTAAATTAAGTGAGAGAGCTGGCTGAAGAATTGGGGCGTTGTCGGACCAATATGGATTTTCCCTGAAAATTTCAGATTTTTTGCTCCAGCCGTTTGGGAGAAAACGTGGGTACAGCGTACGACGGAAAATTTTTTTATTGCAGATTTGGATTCTACACCCTTTGAAAAATAAATCATGAAATTTTCAGGGGGGTTTTAGAAATTTTTTTTTTCAAGAGCGATTACATTGGTTTATTATTGAATAATAAACCAAAACTTTGATGAAAATTCAGTTTTATTTCAAAAGGTTCCTACTAATCCATCACAAAACAGCACTCCCATCTGTTTGGGTTCAAAAAGTACCTACTATTTCCATTAAAGAGTATCACACTGTCTTCAACATTTTGAGCATAAAATACTCTATCCACTATCTTATAGTTTTTTCAACTTTCAAGCCATTTTTGAAGGGTTTTCAATATTTGAACTGTATTTTTTCAGTTTGCTCATATCAGTTTTAATAGAAAGAATGTTGACAACCGAGGTGAAACCTCTGTGGTAGCTTCCGTTGCATTGTCACCATCAAAAACTGACACTCACTGCTTCGATAAAGTTGGGTATTCGGTGCCTCGTTTTTCGTTAATTTAGACTGAATAAAAAGTGCGCAGTATCAAGGAATTTGTGTGATTTGTAAGAAAAACTGTTTTTCTGTATAAAAAGTGCGGGATGGCGGAGGAGGAAGGAGGCGGCAGCTGCTCACAACTACAACGGAAACAGCTTGGAAAAATTAGCAAAGTCCTTGACAGGAGGAAAAGATTTGATTTCAAGTCTATATCCACTTTGGTTGGTTTCAAAAAGTACTAAACGCCAGGTTTGACTCCAATAAGTACGATATCGTTAAAAGAACCAAATCTTGACATTTCAAAGCTCCACCAGCTTTCAGCTTTAATTAACGGCTTCTTTCTGCGAAATTTTTAATATTAAATGTAGAATAAATTTCTTACAGTTTTCTGACATTGTAATGGTTTTCCGTGGGTTTCCTCTTGCTTATGACCAAAACGGATGTAGTACCTTTTGAAAACAAGCTCCTCATTTGAAGAGGCTACCTTTGCTCAGGCAGAGTTGAAATTCACGAAGGACTATATAGGGTCCATCCCACTCAATCCATGAACTTACGCCCTTCATAAAACAAGAAAGGTAACTCAACAAACAACTACTTCCTGAGACAGAGTTTTGTCGTTGGTGATCTCTTAATTTTGTTCAGTAATGAATATTCCCCTGCTCAACTAAATAATAGTCGTATCATTGGTTCAATAATCCGGATTATTGTAAAAGTTTCAGTAATACAACTGTTTACTTGAGGCTGGCATGACTTAATTTGGTCGAATTTTCAAAGGGAATAAGCCATTTTTCAAAAATTGGTTCATGTAAATCCGTTTTCAGACATTCTACAACAGTTTCTAGATCTCTATGCTCTTTCATATGTACATATATCTGCACACATGAACAGACCGACACAATAACTGCACTCTTTGTGCATTCTTTGCACAAAAACTGCTTTCAATTAAAGCAGAATAAATAATGTTGTTTTTCGATGAATGATTTGTTGCAGATATATAGGGAAAGCAGTGAGGCTAATCATTTTAGCTTGTCGAACATCTACTTTAGCGCAGCCTGGGTTTTCGAATAAACCTTTACGCGTTGAAAGGTTCACATCATTATTAAATTTCATTAAATCGCCTTTCTTCACACCTACTTGAGGAGTCTGCTAGTCCAATTTTGCACCCTTTTTTTTTTTTGTTTCTTAGAGATCTTTTTTTCCGTAGTTTTCTTAGTTTATGATTTTGGGAATGAATGGTATAAATACTTCTTTGGCGTTAATTCTCAAGGTCATTGATTATCACCGATATAAATCCGGAGGAAATGGAGTAGGGTTGTTTTCTTTTTTTGGCTGCCTTATGGTTAACTTTTACTGGACTGTTTTTGATATCTGTTTTATTGGAGATTTTGGATCTTCAATCCTTTAGTCATTAGTAACATTATTGTTTTTTTCTTAGCATAGATCCCTACAAATAACCAAACATTCACTTAGTTTCTTTGTAGTTTAATCGCTTTCTTTTGCAGCTTCAAAGCCTGGTTTCACAATAGTGTATGTTATTTTGATATTGCATGGACATGGAAATAGAAATCATTAAAGGATATCCATTATAGTCTGTTTTAGATGGTTATGGCCTATTACTACCAATATATCAATTTTTGTACGAAATACGAAATCATATAGCTTTGATTTCGTATTTGTACCATAGGTTTTACAAATTGCTTTAAAGAAGTACACAATTATTAATATGGAATTCTTATGTACTATTATGGGTCCTTCACTATCCTGTAGGTCCTTCACTATCTATTTATGAGTAATTTAAAATGTCACAGAAGAACATTAGATTGTATTCTGCAACTTTCTCCACGGATAAACTTGGGACAAATAAGCGGGACCAAACGACAAACCAGTGGATGTTAAAATAACCAAGAGGGGTAGAGGGGGGTATTTCCATCAAGACCCAACTTTTATGTCCTAAAAATTAAAACCAATTTTCTTTCTTTCCACTACAACTATGGGAACCAACGAACCCATATGCTGAATTTATGAATAATAATTGAATAAATAACCTACAGATAATGAAATGAATGAATGAGTGAATAATAAAAAGTATATATGAATTGATTATAGAGTGATGTTGGACGAGGAAATAACCAAAATCTCAGTATGGTTACGTAGAACCTCGTTTTATTAATTTTATGACCATCTAAGGAGGTACGATTTAATCAACTTGAGTGAGGTTAGTTCAACACGAGTAAAGCCTCACAGACAAATAAAACATGGCAAAGATGGCGGTGTTTAACCAACCTAACCAAAGTTTAACCTCAACGACTAAAGTTGCAGAATACTCCTCTAGAAGTGGGAAATTTTTCACACCTCATCTTATAATAACCTTAATTTTAGATCTAGATTTTTCTTTAATGGTCACGAACTCCTCCTTCCTGGTTCACTGGTACGTACCCACTCAATTAACCAACCCTGAACACCCATTGTGCTGTTCTACTGAGAGCACACTTGGAAGAAATTGAAGGACTCGCACGACGTGAAGCACATGTTCACTTGAAAACTCAGAAAGAGGTGTTTGGTCGTCGTGCAAGGAAATCGAAACTTAATTTGAGGGACGATCTATTTGGGATAGAGGTGATCCATCCTCGAAGATGCAAATGCCTGAAATTCCAACCAGCATGGGCAGAGCCTTAGAAAATTCTTGTGAAGAAAAACAAAGCGATCTTGGAAGTAAAGATGTAACGAACTACTCGCTTGTACTTGTTACGTGCAAACAGGTTGACTGAAGCTGAGATCTGCCCTGAGGTCGTCGTGCCATACAAACTGGGGGGGGGGGGGGGGGGCATGTAGAAAATAACTTCATTTGTTGGAAGTTATGAAGAACATGTGGAGTTCGATTGAAGTTTGTTGGCAAGATTGGAAAATGACGGGTTAACTCTGGGTTAGGAACTGGTAACTCAGTGACTAAGAGCGTCTATTGAGCGTAAGAAAATGCTGCTTCAGCCAAATATAGGATGCCACATTACATATTCTTTGCATTTCTTTGTTCTTAAATTTGTACATACCACCTGTGCACCTAGTGGGTAGCTCTCTAGATCCAGGGAAATTGTGTCAATTTCTGCCGTAAATGCTCTCCAAATTTCATTTATTTGCTTTTATTCTTTTGGTGTGCATTTGTATTTAGTGTTTGAACCTTCTGCACTTGGAACAGTCGAAATTTCTTTGCAACCACCACCTAGTATGTGGACTTGGCTTGTAAATGATGTTTACCTACAGAGTACATCAAGTTTCAAAAATATAATTTTCAAAAGAAAAAAAAAACATTCTATTACCCATTGGATCAAACAAATTTTTTGGGAAATATCCGAATTTGAATGTTGCCACCACGCTCTAGTACAGCCACAGAACAAAATTTGAAGACACCAACGAAAGGAACAATTTTTCCAGTTCATTTCCTATCAATAAAAACTAGGCGTTCTACCTAATATAGGGCGTTGGGAAAGTAACAGACTAACGATTTTCAAACAATTAACTACAAAATTCTTCTCACTAATGAAAATCCGATTTGTTTTCCCTACTTCAAAAATGATTGTTCATGTTGTCGGCCATGCCTCATAGAATTGATAAGAACTCCCTCTAGGTATATTGTAAAATTAAAATTAAGAACACGTTAATCATTAATCTACCTGTATGATAAGCTAAGCCTCATTTAATTAATTGGAAAAGTTGGTCTGTTGTAGAAGATCTGAAGAAGTGCGAGTTGTTTTTTAGAGCTTTTTTAACAACGATTTAACACATTTTCTGCTTAAGAATAATAATTTTTACATTTACTGGGGACAAGTTTTTCTAAGTGATATTCTGCAATAAAATTTTTTTTTTGGGTTTTGACAGATTAACTTTTTTTTTGTACTTATAAATCTCACTTTTTTGAAATTTGAGTACATTTTCCTACAATTTAAGCTCAATTTATGTCTTGTACCTAGAAAGCCCGATTTCTACGTTAATGAAAGGGAAAAGTCGTACCTTTCATGTATACAAATTGTGTGCACCCAGTTGTATCAATTTTCATGGCCTTTAACTGATGAAACTTTCGTTGGGGATGTTATTGGATTGGTTGACGGCATGAGCGGCCCCGCGGGCAGTGTGGGAGCACTTGCATCAGCGGCCCCGGTCGGTGTAGGCGTATATGTACGATCGGCCCCTCGGAAATATGGGAAATGAACCCACTAGCACCAACTCGAAACTTTTTTCATGCGTATAATTTATTGCTCTAAAATGAACACTGTCAAAACATGCAAATAGACAATCACAGTCACATGACTCCCGACCCAAGTAGGTACTTCTCAGTTTTTCGATCTGGGCTGGTACTTATAACAAACGATTTGGACATACTTGGCTAGGGTAACCGTTTACCAACATCATATCTCGATTTCCACGCGAACATTTCGTTCACAAGGCTACTTTGGGTTCCATCTTCGCTCGGATTTCTTCCAGTCACTGTATTCAACTGGCCTGAGGGCCTTCGCTCGAGCGGGGCCGCTCGTACCATTTCTAATCTGTGCCCTTAGACCAGGCGGGGCCGCTCGTACATGCCTATGACTCCAAAACATCGCCTTCCCTCCCTACGGGGACGCTCGTACAAGTACCCATTGGATTGGTACAAGATCATTCATTGAGTGCCAAATAAATAGTTAAAAGGTTGAAATACTTTCTTCACTTGCATGCATTTTTTCACCTGATCACTATCTCAGCTGTATCATAAATGAACACTTATTAGCACTGATTTGTTATTTAAATTCTTTGTTTCACCAAGCACCTCATTTCTAGATCATAACAGTCTATTCATAATTTTGTATTATACTTCAACTAAGTACCTAGTACTTCTATTTTGTTGTGTTATTGATGGAATTGTGGAAAACCTACTCGATTTTATCTAAATGCACTTATCTAACGAAACCTCATAGACCAACAAGAGGTTAGATGTTAGATACCATTAGGAGTTTTAGGCTCATCAAGTTCAGTTTGGAAATCTTATCTAAGTAATAGAATAGTCGATAGTGTTTGAACGGCTTGATGTAATGCCTACCCCTTTATTGCTGTATAAATTTTGGTAGTTGTCCCTGGAATAACTTTCCTCTAAACTTTAAATACGATTTGGCAACCTCTAAATAGGAAGTTCGTTCAGGATTTTTCGCTGTGAGCTCTTGAAAATAGAAAATAATCACGGTTCATATGTTTGAGTGGTAACACAGATACACAACTAAAAAACTGCCTATAGTTTTGCGCTGATTCCTATAGATTTTGGAGCGATGAATCCAGGAAAAATAGTTAAAATGCTCTTCTCACGTCACACTACAAAATTTGATTGTTTACCCATATGAGGAATGTTCAGAAAGTTTCTTCTTCGCTGACGGCAATTAATTTCCATGGCCCAATATGGAGATTTTAATGGTTGAAACACTCCCTTATATCATCACACCCTCATGTGTAAAAATGTTCTTCATGAGAGCTTTGTACCTCGTGATAAAGTTCTGGTACAACCTCTCCACATCAAGTTGGGCCTCATCAACCAATTCATCAAGTCCCATCCAAAAGATCGAGAGTGCTCTGATATCTGTGCACCAAGTTCCCTCGACTTTCTGAAGCCAGGCTAAAGGACGGAGTGTTCTTAGACCCTGATATAAGGAAAGTGATCGTAGATGCAGCATTTACTGCAATTATGCCTGAGAAGGAAGAAGAAGCCTGGGACTCCTTCAAAGATGTGGTTCTGAAATTCTGGGTGAACAGGCGGTATGACAACTACTAGGATATTGTTGCCAGGATGCTCACTATCTTCAAGGAGCAAGGCTGTATGCATTTCATGCACTTCTATGCCGACTACTTTCCCAAAACCTGGGGGCGTACAGTGAAGAACTGGGTGAGCGGATCCACCAGGGCATCAAGGACGCAGAGAAAGGTATCAAGAAAGATGGAACACCAATATGATGGCCGATTTCTGCTACGGAAAACCCCTGACGAAAAATACGCCTAGCAACGCACCAAGAAGAGCATTCAGGGACAGAAGAAACGGGCCCACCAAGCGATTCTTCGAATACTCATCTGAATTGCGTTGTTTTCTTCTGTTCCATTCACGAAAATTCGATTTACGGAATATTGCAATGAATCTTTGCTAGTGATTGCCATAGTGAAATGAGTCTTATTTATAACCCAGTGACTAGGGATAACCCAACGTAGCAAAAAAACTGTACGAGATGGAGCAAATTGGGTACCAGATTTGGATTCAGCGCACCAAAAAACTTGAAAATCAACCATAATATTCGAGGGAGTTGAAAACAATTTTTTTTTCGTGTACCTGTCATCATTACATCTCATCTGGACCCATGCTGTACGTTTTTACTTAACTTCCTGGGCAATTCCAAGAGCCTAAATTAACAGAGCGATGCGTTTGATTGACTGACCGGGTAAAGGTACAGACCAAGGATTAATGAACTACTTTGGAGTCAGAATGTAGCAGCGCAATTTCATTATCTCTTACAATAGTCAATACACAGTCATCAATATCCTTAATTTGATATCATTTACACTATTACTGAGGCCCTTTTTTTTAAATTGGTTTAGGCCGGGCAGCATTTACGAGCCATCTATAATATTGAACACTGGAGGAAACCAGAAAAAGAGGTGACAGAAAGATTTTGGTCTTGGTGGCTCAATGCCATTACTGGGGAGTCGTGACATTCAATTACCTCTAGTACACACTTTACGGTTTTAAGGTGTAGCCCCAGAATCTCAAACACTGTCATCAAGTCTCCTGTACCACAACTAACTACGACGCCACGGTTGACTATATCATTAGGTAGGCAAAGTTGAAGGTACTTAATTCTTGACCGAATGAAGAAATCGTAACTGTAAATTCCAAGCTGGAACGTCTGTATTAACGGCTGATGAATCATTACTGGGAATCCACGAACTATATTCCTTAGAAATGAAATGAAACGAACTTTGTTCGGGTGGGTTGCAACTCGTCTTCACTGTCTTCAGTATTTCAATAAACAACATTCCAATGAATTGTTGAACCCTTGTTCCAATAACGTGTTCGGAGTATAAATATAAAGTTGCCATTTTCCTGATCGCTGAACAGCTCTGAAGGCAAAGAAGTAAATGGAAGTCGAATAAAAAAACGTGAACAGTGAAAAGTGTTGTAAACATATCAGAGCTTATATCAACGCTGGATACACTCGGAATCCGAATTTTCGTAGAGGGCTTGAAGTAGATAATAAATCAACAGTTTACTGCTAAGATAGAATTTTTGGTAATATGCATCTAATATTGGATGGGCAATCTCGGTGAAGATGAAGAATCAAAGGCCCAATATTAGTGTTAAGAGGAGATCCTACACCAGAACAAGATGAAGTTCCTTGAGCCTCACTAATTGAAAGCTTTAGTACCTGGTAAACTGCTTATTGCCGCGATAAACCTTGTTTTATTTTGGGAAATTAACTAAGCAGCCAAACTTTGGGAAAGGATGGACAGCACTTCGTTGTTTCATTTGATTTCTGGTCTACTTCCCTCCAATTACAGCGATATTTTATTTATTGTGTCCAAAAACGTGAATGGGGATAAGCAGATGGTAGTAAGTGTAGTGTACTTATTTAAATTAGTGCAAGAAGTCCCCAGTTAGGGCGGGTTAGAATTTTGATATGTCATAGCTTTCTTGGTTTAATGTAATGAAAAGATTTGTTATATTTATCATGGAATCAAAACACGTGTATTTCTGTCTCAGCAAATATGGCTCTTTGCCGATCTTACGTCTCTGCAGCTACTAAGTTGGAAGAGAGGACACGGGCTGTGGCGATGATCTCATTAGCTCAACTATTAGGCTTTATAGTTGGTCCAGGTGAGGTTTTATTTTAATACTGTAGATCTCTATCGTTAAATATGATTATAGAAACAAATAGTATTTTGCGGGAAGGAGGCCCTGGTGGCCCTATTGTGGCTGTAGAAGGAGGCCGTTACCTCCAACTCCTTCCCAGGCACACTTTACTTCCTGACCTGGGTACCCTGTCAATCCAAGCACTATATGCCCAGTGCACAGCACTTGCACCCATCGTCAGGACCTGCCTAAGACCCAAGCACTAACTGCTTGGTAATTACTGGGTAGGCATTGAAATCCCAGTCTGTTGTGACAACCTAATGTCGTCGACCCCAGCCAAAGCTGGAAGGTCCACCCTCCCCCACCACGATTTGGCGAATGAGAGGAGAGTCTTAACCTCTCCCATTTTAATAACCCAAGGATCAATGGAAGCCTGTTCCCAGGTTAGAAAACGCTGTCTTGCCAGCAGGGCAATGGCAAATCTCATGGCACGCAGTCTCATCCTCTGCCCCACAGAACAGGCAGAGGGTGGTGTCAGATTTGCCCATTTTGTGGAGATGGTATCTAAGTGGACAGTGCCAATTAAGAGCCCCGTTATTATACGCATCTCCCTTCTTCCTAGGCTGAGCAGCTCGTTAACTCTCTTCCTGGAGAAGTCAATGAATTGCTTTGCTTGCCTCTGTCCCCAAACACAGAGCCAGAAGGACTCGTCCTACTCTCCCATGTCCAGGGGTTTACTTGTCATCCCTAAGTGAACTATTTTCAATTCAATATTTTCAAAATAAGTGTCGTATTATTGATTGTATTTAAGTCTCTACATTATGTTTCCTTACAAAAGTAGATTTTGGATTCCATTGTCAATCCTAGAATCCATTTTCAATGATAACACAGGTCAACATTTGATACAAGAAAAAACACGAGGCTTTTCAGGTCGCTGATTAGGGTGAGTGGGTTGGTTAACCTTCATCACGTCAGGTTCAAGGTCAAAGTGACTTAATGCGACCAAAAAAAAAATGCATGCGTAAGTTTTTGAGGTCCCTGGATACGATTCTGTAGTTTGTTTGGCCTTTTGCCTTTGTTCAAGGTCAAATCAACACATTTCCATGAAAACATGCGCGACAATTTTTTGTGGAAATATGTTGATATGACCTTAAAAAGACCTTCATATGATCTTTATCAAAATCTTCTGGCCATACAAACTACAAAATAGGATTCAGAGGCCTTAAGAACATGCGCCAACATTTTTTGCAGATATTTTCGAGGAAATATGACAAATCACTTTGACCTTCAAATGACCTTGAACCTGATGTTATGACGGTTAACCAATCCACTCACCGTAATTAGCGACCTGAAAACCTCCCAGAGCACTATACCGTTTTTCGTGTTTTTTCTTTTATCAAATGTTGACCTGTGTAATCCTGAAAGAGCAACCTGAAGGTGCAAAATATTCCCAGCGGTGAGAAGTGTGGAAAGGTGACGTCTTCACACTCAGTCATGTAACAGAATAATCAACCTCGATATTAACTTAGATCCCTTTTTAAATCCTATGATTTGCCACTCTGGCTTGATTAGTGAGGTCCGTTTCTCTGGGTCTGTCCAAGATAATGCGGAAAACTATAGTAGAAACAACATGCAGTACAAGCATTATAATTAAATGGCTACCTCTATTCTGGGTGCTGGCAAGGCATTTGAAGTTGGGTTAGGGCCATTAACTCATGTTTACCCTGTAGATGTCGCCTGGATAGTCTAAGATTCTCTTCAGAGGGGATAATGTTCAAATTGAGACTTGCATTTAGATTGGGACTTGGGTGATACTTAAGGGACCTAGTTATTTGTTGCATCCACCTGTTGCTCCTCCTCCTCTTAGGTTTATTGATTGCTTGGTTTTGGATGTGCTTGAGGTGACATTTTTCTCTTAAATGTAGTAGGAATGGTATTTTTATTTACTGTACGTAATGTTGTTGCTTGCATCTCTAGTCTTGTGGTATTCCAGGTTTACAAGCTGCTGTGACGCCTCTTGGTGATGACGGTTTTGTCCTCATCAAAGATGTACTCACTCTCAACATGTACACAGCAGCTGGATGGATCAACGTGCTCCTAGGCATCATCAATTTCGTGTTGGTGCTTCCCCGTTTCTTTCAAGAGAAATCCATCGCTGCCAAAGAAGTTATGTTGTTAAGCTCAGCTCCTACGGGTTAGTCTCCTTAGTTGCATCAATAAAGTCAAAAATTTTCTCGGATTATCGCATCTATTTTGCAAAAGGGTATCCTAAGCTTACCAAGCATTTAACTGAACTATTGAGATCTTTTTAATAGATCTGACAAAACCCATTTTGGAATGAAACATTGATGATGAAGTTGTTGAACAGACTTCCTTAACACATAGATTTATTGTCTGCTTAAAATTTTTCAATAAGGAGTACTTTGGACAAGGGTCAATTACTTCAAGGGGGAATATATTCAATTACTTGCTGCACGAATTATCATACGTGCAGAGGCTTCTTTGAATCCAGAAATGATGAAATTCATAGGGGATCATATTATCTCTGATCTGCTGAATACCTGAAACTTTATCTGAATTTGGATGAACAGTTTGAACAGTTCTCAGGGTCACATTATTTTACATTTTTAGATGCTTAAATCTCATTGATCTGGCAATCATTGATTTGTGAGATACCATCTTGACCCTTACCATTCAAAATCTCTGAAAACGTCATCAAAATAGGATAAAATTATTGAATATGGGCTTGTTCCGAGAATATCGTGGTTATATGTGCTCTGAGATTTCTTAAATCTGGGCACAGTGAAATTTATTGGGGACAATCTCTAATCCAACTCTCATAAGACCTGAGAATTTAATAACCGTCAGTTGCAATGATAATTTCGGCTGGGCAAGGTACTGTCAGAATTCATATGAATTTGTTAGTAATCAGTCGCCCTATTATTGTTCCAGAAAAAGACGCCTGGAAACAATTAAAACCAGATTACGTGTCAGCTTGGACCCTCATAGTGGCTTTCTTCATATTCACTTTCAATTTCGTTCTCCTCGAAAGGTAAGCTTTTCTGAAGGAGATGTTTCGAATTCTAAATAATTCATTAATGGAAGGGCTTCAACAACCACCTGTGTATTTTGAGTTTTCTGTTTGTTTGAAGTCTTGGGGCTGCAGTGACCATGGACCAGTTTGCTTGGTCTAATAAAGAAGCCTTGTCCTACCTGGGGGTGATGCTGTCCGTAGGAGGGCTCATGGCTTGCGTCGTGTCTGCATTCATAGACAAGATATGCAAAAGGTATGTAGCATATACTGACCTGCTAAGCAATATAGCCGTATCTACAACCCGCTGAAACTGAGAAAATTAGACATGAAGTTGAAAGCCGGCTGCTTTCCTCTTTTCGTTCTCTTAATTGTTGAAAATAGAGTAAAATAACGATAAATGTGTTTGAAATTACTTCCTTCGGGATTTCATGTGGTAAGAATGCTGCAAAATCAAAATTTTGTAAATACTTTTGCGTACTGTTGGAGCAATTTTTTTTTTTTGGTTCTTCTATTTAACTTTCCCTCGATCTGAAGGATGCGAGGTACTGGCTAGTTCTGGTCTAAGGAAGGTTGTTGAGTGAGAGAGTTGGTCCCTCGAAGATATACTCCTATCCTGGGAGACATGTAGGTTGTATTATGTTAAGACAAGAGGTGGTACCAGGTGAATGCTCCATCAATTGAATTGGATTTTATTAGGTAGGTACTTTCAAATTGATGGTACAAGTTATTCAACTGCCCCAACAATTTGGAGATGAGGAGGGAGGTCAGGATTCAAAAGGTAATTCCAGATGCATGTATCTGCCTCAGGAGGAGAATCTGAGGGCGTCAGGTGGTAAAGGCAATTTACCGTTGGTATCAAACGCTTCCGTCCAAACCAGTTGGTAAATTTATTTGAGGATATTTTAAGGAGGTGATTCATCATTGGCCCCAGTAGGTGAATTTGATAGGTTTGTAAAGAAAGAGGTGAGGAATCGGTAACAACCATATAGTCAGTTCAATACTAAGTATTATAGCTATCTATCGTGGAAGGGGTTATGTCAAGTAAGAAAAACGAGTTGGTTAGAGAAATAACTGACTCGAGTTTCCACCGGGACTGACGTTACTGAATCTCCCTCCTTCCCGTTCCCTGGAAGGGCGTGGTTCCCTTGAAGGGTGTTTACTGTCGTTAATGTCCTCGGTTTGCTACCTTCGCCAGGGCGAGTTTATTGGCCCACACGTAGTGTAGCCATATCTACAATCAAGCTCCGTAATGGCTCCTCCCTGCTGCTAGAACCCCAGCTGCTGAATAATGCAGCAGGTTCCACTGGCCATTCATTCTCTCACTGATAAGTCGTTTACACTGGATACAATGAATATGAATCCTTTTGACGGTGTACCACCCAGAGTATGAGACCCACTAGGTTTACCAACAAGTGGCAAAATGCAGTTGAGCATTCAATAATGTTTGTGGACAGGGTTTGCAAGCAGCTCGCCTAGGGTGACACTGCACCGAGGATGTTTGTTGATTGCTTGAAAATAGTGTTCATAAATGCTCATTTGGTGTAAACTGGCCACTCATAAGTAACTTCTACAACAGAACAGTGATGGACTGACCAGTTAGAACGCGCTGATAACGAAATGATAAGATCAAAGTACACCTGAACTGCTCCAGGCTTGGAGCAAATGAATGAAAATACGCCTTATTTGGTTTTTTCAAACTCTCTGGTTAGTCAATCGCATATGCCTGCCTCCGTTCAAACGGAAAATGCCCCGAGATTCCTCCTCGAATTATACTATACTGGGATGCTGAGTTAATATGCCGCATCTCGGTGAGAGTTTTGTAGACGAGGCACACTTTACCGCGCGGAATGTTAGTTTTGCCCAAAGGCGAAGGATCAGTAAGGTCGTCATTTTTGGCTCACATAGCACAACGGAACACCTCGACAAAACATTTACTCAATACGATCTGTAAATGATGTGTGTGCAAACTTGGTTGTTTTCCATAGAACCAGGTGAGGTATTTTTTGACCCGTGCGAGTTTAACATAGCTAAAGCAGCCTTCATCAACTTATTCCTCATTTATGTTTATTCTTCTATCCCTAATCTCATCGAAAAATATTTAAGAATATAATCCATGTAAGACAATATTGATGTGAAATTACAGTATTTTTGAGACGCTCATTGTTATGAGTAGTACCGACTGTACGGGAGTACAGCTGGACTTGGACTACTTCCTTGTCGAGAATAGGTTAGAATAGGAATTTGTAAAAAAAGCATTTAATTGGATTGGGGAATAAGATTTGTAAAAATAAAAAACAATGTGATTGGACTGTGAACAGATGTGAAAGCTAAGATAGCCAATAAAAAAGCTCAATTGATATCACACGATTCCAATTTGAATTGGAGATACGCGTGCTGGATGACGCGTTTCACTCCACATTTCAATTAGCATGCTTCGTATACTAATGTACAGTGGGGTCATACTGTCTGATCATTCCCCTGTGACGTCTTTCTCTAATGCTTAGCCTTTCGATCGTGTCCCTTAGATGTGAATTCCTGTGGATTGGCGACGTTTGAATAGGCGCAAAAGTGAAAAATGTGCCTGTTTATCATATAGGTATCTTTGAAACATCTGTATCTCCATGAATTCGCAAATTTTTCTGTCAACTATCCTGAGTAAATGATTAGAAGAGTTAAGCAACAAATCCAGTTTTTATTGGTTTCAGATTTGGTGAAGTCCGAGTTTTACTTTGGGGTGGTTTCCTGCTGATGGTGCTGGGTCGGGTAGCTTGCATACCATTTGGAACTGACCCTCCGAAAATCAACTACAAGAATGGTAAGAACCAGTTGTCGTTATCACAAAGATGTAGGAATAAAAGGAGTGCAATTAATCGCCAGTTATGAAAATGTGAAGAAGGAATTAGCCAATCGAAGTATTTCTCGCAATGACCACTGGCTCAACAGATGGTCCCTGAAATAAGTCAGCAGTCGAGCGTGGCCATTTTCACGATTGTTTTGACTCAAGTGATAAGAAAATGAAAGATGCTACTTAAGGGAATCTGATGTTTACATTATTTTGAATCAAGAGGGTAAATCCCTCTATGGGTATGGTTTCTTATTATTTCGGCTCCTACTACCAGTGCCAATTGTTACTACCCAAAAATATTTATTCCTCTTACTGCGTTCTAGCTGATGTTCTCATTATTCACGTTTACTTTTTTTTGAAGTGAGACGGTATACTTTGGGATTAATTTTTGTGTAATAAATGTGTTAATTCGATGTGGTATTTCATGCTTTCAGCTACCCAATTAGTGAATGGAACGGAGGTGGAGGAACTTGGGTGCCCCGTGGACCAGGAATGGTGTCTCACGACACCAGCTATGACTTTGCTTCAGTTTTTAGTTGGTTTCACTCTGACTTGCATTGGGTATCCCATTGGGATATCGTTGATCCAAGCACTGTTCTCCAAGACTCTAGGTCCTCGTCCGCAGGTAATTCCCCTCACTAAACATTTCATTATTGTAGCTAGGTCCAGAAGAACTAACGATATGCTTGGAATGGAATCACTTGTGGTCTTCAAGTTCACCCTTTTACTGTTCTATCTGTAAGACTGTCTATGAAATCATCTAATGGTGTTTACACGTAGGTATTAGTGCATATCATCAGTATTTTCCTGCTTTTTTAAAAATGCTGTCATGCATCCGACTACTTTCTACAATTTTATTATCATGATGGCCCAGAAGTTAAGTCCTGTCTGCCGTTAAGTTTCCATACGTTATACAATTACAGTTAGCTGCAGGCAACTTCACTATATCCATTTCCGTTTCAGAAGAACCAAGTTTCATGAGTATTGAAAACAGTCAAGTAGCTTCCCTTAAGTAAGCTTCTCAAGTCCCTTAAGCCCAGAAGTCAAGTCCTGTCGGCGGTTCAGTTCCCATAGGTTATATGGTGGCAGACAACCTTCAAAACTCTTCAAATTCATTCCCGCTTCAGAAGAAAACAAGTTTCAGTAGTATTGAAATCTGTTAAGTAGACTGTACTTAACATGACCGGTATTTTGTATTCCATTGGATTTGATATGGCATGTCAAAAATTTATTCACTCTGTGGATGGGATACTTTGTTTTTATATGAAAATGTTTTCAACTCTTTGCTTCTGGAGTATTAGAACTCGTAGCCTTAAGTAGGGTCCACACTATGCTGCGGTAGGCCAGGCAGGCTGATGTGGGGGGACTAAGCTGGTCAGGCACGATGTCCACACCGAAATAAAGCCGACCAGGTTATTTCTGCCTTATTTTAGTTTCAACACCAAGACTGGTGACTTAGAGAGTACTTCTTCAAAGTTTTTTAAAAGTGTCCTTAAGTTTTCAAAATTATTACCGACTATGATGTCACTATGTCAGCCATGGCTGTGGTGATACTTGTTTTAAATCAGCCTCCAAACAGACGTCAAAGAAGATTTTGGATTCGCCCGAGCCTCAGGAGAATCAATGGAAGATTTAATTTTGGATGAAGCAGACCCGTTAATAAAACAATCCATCTAGTTTGTACCGAGGTTTAAGTATAATTGAAGCCACTCGAGACGTCCCCACTCTGTATATTGGCTCGGCTTCCTTTGATCTGTACCTACTTTATGCAGATTGGAATTGGCATGACCTGGGCTGGCATTTTCTTACCTGGCAAAGCTGCTCAGGGTGTCTACATCAACGTGGCTCAGCCCACCCAGCCTGCAGTGGCATAGTGTGGACCCTGCTTTAGAAGACAATAGTTTTTAATTGTAAAAATATTTTTAGGACTTTATTCAGACATATTAATGACTACAATATAAAACCATTGTAACATGGTTCATTTTATTTTTCGCATACAGGGTGTATGGATGGGGCTCATCACAGGGTCTGGCTGCCTTTCCCGCGTGTTCGGCCCGGTGTTCGTTGTCTACATTTACACCAACCTGGGGACCATTTGGACCTTCGGCACGACTGCTCTCATGATGGCTGGCGGAATGCTCTGGTTCAAAATCGTGAGCCAACGCCTGCGCCGCTCCTGCATAGAAGCCATGAGCATCTCGAAACTCGAAACCAAACCGGACGTCGAAATGACCGAATTCATCGCCGAACTTTGACGATATTGTTATTCGTTCAAAATATTCTACCTCAGAACGGTTTTTTTTTCGAGAGCCGCTCAAGTATTTTCTTAAACAAAAAAACTATATTTTTCGTTATTTTTCCTATAAAGATATATAACTACCCGTTCGTTCTGGGAGACTTTACCATTCATCATTGTCACTGTTAGAAATGCCAGAATAAAAAAAGTCTGCCATTAGTTGTACGATTTGCGACTCTCTGAACGTTGATATTAACTAAACGCTACATTGAATATTGTCGTTTAAAACGCAAACTGCTTTGTTAAGTGGATTGCTCAGTTCAGACCAATTAAAAGGAGGTCAGACGGATTTAACGAGACTGTTTCATATCAATCTCAATTAATTAAGCCAAGAAGGAAAAGTCTAGCTTGATTCAATCAACTGTGGATGAGGATTCCAACGTATATTTGTTACCTGTCTTCCACGTATATTTTTTATTGAATCGGTTCAATTTTTGTTACGTAGGTTAGCCAAAAAAAATGTTAACCAGTGATATTATACATGCTAGTAACGCCGCAACATGTTAATTATAATTGTATTGATTAATGAAGCAAAGAAGCGAAGCATTTGACACGCTTTAAAAAATGGAGTGAGGTTTTATTATGAATTCTCTTATATATGTGAGTACCTATTTTTTAAGGAGATGCCTGTAAAAATTGACTTTTTTCAACCAGGCTTCTTGTGTTTTTCTTATTTTCCTAAAAGTGTTCTGTAGAAGGTAATGGTTATTCTTGTTCTTGTGATAAATCCAGTCAGAAATGAGATGATTTGCCTATCGAAAAGTCGAGTGCTTTCAAATGCAGTGAGCGAAATCTCGGATTTGAATAACTGAGGTCAACTCTCGATTGATGTTTATTTGCTACAAGTGTGTGAGGGTTGAATAATTTGAACGTTATTTCTCAAGCAATTCAATTCACTTATTCGACCACGATGTCCTTATAAGAACCTAAATTATCCCGTTGATGTATAAATAACGATTGACGAATCGAAGGAATGATGCATCGAATGTCTTCGTGTAGTTGATCTTATGAATATTCCTAAATAATTCTGTTATTAGAAATTGGAAGTCTAGCTCATTCTAATTCCAAAAATTCTCAGTCTGCCATCTCAAAAATCGTAAAATTGCCTAACAGGTTTTTCTTGAATACTTAATTTCAAAATATCCATCCCACAAAAATAGTTCATAGTTCATTTCGATGACTTAAACGCCCACCATGACCCTGAGGTGGTAAAAAACCAACCAAATCCAAGGTGACGTTTATGGTCACACAGCTGGCATCACTGTGCACGGATGTATCCATATGATCACATGCCCCGTCCTAACTGTGCTCCCTTCTCAACGCTCACAAAATGGCTGAAGGCCGTGAAAAACGGGTCAGAGACTGTATCGTATTTAGTAGGTCACTGAAGCAGGGTTCACATCCATCCGGAAAGTGCGTATGAGCAGCTGATTGGTTGGACATCAGCTGGGGAGGGGGAATATTTTTTTTGGAGAAGCACTTTTGAAGCGAACCGTACGCATCAGATTTTACATATATTTTCAGCTCGGCATCTCCGCAGTTCACTACCGTGCATACGGAACAGCGTTGGGAACCGAAACAGCTGTGAGAGGAGCCTGTGAAACAGTTGTTTCAGACAGCCAAAATTCTGGATGGTCATGAACGCCTTCCCAACCTCCGCGATTCCCCTCCACTGCTTATCACTAGCTTCCCCTATCTGTATTTCCAGACGCTCTGAATGGATGTGAACCCTGCTTGAGACCTGTTAGGATTTTAGTTTCACGTCTAACACCCATTTTCCTTGGTGGAAGGAACCTGGGTCACGTAAAATCCAGGTTTGTGAAGATCCAGCTTACTGAAATTTTTTAAATTCTATAGCCAAACGATTTTATTGCAACAGCTACTATACATCACTATTGCTGGTATAATCACTAAGAAATACTAATAAGTATTTCCAGATAGTAGAGCATTCATATCCTCATTAATGTACTTCCTTCTATGGAAGTTAGTGGTGAGTCATCATAAGCACTATAATCCTTAATAGTCCTGCAAGAACCTGAGCTGCGAGTCCTCACTTACATAATCAGTCTAACAGCATTATTACGATATATGTATATTAGTCAGTAGACCACGGAGATCAGTAATAGGGCACATCCGTCACATAGGTATAGCAGACACGAAAGTAGCAAATTGAAACCAGCAGAATGATAAGAAATTAGCGAAAGGAAAACTGCAATAATAGTATATCTAAAGCATGCCCTAAGATTCTCAAAATTTGGTCTTTGTTCTAATGTGCCACCTTCTAAGTCATGTTGAAAGTTTCTTATTTAGCTCTAAGGAAATGTTATGCTCTTTCCAACCGTGCCCTCAAAATTGATTTTATTGACAACTTTCATAGGGCCATTTTAATTAAATGAGATCGGAAACGCTAAAAAGATCTTAAAAGTTGAATAACCCGGAAACGGAGCCCCTTAAAAGTCCCCAAGAGGCATTTTTAGTTGGAAATGAGCTCTCAAATCGACCATAAAAGTTTAACGTATTCATGACAGGAAACCCTGTATAGATGGACCACTGCTGCATCGGTAGATGGTTAACCTTACAACTTACTTGGTGCGATCATCAACCAGGATTATTAAGAAAAGGGTGGATTCGGTGAAATAAAGACAAAAGCAGGAATCATTTTTCCCTAAATATTTATTCTGTCATTCATTGTTCCCAAAATCTGAGTTTCAACGTAACATCATTATGAAACATTTTAATGCTTAACTAGAATATTATTGGAAAGAGATCAACAGCTTTTTTTTCTTCTTTTCTTTTTTTTGTGATGGAATGTACATACAACCTACCGATAACATAAGACTCTAAAAGCCTTGGCTATAACAATAATATACCTAGTCTGAATCTTTGGCAGTTTCATAACAGAGTTTTACAATTCTTCCTTAATCTAATATTCCACCGACTATTACTTCTTTGACAATTCTATAACTAACCTTCATCGGACACATTGAATTCGTACAATCTGGAGTTGTAAGAAACGATTCGTAAAATACCACTTCAAGTTGAGTTGGCCTTCCAACGTACCATACATCAGAGAAAATATGACAAATTTGATGTGCTACATTCATCAATTAAAAATAAAATTATTAAGTAGATTGATTGAAAGTAGTTCTGCAAGTACTTAGTTTCTTTTTGGGCAGCACGTAACATTAGACAACTGAAACTTGTATTTAAAGCAGTTTTTATCAAAGACAAAGAATTTTATTAGAAATCCATTTTTCATCACATGATGAGAACAAAACCTGTTATGGCCAATTAGTTTTCAATATGCCTTAGTTATTTTATAGTATTGGTTGGTATGACAGGAGGGATAAGTAGAAGTAGGCACGTTGATTTTACGGTGTTTTACTCTGAATGAATAGTTGAAGAGATTAGAAGAAGGCAAGATGCCAACTGGAGAGCTAAACATCTCAACATTTATAATCTAAACAGAGATTTTTTTATGGAAATTTCATTGAAGTGAGTCCTAGCTTGTGGAGGCATTTCTTGGTGATGAATGAGTATTGGCTACCCGAATCAACAACCATTTGGATCGTCTGAAAATGTCCTCGTGCATCCTGACTTTCTGCGATAACTGTCCCCAAAATCATATGAGTTTCACCGATAGAAGTCCAAGATTATTCAAGGGGAGAACTGCCTGGGTTTCAGGAAGACTCGCCAGGAACTGCACTTGGAGTGACATCATGCTGGTGTAAGTTGACATGTCTTTCCTCATGGAAACGAAAAAAATTCAGTGGGATTAGCAATCTGCAATGTAATGATGAGACAAGAGTCAGTTTACACAGCCTGGCCAACCTCAGCATTGCAGCTCTTGCTAAATCATACTTGGGACAGCTGAGGAGATGATGTCGATTTCCATTCTTGCAGATGAAACAAGGCGTAGAATGATCATCCTGATTGTGAACCCTATTCTTATCTCCAAAGTCTGCGTAGAACCAGCCAAGAGAGCAGTCTGCTTGGGGAGTTTCATCTTCGATTCATCCCTATGTTGTTTTCCAGGATTCCCATTGTATTAACTTCAGCAGTGGATGGTCGAACAGTGCTGCTAGTAGCCAACTGGAGAGCTAAACATCAATCATTGACAAAAGTATCCAGTTGCTGAAATGTAGGAAACTCCTTATTGCAAGTAGAAATCTCAAACTCCTTGCTATTAGTCGAGTCGAGAGCCTTTGATGACAGATGACATAAGATGAACTCCATGGTATCTTCGGTATCCAATAACTTGAATGCAGCAATGGAGTCTTGATACTGTGGCACAAAAGGGCTGCAGTGATTCAATAGTGCTCTTACCCAACAACGGTTTGAAATCCAGAACCTGATTCAGGTAAGTAATAGCAACTATTCGCTCATTATTACAAGCATATGTTACGGCCTTCCAAGCTAAAAAGATAATTGGCGTCATCTTGAATTGCAAAGCGAGCAATCAGACAAGATGCAACTCCTTTCAATGCAGACTTCCAGTATTGGAACTTCATACTGGGGGCAAGAGCTTCATTACTGTGTACAAGTGACAGGTAAATATCCCAGAATCTAGACCAATAATTGGTGAAACTAATTATTAGTGATTTCACAAGAGAATTCAGGAAGTTTGATAGAAGGAAGGCTTCTTGTAGACATGGAAGTCTCTTCTTGGATCAGATCACCAACTGGAATTGCAAAGGCCAGATTCGTTCCAGCCCACGAGAGATCTGAACATGCACAGGAGGCGGCCCTTTGAGAAACCCAGACCTCAACAGTATCCAGCACTGGATACAAATCAAGTATCCAGCTGAGTCTCCAATTAGACTCACTATATACCTGGGATTGCTCACCCATGAACGAAAAGTAACCTTCGCCAATGATGAGGGTATGTCTCCAGCCCAAACTCCCCAATTTTCAAATCGGTCGTCAGGAAAAAAGCTAACTTTATTCCTTTATCATCTTCTTGCATTAAAATTTAAGATTGACCCAATCAAGCCACTTTAATACCTCACAAATATAACTTGCCAAACAGGTAGCACAACTGGGCTGATGATACCGCAAGAAGGTTTTTCGTCCACTTCGAACTTACAGCAGTTACTGATTTTCAAGAAGCTGACTGGCACCCGTCCTATATTTTTTCGATATCGGAACACTTAGGAACCCACCCCTTCTCCACTGTTTGCAAAGCCGAGAGCATAAGTGATGAGTTTTCCTCGATGCCTACTGCTGACTGCTTTTCACAACACAAAATCTCCAACTCAGTATACCAAGGCTGTTACGTTCGACCTGAAAACGTTCCTCCACTCACTTTACTTGTTCATTAGCATGTCCAAAGATGCGGTACAATTTCATTGTGGAAAATAACCTTCATCCACAAAGCATTTCAATAACTTATTTAGTTCTTCAAAATATTTTGCCCGTCACAGTGTTGCAATATAATGAACGACCAGGACTGACAAGTGAAGAATACTTAGTCAACACCGATCAGTAGAATAAAGAAAAACCTTCGTTGAATCTCAGACGAAACATTTCTTCCGTCTTTTTCATCTAACGATTCCATCTCCATTCTGCGAATTAGCTTACTGCTCTCGGAGAAAATTGATAAACCCATTAAATAGGTACCTCAAAGAGTTCTAGACAAACAGCAAATCCTCACGATCACGATTCTTCCATCCAAGATTCTTGTAATTAGATTGAAACTCAACAGATTCCGTTCCATTATATTTATCACAGGAAAATCTGGCAAGTGAATAATCAGAATGACATTATATAAAATATGACTGGAGTTATGGACGTTTTAGATCGATGAACTGCAAAATCACGATAATAACTGAAATTACAAACGCTTTTTGATGTACTATGTTAGTCTTTAAGTTATTACTCGGGGTGTAAGAGCTCTTCAACACATACGTTTCTCTGATACGTGGAAACATGAGGTAAATTTGGGTTTCAGTCTGTTTTCCTTGGGTTTTATTTTCACAAAAAACTCGAACAGATAATCTCACAAAAACAATAATCACCTTTTTTTCCTTATCAACGCACAAATCACAACAACACAACAACTACAGGGGCCGAACATCCTCCCCCCCCCCCCCCCCCAATAGCAGCACAGCAGCTATTCTTCCATGGGCAAAGGACAAAGTTTCACCAAAGGACGGGACTTGAGGCCATTATTGGTTTTAAGTTTGGCCACCCTAGCCACACCATCCGAACCCAAGGACAACTCAACAATACGGCCAAGAGGCCAAGACAGAGGTGGGGTGTTGTCTTCTGAAATGAGGACTACGTCGCCGATCTGCGCAGGTCTTGAGGGTGTGTTCCACTTTGAGCGTGTCTGAAGGTCTAAAATGTATTCCTTATGCCATTTTTCCCAAAAGCTGTTAATAGTCATATTCACAAAACGCCATTTCGGAACGTAGGACTGACTGACATCAACTGAGGATGATTCAGGAAGGGCTGTGATGGGTCGTTGAATCAGGAAATGGCCCGGGGTTAGGACTAGAACGTCATCTGGTGAGGATGACTGGTAGACGAGAGGTTGACTATTCAATACGGCTTCAATTCGGACTAGGATGGTCTCAAAGGTCTGTAGGACAATAGTCTGGTCACGAAGGTTGACTTTGATTAGACTTTTAGCCGACTTCACAGCAGCCTCCCAAAGACCACCAAAATGGGGTCCCCGTGGCGGTATAAATCGCCACTCTATGCCCTTATTGGCCAACATGGCTGCAAGTTGTGCACCAGCATTGCTGGTAAGCAACACCTTTAAGTAGGTTGTCTGTCCCTACGAAGTTTGTCCCGTTGTCAGATCAAATAACAGCAGGCAGGCCTCGGCGTCCAACAAACCTTTCAAGGCACTGAAGGAAGCCATCGGTTGAAAGATCCATAACCCGTTCCAGATGGACAGCCTTGGTTGCAAAGCAGACAAACACGGCTAGGTACACATCTATCGCCTGGGTGCCACGAAGGCCCGACACAGAGACTTTGAAAGGTCCGGCAAAGTCTACTCCAACCTGCTCAAATGCATAGGTCCTTGAGACCCTGGCGCTGGGCAAGGGTCCCATCTCGGGCTGAAAAGGTCTGGGCTTCACTGAGAAACAGCGAGTGCATCCAGTCTGTGATTCGTCTCAGATGGCTGTAAGAGCTGAAACGTTCTTCGACGGGCTCATCTGTAATTGCTGAGGACATAGAGAGGACTTGCTTGGATCGTATTTCTTGGGAGACGGTGTCGTGATCAAGGGCAGGTCGAATACGACGTATGGGCTATAAAGATCGATCTTGGGTTAACCAGTGAGGACCATTCCACCAGAGCTGGTTGAGGACTAAGTGCTCAGGGAGAGCTCCACGAGATGCCACGTCCGCTGGATTGTCAGCAGTCCCCACATGGTACTAATTCTCTCTAGGAATGAAGGTCAAGGTCTTTGCCACTCGGTTACCAACAAAAACCTTCCAATAAGGAGCCGGCTCGGCAGTGATCCAAGAAAGGGCTATAGTGCTATCTGAGCAGGCCACGATCCGATTTAAGGAGAAATGTGGGAACTGCGGTCGTATCTTGTGCATTAACTTCCCCAAAAGTTCTGAAGCCAATAATTCAAGGCGTGGGATGGTTTCCTGCTTCATGGGCGCAATTTTAGCGCGTGCCATTACTAAATTCACAACATTTGAAGTACCTTGAAGGCTGACGTGATAAACCACGGCTGCGTTAGCCGTTTCAGAGGCATCGGCAAACCCAATAAGCCATTGTTCAGGACTGGAAGGACAAATGAACCTCGGAATCCGTAAGGTCTGAAGGTCACACATCGATCTTGCAAGACAGGCCCAATCATGAGCTAAGGACTTGGGGAGAGGTGTGTCCCATTCATACTTAGCATGGCACACACACTTCCCTCTGTATTGATCTTGCAAGGACTGAAACTGGAACTACCCATCCTGCGGGGTCATAAAGTCTCCCTACTTGACTGGCCAGTTCACGTTTGGTCTTGACCAATGGCGTGGTAGGTACATTGAAAAAGAACGAATCAGAACTGGGGTTCCAGGACACACCCAGCTCTCGTTACAACCAATCGCAGCTAATTGCGTCACTACCGGCTGTCCTTGAATCAAAGATGCAAGGAAGAGAAACCATTCTACCAGCTGCTTGCGGAGACTTATTGGGTGCAAATTATAAGACCCTTGAATTCAGGCAATGGATTCCCTTTTTGACAAGACCTGTGATAGCCAAGATAATTGCCGACTACGATGTATCCCGGAACCCTGGGATGGGCAATAATGAGGTGATTGCCCACACATGGGCACAATTATTCAACACCTGGAACAGTGTTCCAGGGGAGACCTACGATCAAATGATGACCGCAAGGCAAAAAGTCCTAACTATACTGAAGCTGAGACCTCCCACTGCAGAAACACTGGTAGGATGGGCTAACGCGTTTTTTGCCTACTAGCATTCAACTGCAACCAACGGTACTGTGCCCATGGACGAGGCTTTGGCTTATTGGGAACTCCCTGCGGATGCTGTTACAATGGCTGATGTCGTTGCTGAGGACCAGAGGAGAAGACATTTAGCCCCTGAGCTTGCAGGCGACGCGAGAGAATTGGCTCACTGGGCAGCCTTTGATGGAGGTATGTTATGTTGGCTGATATCCATTACCAATATAAAGAATTTTTCAGGTCTAATGGGCACGCCATTCCGTGGGAGTTGCTCTTTGATCTCACGGAGGCTCAGAGAGCGACGATAAACTTGCTAAGGTTTCCAACTGAGCAAGTGCCCGTTCCAACGGTAGTGGCCCAATTTGTAATTAGTGGCCAATATGCGAACAATTATGTAGAGTTAGCGGAGGAACAGATACTGAGCATATTTGACATGTTGTTAGTCACAGGTCACAACCCTCGTCTTTCTCAGGTTGTCGGGGCTCTGATGGGCACAGTCACAACCTTGTGCAAAACTGGTGAATCAACTGGTCCTTGGCTCCAATCACGATTATCCAGGATCTCACAAGAACTACCAACAGTGACCTTGGGTGATGTAACATTAGAGTCAATTGCGGCATTTGGCAAAATTCATATGAAACCACCACCAACAACCGACCAGATGTACCATTTCCTAATGGTAGTCTATGGGGCTATCAACGAGACTAAGTTAACAAGCATTGCATGGACCATTGAGCAGTCAAAAATTCGGAATTGCGCATCTCTATTTTTAGCTTGCAAAGCTGACGTAGAGACACAAGGATTAGTCACAATTATGCTAGATGATGCCTCTAGAATCCCACAAATGTCAGCAATGGTCAGTTTGATAAGAATCATTCACCGTGATCCATGGAGTCGCTTCAGAGAACCTCCAATACCCGCCAAGAAATACGCAGATTATGCGAATCTTGGATGCGCAGTAGCCAAGTTGATGGACAGAACCACAAGTGGGTATGTTGGAACCTGGACCTCTGGAGGGTCTCTCCTGCCGAACCATATCAATGTCATGGCAGCTGAAATAGTTTGCATCGATGGTGCTGGGATCAGAGGTAAAGCCCACATAATGGGGAAGATGGCCCTCCTAGCTCAGGGAGTTGAGTACCTAGAGGAAGATGATCATATATATCTATACACTAAGGATGATTTTCTCCTCAATCCAACTACTCTTGATGTTACACCAAGAGCCGGTCCAGCGGAACCTAATCCCCAAGCTCCTATGGGCCCAAAAACACCTGCAGAATTGCGACTAGAGAGGCTGCCAAGTCACTGCCTGCTAACACAATACGAAAACCAGTGGGTGACATGATCAGTATATTAAGGGATAAGTTCAGGAGGGCCAACGGAGGACGAGGAATGCACCTCCAATTAGCCATGGCATCTGCCCACGAGCTCTCACTCCAAACTGCTCTAGAACCCTACCATAATGGGTCAGTAGCCATGAAGAGTCACTTGAGAGGAATCCCGGGTTTCGGCACCAATGTTTTCCTTGGGTTTTATTTTCACAAAAAACTCGAACAGATAATCTCACAAAAACAATAATCACCTTTTTTCCTTATCAACGCACAAATCACAACAACACAACAACTACAGGGGCCGAACACAGTCCTTTTCTTGTTGGAGGTTCCCAAAAATGGTTAGGGGCGATAACTTAACGTCAGGGTGTTTGAAAAGTTAAATCAAAAATCGTGCCAGGAGGTACCTAGAGGTAGACTAGAGGTACATTCTTATTATCTTTATCAGCGGCTTTCTGCACTAAACATCGGTAATAACCTTAGTGAGGGAGCTCTTAACTTCGATCTTTTACGAGAACAAATCGAAGTGATATCTCACGAAATGGCGCAACAACAGGAGTTTGTGTACGTCCAGAACAGACTCGACACGGATCATCAAAGGGCCTTCGCTTTTCAGTCGTTTTCTGTCAGGTCTAAACTAATTAGTAAGAATATCAACATTCCTTATTTCACGATGGAGGCTGGCACAGATCCTCAGCTGGCAAAGATCTTATTGATTTATTCACTCGGACGGTGCTCCGTGTTGGAAATCTCCCCGGCAGTCTATGCGAGGACCATAGCTGCTCTAGAAATGGTGGCCCCGAACTTACCAGATAACAGTTTTGCAGAAGAACAAGAGGCAAGGACCATCTTTGTTGACTCCATATTGTCTTACATGATACAAAACGGGTACGACAATCCGTTGTTTGCATATCAAAGAAAGACTACAGAGCAGCTAGTAGCTTTGGGTATGCCTCAAGAAGTCGCAACGGTTGTAGGACGACTTCCCGTCAGTGTTGAGAATCATTCCATTCCTCAGCTGAGGCAAGTGCTAGATCGGGAACAAAGACCCTTAATCCTTGCCGAAATACTAGCCAGATTCTTATGCTTTGTATTCGAGTTCTTCTCTTCACCGGCAGCGAATGCTGCGGGTGTGAGCCTCTACACTCTTGCATACATCAGCATAGGGAAAAGAGGAACCGTGAGTGATCCCAAAATAGTCCGCATATGCGAGGAAATTAGAAAGGACACTGGAAAACAGATTACCATAAGAGCATCTGAATGCGAAGAATTCTACAAATGCCTTCGCTGCGTTATCAATGCTGAGACAGCGCCTATAATAATGCGTCATCTCAGCAGGAACATAACCGAATTTTCTTTGAGGCTTAGGTTGACCATCGATCAATCCGTCAAGGGGGGTATGACGTGCTTCTGGTCAATTCAGGAGGCGCTCACTAATTTCCCAGCATTCCCCTGGTACCAGGCCTATAGGTACATTCCTGCGGACTTTCGTAGGTATGAACAAGCCGTGCAGTTAGTAACCGGTAATGAATATTACGGGTTTGCTGACAGCTTGGGTGATGCAGCAGGTACCCGGTACAAGTCGCTGGCTTGGTTGGCCATGCATCTGCTTGTAGCCCATAAAGGGGCAGACTTTGGGTCGCTGACGATGTATGCAACGTACAACAGAGCTCCAGACCATCAAGCCGTGCTGCAGGAGTTGATCAACAACTTCGTGCCTGGAGTTCTGGAAGACGGAAATGTTGCAAGAGCAACGAGACCGTTGGAAATCGTTCACACCGATCTAATAGGTCCCATAGAGCCATGTACATGGGACAATAAGCGGTATATCATCACATTCATCGATGATTATACGAATTTTACTATTGTATATTTGCTGGAAGGCAAATACGAGGTTTTCTCTGTCATTAAGGAATACGTAGAGCAGGTGGAGTCTAAATGGTGTCTCAGACTATCGAAATTAAGATGCGATGGTGGAAAAGAATATATCAATAGAAATGTCATCGGATACTGTAAATCAAAAGGTATTGTCATAGACAAAAATATACCATATTCACCGCAGTTGAATGGAAAAGCAGAACGCTTCGGGCGGTCATTAATGGAAAAAACCAGAGCATTGTTGTTTGATTCTCAACTCGATAAAGAATGGTGGGGAGAAGCAGTGCTTACTTCAACCTATCTGCTAAACCGGAGTCCTAGTAGTGCCACTGAGGTGACGCCAGCTGAACACTGGTATGGAAAAAAACCAGATCTCTCACGACTCGAAATCTTTGGTGATGATGTCCACTCAAAAAATTTGGGATACTTAAAAAAACTGGAGAGTAGGAGTTCGAAATTAATTTTTGTGGGATATGCTCCGAACGGATACCGCTTACTGGATAAGGAAAAACGAAAAATTATAATTTCAAGAGACGTAAAATTTGAACATAATGAAAAAGACCTCAGATCAAATGAGTTATTTCCTTTAATACGAGTTGAAGAAATTGAACCTGAAACAGAAGAAATAATTGAAAATCCTGATGTAAAACAAGAAATATCACGTGTAATCTCTGAAGAAACACAGTTTTTTGAAGATGATATCTCAGAAGATCCCAGTCTTACACACCAAGAAGTTGAAAGTGATCCCGACTCCTCTGACTTTGAAGGATTCTCAGACGACGCACAAAACTCTCAAAAGGAATGTGAAGATATTCAAGAAACAAATCAAGAAAAAGAGAAGAGAAAAAGAGTTGAAGATGATGAATCCGAAGGAGCAATGGAGATTTTCGGAAGAGGAAAGAGAATGAAAACCAAACCTACCAAGTTCGAAGATTTTGTCATGCTTACCTACGTTGATGCTGTCACTGGATCTGACAGTGAAGCGTGGAAAGCAGCAATCGAGGAAGAGTGGAAATCACTAAATAAAAATAAAACTTGGAGAGTTGTTGACAAAACTTCCTTGAAAAATCAAAAAATATTAAGCAATAGATGGGTATTTAAGATAAAAGATGATGGAACGTATAAAGCCCGTTTAGTAATACGTGGATGTGAGCAGAAGAGTGGTGAAGATTTTAATGAAACCTACAGCCCAGTTGTAGCCACTAGTCCACTCAGAATAATGTTTGCTTTAGCAGCAATTAATCGATACCATATAATGAAATTCGACGTGAAGACAGCATTTCTCTACGGCGATTTGGAAGAAAACATATTTATGGATCTACCAGAAGGTTTTAAACAGACTGGAAAAGTTGTGAAACTTCAAAAGGCCCTTTATGGCTTAAAACAAGCGCCCTTAAACTGGAATAAGAAATTAACTGCTGTTCTACAAACGAAAGGACTTATTCCCAGTAAAATTGAAAAATGCATTTTCATGAATAAAGAGAAAGAAATTTTTCTAGCCATTCATGTAGATGATGGGTTGGTGATCGGAGCAAACAGAAATGAAATGGTTGACCTTCTGAAAGAACTTGAAAAAGAATTTGAGATGACAACAGTTGAAAATCCGAAATCAATATTGGGAATAGAACTGAAAATTGACTCTAATTGCATAAAACTCCATCAATCAACATACGCCAACCATATAATTGAAAAGTATGGAATGGAAAACTGCAAGGATGTTAACACTCCGATAGTTCTTCCTAAGATTAAAGGTGAAATTTCCGCTTGTGGAGAAAAATCGGTCAAGTTCCCATTTAGAGAAGCTATTGGCAGTCTCCTTTATCTTACTAACAAAACAAGGCCGGACATAGCGTTTGGAGTAAACTACTGCAGCAGGAAGGTCGAAAATCCATCGAATGAAGATGTGTCCAACTTGAAGAGGATCGTTCGCTACGTCAAAGCCACATTGCAGAATGGAATTGTGTATCATCGCAAAGACGAATATGTATCAGATATGTCATACATTTTAGAAGCCTACAGTGATTCGGACTTCGCTGGAGATCTTGACTCAAGGAAGAGTACGACTGGATATATCATAATGTTTGGAGGAGGTCCAGTGAGCTGGAGGTCAAGAAAGCAGTCTATAGTTGCGATGTCTACAACTGAATCAGAATACATAGCATCAACTGAGTGTGCTCAAGAAGCCCTATACCTTAAGGCCTTAATAGAAGAGATGACCGGGAAACAAGTGAAAGTTAATATTAATATAGACAATCAAAGTAGTATCAAGCTGATTCAAAATGGAATTGTTAATAAAAGGTCTAAACATATTGATGTGAGGTATCGGTTCATTGAAGAGAAAGTGAAAAACAAAATGATCTCTGTAAAATATTGTCCTACCGCTAAGAATATTGCAGATGGCCTGACTAAAGCGCTAGCCTCAAATAAATTCGAATTATTCAAAAGAGAAGTTGTAGAAAATATTGAGTAGAAACCAAGAATTTATTGTTTCAGTTATTATCTAAATTTTAAGTTCCTATATTTATCTGAACTGTTCCTATAGTTATCTAACCCGTTTCTATATTTATCTAAACTGTTCCTATATTTATCAAGAGTTATCTAGCTGAATTTATATTCTTTATTGTTAGAAATGAATATTGGCAATTTGAAATTAAGGAAGAGTGTGGAATGTAATTTAAATTTGCCGCTCTTGTAAGCTCCGCCTTTAACACTGTTTACTCGAGGTAAGGTTATACTAGAAGAAACGTGGCTAATAAAAGTTATTTTTCCCGTGAATTAAAAGTGTTTCCCTATAAAATAAAATCCCAAATCCCAACATAGACACATATATTTATAAACAAGAGTTTTGTACAAGCTTAGGTGCAACAATATTCACAGTTCATCCTAACCATCAGATGAACTTCATGGAAAACAGATCATACTGATTGTCCTCCATCTTCGGAGCTTAAAGCTGCATTCTCATGGATGTGGAATAATGTGTACTGTAGAAACAGAACAGGTTGGCTCCAAGCTCACCATGTGATATTAGGTAGCTGGCGTCTCAGCTCTTTTGTTGTGACGTCATGCGAATCGCTGCCGTTTCCCGCCACCCCGATCCCACTCTGCTCCCCGCTACCTACCTCCCAATCAATTCCCTAATAAATCAGTTGAATAGACGAATCGAAAGCCTCATCACTTTTATAAAACCCTAACACCTTAGAATAAGTCATCATAGCATTACACACCACCTACCTGCTGTTTGTCAGTATGAGAAGTGGCAAAACTACTGGAAAATTGAATATTATCTTCATGCACGCCGGACATTGTAAGGACCTTCTGCACAGCAGCCAGGCCTGGTGAACATTTGATAAAACAATCACAAGGCTGCTTAACAGGGACTGAGCGCTTCAGTAAGCTCCTCATTTCAACCCTCAGACCACATGAGCACCCTTACATAAGTTCCACACAGCTGGATCTCTCCCAGTATGCTTCTGAATCCATCTTTAGACACCAACACAATCTCCACAACTAGCAGGTGAACATTTTGAAGTGGTTAATGCAAGAGAAGAGAACTATCGTGCCTTCATAATTGAGGTGCAAAATGATGAACTGGAAAGTTCTGCCATCAATCCCGCACAGATAACAACAACAACCTTTTACGTTTTTATCACATAGAGTTGGTTAGGGTCTCATCTTTGTCTGCTATTGAACCTCTCCAATCTCATTTCACTTTCGTTTACTGTTCATTGTAATAAGTTATTCAACAACCATATACGTAACTGCCCAAATTTCCCTTAAATACATTTACAAATCGGATCACAATTTTGTTTTTGCATAACTACACATCCCATCGCCTGCTGTTTGTCTCTTGACGGCGCTGATGGAGGATTTACAACCTTCTAGTCGTCTTTCATTCATACTATCGAAACAATTTAAAAAAATAGTTACATTAGTTAGTTAATATAAAAATAGGGAAAACCATTAAGAATAACAATCTGAAAAAAAAGTGCAGATGGAATGAATCTAGTGATATTATGCCATCAAATAGAGAAGAAGCTGTTGGTGAAACACTATTAACATGTTTTTTACCTAATTTTCTCTCTAGAACCTTCCTGTTACCAAAGAAACAATGGACATCATGAAACTGTGTTCAATCTTTAAATGCAAGTCGATTTTTTTACGGTCATCTACTCAATAATCCAATTTCAACAATTGAAAGTAGAAAATTAGTATGTAACAATATAAATTTTCAGATTTCAAAGGAAATTGCAGTTATTCAGCTTTACCCATAAGGCGCTGTAAAGATTGATGTTAATATTCAAGATTATACATCGAAATAGTACTAGTAATGATAGTTTCAATGTTGAAACGCCTTCAAACAGAATTTGATGTTATGAAACAAGTTAAACTAGATGTGGCCTTCACGTTTGGATTTGTAGCTTACAAAACAGCTTGAAACAATGTTTATCCAACCAGACAATTAGATCACGACAAAAACACCAAGAAGGTGCTGAATTACACGTTTAACAACAAATTCGAAACTTACATGTTTTGATGTGTATTGGTAGAATGTAGTAAATCCAAATTCTGTAAATCAAGCGGGAATGACATTCAATTAATACGTAATAGTACATTTCCTCAGTTAGGTACCTTGCTATCCTTGACCGATTATCAATTTTACATGAAATTTACTAAAGTTGCTAATTTGCTGTTGTTGAGTTGAACAAATTAATCAAATAATGGAATTGGCACCACTCGTAAAAATGCAGGCGAAATGTTTGAACAGTTCATGACAGTGATAACCGCGCATCTATTTCTTAGCGGTGATTGCCAATTAAACTGTAGGATTCAGAGATCTATATAACTCTGTCATTTTACTCTTCGAATAGTTGTACTTTATAAACGAAAGTTACAAAATTATTCAATTATTGCGTTATTTTACAACTACAGAGCTACATCAACTCAGGACTAGCCCCATTCACAATATTGATTTGAATGGAAAATACCAAGCACAAACATAAATTGTGAAAATGGCAAAATAATTTAGGAACAAAACCTCTTCGGATGTCTAGCCAGCAAATGAAGTGAGTCTAAAACGAATTCTCAAATTGAAAAACAGGAAAATGAAGATGACAGAAGACAAGTAAAGATAGATTAGGAAAAGCTTCAAAGTTTACTTTAATTAGTGGTGTAATGCCCCAACTGAACAATAATTGGGGAGTAAAGGTCAATATTTCACCTAAAGTACGGGAGATATTCAAAATTATTCAATAACGCAAAAACATTTCTCGCTATTGTTTGAACATTTATTTTTTCAGCAAGATTGCAGTGTAGAACGACTGGCTAGTAAAATAACTCCTGAATTGGATCAACTTCTCAAGATACGGTTTGTTCCAACAGACATTCTTACAATCAGATCGCAGTCCACAGCCTTTTAAATTCCAGTTTCGTACCTGCTGACAGTGTAATAACACTGCTGGAACAGTTTGTCGTCAAGAGTTTATTAAAAAAAACAAAAACAAAAAACACTTGGCAACGTGAAAACCAACAGTAAACGATAAGACAGGGGGTATCGTGTAAGTCATGTGTAAAACCCCATTCAGACAAGCAACTAAAATTGTCTATAATCGGCAATGACTCATTGACGTTGACTGACAACTTTGGTGGGTGCTCATTGCCAATGCCATTAGATAGTTTCACAGAGCAAGCAGCCTCTCGGAGGATATTTGTAGAGGCAGTGCTGAAATTCCTCATAAATAACGGGCTTGAAAACAGTTTCTTTAACTGTCCACCGCTAACAGAACAACTATTGACAGACGCGGGACTGGGAGAGTCTATGCGAGCTTTTTGCCTGAGACTCCCCAGACAGTTCAACAATGCAACGTTGGCACAGCTTCGAGCCGCCTTATCCCCTGGTCGACCAGATGACTTCGGCGTCCTTGCCAAAGGGTTGTCACGATTCCTTCATTTCGTTTTCCGATACTTTGCCACTGCCGCCGCCAAAGCTTATGGTACGGGAATTTACACGCTGGCTTACGTAGCCTTGGGTAAAAGAGGGACTATTACAGACACCAAATTGACGAAAATTTGTGAAGAAATTCGACAAGACACAGGAAAAAACGTTGTAATACGTGGCAATGAATATGAGGCGTTCTATAAAGCTATGATGCCCATAATTACCGAACATTCTGCTGCTGTAATTATGCAGGCCCTCAGTGCACGAATGGTTGCTTACTCCCTCCGCTTAAGATTAACAGTAGACCAGGCAATTAAAGGCGGTATGACATGTTTTTAGTCCATACAGGAAGCCCTTACTATATTTCTGAGATTCCCTTGGGCTACTACCTACCGCTATATCCCGTCGGACTTTACTAGATATGCCAGGGCTGTTGACTTAGTTCGGGGTAATGAATACAACGGGTTCTCTCATAACTTGGGGGATGCTGCAGGGACTAAGTTGACGATTTCTCGCGCTACACCCATGTGAGTTTCTTGGCAAACAAGAGCGAAGCCTTCGAAGAATTCAAAAAATTCAAAATCTCGGCAGAGAAGCAGACTGGGAAAGCACTAAAAAAGGTTCGGTCAGACGGAGGAAAGGAATTCATCAACAAGAATTTCAAACAGCTTTTTTTAGCTGAAGGAATCAGGCACCAGCAAACTTGTGCTTACAGTAGCGCTCAAAATGGAGTAGTAGAGCGCGCAAATCGCTCGATTGTTGAGCGAGCCAGAACGATGTTGGCAGATGCTCAACTTTCTAAGGAGTATTGGGCGGAGGCTTCAAACGTCAGCGTCTATTTGAACAATCTTTCGCCTACAAAAGCTGTGAAAGGTATGACACCATATGAAGCGTGGACCAACAAGAAACCAAACCTCAGTCACATTCGAGTTTTTGGATGCCCAGCCATGGTACAGGTGCCTAAACAACGTCGGCGAAAGTGGGATCCCAAATCAGTAAAGATGATCTTTGTTGGCTATCCAACAGATACAAAAGGCTACCGCTTCATGGATGCGAGTTCTAAACGCGTCGTAATCAGCCGTGATGCAGTTTTCTTGGAAGAAAAGTTCATTAAAAACTCGGAAAACGAAATGCCGATTCCACCAGCTACTAAAGAACCTGCAGCTGAATCCAAATCTGAGACCTCACAGTCAGCAAGACTGAACCAAATTCGACATCATTCGACGAAGAAGATGATGAGTATCTAACGGATGTTGGAGACGATTATACACATGTGAACATGTCATTGGATGAGCCATTGGACGATCAGGATGTTACATCGACACCTAAACCTATGTGCTCATCAACACCTTTTCGCTCTCCTGTTGGTGAAAAACCTAATGCTGAAGGGGACATCGCTGATACTGGTCCTAGACGTTCAGCACGCACTGCGAAGCCAAACCAACATCCAGATTTTGTGTATCTAGCCGAATGTGTAGATGAACCACTAACATTTGATGAAGCCATGACGTCACATGATTCAGAAAAATGGAAGGAAGCGATCGATGAGGAGATCGAATCCCTCATCAAAAATAATTCCTACAAATGGGTAGATCCTCCTGACGACAAAAAACCTTTACCCACCCGTTGGGTCTTACGCATTAAGCCCACAGATGGAGCCCCCAAATACAAGGCTCGTTTGGTAGTCAAGGGATGCGCTCAAAGAGAAGGCATCGATTTTCAAGAAACCTTTTCCCCAGTAGTTCGTCACACGTCACTGAGATACCTATTCGCCCTCGCAGCTAAGGAAAATTACGACATATCTCACATGGATGTCAAATCTGCATACCTTCATGGGGAACTCGAAGAAGACATTTATGTCGTTCCGCCGGAGTACATACAGCCACCAAAACGCAACCAAATTTGGAAACTCCACAAATCAGTTTATGGCCTTCGACAAAGTGGTCGAAATTGGAATAAAGCCCTTCACTCAGCTCTCATCGGATGTGGCTTAACGCAATCCAAAGCAGATCCCTGCATTTATTACTCAATAAAAGGGCGAGAAACCACGTATTTAGCAGCCTGGGTTGATGACCTACCTCTATTCACCAACAATGAACGATCCAAGGATTCCATAAAAAAGACGCTGGAATCCCAGTTCGACATGAAGGATCTAGGGGATGCCAAAAACTGCCTTGGGATGGAAATCACCAGAGATCGACGCCAGGGGAAGCTGTGGCTTAGTCAGTCAAACTACGCCGAGAAAGTATTACAACGCTTCAACATGTTGGACGCAAATCCCGTCGCCACCCCCATGGAACAAGGCCTCGAATTCGTCTACAAAGAAACTGATTCCCTTACTGGTAACAATAAATTTCCATATCAGGAAGCTATAGGAAGCTTATTGTATTTATCTCAAATAACTAGACCAGATTTAACTTTTGCAGTAAACCTACTCAGTCGTTACAATCAAAATCCTAAAACTTGTCACTGGCTGGCAGTCAAAAGAGTTTTAAGGTATTTAAAAGGTACTTTAAATTACAAAATTGAATATTCTAGGGATAAAAATTGTGATTTAGAATGTCATTCCGATTCAGATTATGGAAATAAAATAAACAATAGAGTCTCTGTAACTGGATCATGTTTTAAATTGCAAGGTGGATTAATTTCCTGGTTTAGTAAAAAACAATCAACTATAGCTATTTCCACGATTGAGGCTGAATATTATGCTTTATCTTTTACTACTCAAGAAGCTCTATGGTTCAAGTATTTAATTTCTGAATTACAGCCTGAAAAGAAAGGGAAGCCGATTCGAATGTTTTGCGACAGTAAAGGTGCAATTGATCTTAGTAAAAATAGTATGAATAATCCCAGAACGAAGCATATCGATATCAAACATCATTTTTTGCGTGAGCATGCTCATAAGAAAAGTATTGAAATTAATCAAGTTCCTAGTGCCCAAATGTTGGCTGATATTTTCACCAAAGCTTTGCCCAAAACACATTTCAGTGAAATTGTTCGCAAACTTGGAATTAATTAATCATACATTTTTTATATGTTGAAAGCTTAGATTTAAGTTTATATGAATGTTACTGTTTTGAAATGGTAAATTGATGTTCCTATCTGAAAAGTATATTTTGCAAGCCTTAATTTAATGCACATGATAAGATTTAGTTCGTCTTATATTTTTTGTCTGAAAAATTACTCACTTGTGCACACGACATTTTGAAAATTGAAACCTTTAAATGTCTTTAAACTTCTGTTAACTGAATTTTTTATTTCTAAGTTTTTAAGTCAAGTTCAAAATTGTGATAGTTTCAAGAGGGCATGTTGGAATATTTGAAACTATTTATTTCTGTTGACTTAAATGTTAGCCACAAATAGCTCGCCCTATCGCTTTATGCGATGTGCGGGTCTGGCCTACCTACATCGGATCGTAACCTTCTGCCTTTTTTACCTTGTTCTTAGCGTCTTTCATGCGAATAAACCGTGCTCTAAAAACTCGTTCTTTTATTTAAATTCCAACTAAACTAAACGATAGGAGATTGTTGCTTTCAAATCCGAAATTGTTGCTTTCATTCCTATTTCTGTTTCTTCAGATCTATACTTCACTAGAAGGATTGATGTAGGATATTTTTTCTCTTTTTGAGATGCGAGCGTAGCGAGCATCCAGACCACCATACTAGACGGTAGGAGATTTTTGCTTTCAAACCAGAAATTGTTGCTTTCATTCGTATTTATGTTTCTTTTAATCCCGGACCAAACACCGATATTCTAGCCCAGCTGAGATGTTCTTTTGTTTCGGACAAAACCCCCATATTGTTGCACAGCTGAGGTATTAATCAGATGTTTAATAACAAATTTATTCGATATATCGATATCGTGGACCTATATCGATATGGCGGGTGTGATAACTTATCACTGATAAGAGGTGCGTTACCTATTCTTTGGTTCTACCCTGCCTTCATCGCCTTTGATGATAAGTAAAGCCACAAAGTTCTTTTCGCCTCTACTTTTCCCCAACACTCTCATTGCAAACACGGACAGTGCACGTCAAAAATTCAGACATAGACTCACTTTCACTTGCAATAAGCTGAGAAACATTAAGAAACAAGCAAATAAAAACATCGCTCGTTGTTATCAAGAGAAATCTTTCCATTCATCTTACAACCTTTCTGAAATCCATCAATAGAAAACCTATCCAAAATACTTCACTGACTTATTCTTGTAATACAAATTAGTATTTCTATCACCAGGAGCTTTCACACCATTAATATACGCTAGGACATGACCTAAGGATTCATCATCACTACTGAAGTTGATCGGACACGTTTCAATTTCTAAGTTACAACTTATACATAATATCCACATCACCACTAAAAAGTCGCCCATTGCGTTTATGATTCGAAATTGGCTGGATAACTAACTTCTAAATATATCAAGAGCACCTTGATCTAAAGCAATTCACTAAAATTGATTACTGCGGTAAATAACTTGGTGATCCGCTATTTGGTGCAACAGTGAGGGGACTTCGGTAAATGCGTCAAACTCATTTTCTATCGGCAATTGAACACTACATTGCCCGTCGTACGACACTATATTTCCAAGTAAACAACAGAAGGTATAACAAAGTATGGAAGAGGACAGATGAATGACACTGCCTCCTCCTCTTTATAGATTTTCTTGTTGAAATAAAAGTATCGAATCCCAAAACCCCAAGCTAAAAAATGTATAATCCTAATTTGGAACATGCATAAAGTTTCTATAACATTAGATGCTTAAATTTTATTTTATAGATAATACCCGTTTCATATTATGTTTTGTTTAAAATGTAAGCCATGATTTAGTATGCAAGAAGGAAAGCTTTATTCGTGTTCTACTGGTAACCACCTTTTAGACGCTTAAAATACATTAACAAGGTCAAAATATTCATAATTATAGAAAAAGAGAGAGAGTTCAGGAGATTGTTTGTAACATGTTGAGCTGTGTCATCAATCGCTACAAACTTGGCAATTAGCACCATTTTGAAATTATTAGCTTAATTTAATTAACTACTAACAAGAATGCACATTTGATTGCAGTGTATTATAATTTTAATCATGATTTCGCAGAGCAATGAAGAATGAGTTTATAGGCATCTAATTGAATGAAGCCCTCAACTAATCTTTGATCATTAGATCACAATTTCCAGAAAATCCACAACGCAGTTAAAGTTGTTTTCCAAATGTCTTTTATCAGGAACTATGTTTATGTGTTTTTAGTAATTAGTAAAACTCGGGCCTGGTGGAGTCAAGGATTCCTGGATGCTTTTGGTTAAAGTCACCGGCTAAAATAAAACATGGAACATGCTTTATTAGCACTCACTAATGTTATACGGAAGTATTTTCTTTTTTACCTCGAAAGTTGTTTACAAAATCAGTTCCTTAGGTTCCATTTCGTATAAATGATGCCATACTCCTGCATGAATGAAACTGCATTAATCGATAATGATTCTTAATACCCATGTTGTTTGCAGTTCTCTTAACTCAGGGATACACGTCAGCTTCTTCCATATTTACAGTTTTGGCGGTATGTACTCGTATTTACGCATAAATTGAAGGCTTCACGACGAGCAGTTTTAGTATGAACGCAAACGGCGGATAAAATGTGGTTGCAACGACTTTGGCAAGTTGGTTTTATGCGGAAATAGAGTTTTTCCTCCTCACGGTCATCAAGGACAGGATGCAATCATCCAGTGTGATATTAGCAAACCTGGCGGTACTCGAGTGACCTAGACCTTAAGGAACATGCAGCACCGGGTACTTGAAGCTCGAAGCAGTGTGAAAGCAATGCCTTGTCCCTACCGTGTGGTCTAAAGGAAGGTTTCACTGATAACAGTGTTATAAAGGTCGCAGTAATTTCAACCTCCACGCAGTCTGTTCGATTGACCTTGCTTTTTTCAATTTTATTTAGCATTACTTATAAATTTTTTATGATGAAAGCCGAATTGGTTGAGTTGATTGGTTTGTATTGCAACAATCTAATTGACAATGACAACCTGAATACAGCTATCAAAAGCTACCTGTTAGTCACTGGTGATCAAAATTTACCTCAATCAGGTAAGTTAGTGGAAGGAAGTGGGCTAAAAAAAAACACCCTATTAAATTGAATACGCAACCAATGACACTAAATTAAATTTAAACACGCTCAAGTGCTTGCTTTTGGAAAATGGCGTCCAAATCGAAAATGGCTGTCAGGTTATGACCATGTGGCACCGTGGGGAGACATTGTAGGGAGACCACGTAACTTCTTGGAAAGTTAGCATCTGTCTTGCGTTTCCCTAGATTTGTGTTCAACACTGTGGGACACCGTAGGGAGGAAAAACTCTCAATTCATTGCCGAATCTGGTGACAGCCTCAGGTTCCACACTCGCTGGGCATTTTTTTATGAGTTACTTCAAAGCTAAAGCATGTTCCAAGCTAAAATAATGAAACATATGGAAATGTTCAACTTCCTGATCCAAGGGAGAGAGGAAGTGAAATTTCAAGGACAGGTAGAGAACATGAAGAGTTCAGAGGCAGGTTGGTGCGGCGTTAGAGATGGTATTCTATTTTACCTACTACTAATGCCACCAAAATGTGCGATGACATTGTAAAATTTAACACTGGCCACCACACTACATCGAAACAAGACGCTATGAATGATCTCCGTTAGCCACAATTCCACGTGCTTCCTTATTTGGGATAATGGTATCTACCCCATCAACACTGCAATAGCGAGGTCAATAAGAGATCCATCAATCAAGCCAAGTCTTTCAAATAAAAACAAGCTTCTTGAAGTTATTCATGTAGATCACTGGTACCACTATAAATCAAAACAACCGTCTTTACAGATCTTAACCAAATCGAGTTAGTGGACCCACCAGTTAAGAAGAGCGACTGCTTCTTGCTTGATTTTTTGGCCCTCTTACCCGTACCTTCACTAATAATTTACCTCGATAAGTTTCCCAGCTTTCATAATATTATTAGAAGTGTTTATGTGGATTCACTGAGAAAAATGATCTTTAACAATGCAATTATGAGGGGAAAACTCGCTACCAAATAAGAGAATCGGTAGTATTTTTAGGAATACTAAGGGCCCAATGTACTAAAGGGCTAAATGAGGGTTAATCCACAGTGGGGAGTTTTTACTTGACTGAGTTAATTCTGGACATTTCATGATTCCCTGCAACGGGCCAGTACATCTTGGGAGAAGTGAATTTTGAGTTGGATTAGCAGTGTTCTGACAAGACGTCACACTGATTTAAATTGGTAATTATTGTCTTCTGTCAATGCCGTCAAACAAGTTTCAACACATTTTACAACGAATGATTCTATGCAGACCTGCAATGGAGCATATTAGGGTCCTACACCCTATGCCATTAGTTTTCATTTTTGAGATGCGAGCGCCCAGACCGCCACACAAAACAGAACACTGACCTCTGTATACCACTGACCACCGAACATTTCTGCCGCTGGGAGTACTCACGTCTCTAAACTATAAATCTGCGAACAAACTCTCGTAATTCATTATTAAACTTCACGTTTAAGAGCCTACTGTTATGCATTCAGCAGAGAATCTAGATTTTGTTGCCATGGCATAAAGTTGGCGAATCATTTCACAGGCCGTTCAACATGAATTCGTTCGAGTGACGACTCCCTCTATACCAACAACATACTTTAAACTAAGATCAACAGCAAACATTGTTGAGAGAAATTAACCCCTTCATTGTTAAGAAAAATTCGTTTGGAGAACACTTTTTCAGGGAGGAGACAAACAAAACTTTCACAACTAACACCGCTTCATTACAACCGCCATCAAGTTTTATATCCGTTGTGGAAAGTAACAACGTCAAATCTGAAGGTTGATAAGAGTGGAACTATGTTTATTCATTTTGTGTCGGCTATTCGTGTAATCAAGAACCATACCAAACGTACTATCCAAACGTATTCTGAACTCTCTCAATACAAAAGAAACTCGTTACCAGATTCAAAAAGAACCGTAAAGCAGAAATGAGCACAGTTGAGTAAAAAATGTACCTCTAACAATAAATTTAAATAAGTGAACAAACACAGGCACCATGAAAGAGAAAAAAACAACTTTAGTTTGATTGAAATAGGCAATAATTTGATGTGCTTATTATCTAAATGCGTTTTTTGAAGTATGTAACTTACGAGGGTATAAAATGAAAGGAGTATGCATGTAGCCTAAATAGATTAATATCATTTAAATGCATTATTCATTTTAAGTGAGTCTTAACAGCATTGAGAAAACGATTTTAAAATGGTTGAAAACATAACAAAAAACAACAAACAATAGCTTTCCGTTTAACATTTACAAAGAAAATGTCAAAGAACATAACATATCGTGTCAGTTTTTGAAACTGGTAGTTGATACGTAATGTGCTAATTAACGTTAAATTCTTAGATGTAAAACTGTAAAAGCTGTCTGAGTGAAAGAAAATTAAATGCGATAAGTCCTGGGAAAAGATAACTGTACATGATAGTTTTGAATAGAACAACAATGGTGAGCACAGTGAAACCAATCAGCGGTAGGAACACAACAATTTGTATGACTTAAGAAAAGAGTTGATAAAACCCTCAATCAATTTTAATGTGGACATTTAGGCATAACCTGTGACGAGCCTCTAGGTTCAAGTTGAAAGTTATAAACACATTTTACAATGAACAGTTTTTCATTTGAAGAAAAAATGACACCAGTGACAGCTTTTGTAGTTTTTGCAACAATTGAACAAGTATTAAAAATAATCACAACAAAAATGAACAAAAGGTGCAGTTAATTGACCATTGAACGTTTCGAGATTCATTCAGGTTCATGTATCAACTACCTTCTATTGATTTTCGAGTACCTAGATATCAAGACAGTAATATAAAAGTAAGTTTACAGGTATGTCATAGGCCCTACTAGAGGTGGCTAAAAATACAAGCTACAATGAGAAGGTAAATACGGTGACGAACCTTTTGAAAAATATATCGGGATCACAGAAAAGGTTACAGCGAATTGTGTCAAGTGGGATCAAACAATTACATATTCTTATTTGGAATGATGCCTTTGTTACTATTGTTGAAAGTACAAAAAAATAATATACAAGTGATGAATAACCAAATCGTATGAATTACCTGTGTTCAGTCTGTGCTTCAACATTACGAATTGGCGTCTTTTCTTCCTGAGAACGAAACGATGGATCGGATACCTTTCATGGATGTCTGAAATATGAGCTGATATCAGAATATTTGAATTGAACAATAAGTGAATTATTCGAATGAGAATTGAAGGTCCTCCTAGGGTTGGAGAGAAGATTATAAAAGAGTAGGTACCTTTTTCTTAGACCCTTGAAGATAATCTTTATACATTTCAGATCGAAGGTAACGAGAATAGCTGTCAGTCTTCATGAGATGATAAACATGGGCCTGAAATAAAGGATACAATTGGTACAGATTAAAATTCACGAAGAAAGCAGAATATAAAGCACTACGTTAAACACTTACACAACAAAATGGTTCACCATACTCTTAATCGTTTGCTCTTTAAGGGCTCGAGTATTCAGTATGCTAAACTTTTTGAACTCCTCTTCTCTGCAAGTTTAGTACGAATTATCATGAGATTCCACCCCACTGAATCACTAAGAGACCGTCTAGAGGACCTCGAGGACACTGAGAATGTCTGCCACATAAAAGTAAAGTTTGTGTGACGAGTACTCCTTTCGGGTTTGAAGAACAATGTTCATAAAACGAAATCAATCCGGATAAATGTTACCAGGCGTGGGTCCACATTAAACTCATGGAAGCGGAACCTAACACCAAAATTACTGAATGGCTACTTGGCAAAAACTGTAGGGAACTAAAAACAATGGTCGGCCTCATAACTGGCTTTGCACGCTTAAGGTTCCACCTACACCGCGTTGGGGTCACACAATGTTCAACCCTATGCAGGTTATGTGAGGAGACTCACGAAAGGACATCCCACATAACTTTTGAGTGCCCAGCACTCACCTTTCACAGATTCGTACACTTTGGGACACAATTAATCAAGGGCCTCAAACCCTTACCAAGGGGCTGAATCTCCTTGATAAATGCAAAACTCTGAGGAAAGTACAACACGCCAGTAACATGGACGGCTTGTGGACACCCAAGGAGGAACTGAAAATTATGTAAAACAGAGAATAAGGAATGCAAACGGTGCGTTTGTACAGCTGTATTTTGTATGGTGAAATATACATATTTGGAGTCACTACAACTTTCACAAGGAAGCTCCTAGTTTTTGTGAATCGCAATTTCAGGTCTTTTAAGTCAAATCCTGCCGATATGATCCAGACAAGATCTCTAATGATGAGCTACTCAGTCATTTCAACCAGACACCGGTATGAAGGAAATTAAGAGAAACACAATTGACCATACCTTCAGGGAAGGTGAAGGAGCGATAGAATGGTAAGTGGAGGACTGGAATCCATAAGGTTTTCAACAACAACGTGGAGACAATCCACAGGGTAGAGCCAGCATATTAGGAATAACATGGCAAGACGTATAGCAAATTTTAAGAAACCAATCAGAATGGAGAAAGTTCGTTGAAGCTCTATGCTCCTCATTGGAGTAACAGGAAAGTCGTTCATCGTCGTTGAATTCCACATACTTCATACTTATTTAGTTGGCACACCTGCTCAAGCCCACCTCCTACCTCATCCCCACTTATTCATGTACCAGTTGTTAATTTGCCATTATTATATCTTGTTCTCATTCCAAAACACTCGTCTTTTTTTGAGCGCTAAATAACTTTAATACATACCTTGCCACAATTCCAATCACCACTGAAGAGCTCATCATCTCACTGGAATCTTCAGAGTCAATTTGGATGTTTATTGCGCAATATCATCTAAACATTTCCTCTTCCTAAAACTCCTCATCTAGTTTGAGCTGATTTCATGTATTAGTTTATAGTATTACTCAAAAGGCTGCATTTAATTTAAAAGCCAATAAAAAACTTCTCAAAACAAATTTTTAAAAATGGTCGCTTGCGAGTGGCAAGTTTGATTTAGGAAATCAAAACTAAGTTTTAATTCCTGGAACTGGAAAAATGCGTCATTGGGAGAACATTTGTTTTTGCTCGTCTTACAAAACACTGCAAGATTCTAGGATATAACGAAAATTTAAAATCACTACCCACAGTCCAGCGACTCAGTGCCTTCCACTTTCCAACATTAATGATTAACTAATAATTAGTTAATTACTGGTTCCCCGAGTTCAGCTGGAGACTGCCAAAACCTTTTGACATCTGAGGCCTGTTGACTCAGATATCGTCAATCTAAATTTGTTCTCTGGGGGGATAGTCAGATGTGTCCAAATTTGTGGCACACAATGTCTATACTTTCACTCAGTGATTAATGGTTTAATAAGCTAGATTTCCGTTGGAAACAACAAGCTTTGATTCGTTAGCAAAGACATTACTTCCTGCAACATACTTTTTCCCCCCAAGATCAGTCGCAAAGTTGATGTAACTCTTTGTGAACCATGCAAGGCTCAAATTTTATTAGAAACAGAGGCGAGTTCGAATTAGTACTGTTATGTTGGGTTTGGCTGAGATTTATTCCGAGAGATGGAATGATCAGTTTTGATTAATTTCCCCCCTTCAGTAAAAATGAAACTGTTCACTAAAACACAAGTCACACTAAACGTCGAATGACTAATGTTCGTCTCGGTCTTGAACTCCTAATTTTGTCAGATAAAATAGATCTCTATAGATCAAATAGAAACAGGCAATAAATTTAGAACCTTAGTTTAAGTCAGTAAAGCTCTCAAAGTACTTGGAATGTGGCAAGTACCCGAGGAACAGGAGGCAAGGCCTCGTTTTCAAGTTTCAGGGGCCAGACTCTCCCCTTCCACTCCTGTTAAAAGTAATATAATTTAAAAAATATACTTACAGCAGCAGGATCAAAGGTCCATCGATCGGGTTTGGCCATGTTTTTCTTGGTGAGTTCATGGGAATGAGAATCAACGTTAACTGGACACGAGGCATCAGCCGCTAGGAACTCCGACCAAATTTCGTTCACTTTCTCAATCACTTGTGATTGGGGAAGACATTTTAGCTCTTGGACCGCTTCCCAAAACCTTTAAAAGAAAACGGAGATTCGCTGCTAAAGTGTTTAACAAATTAAATAGCGGAACATTGGCAAATGGTTTGTAGTAAGCAAGAAGAAGGGTTTACAAAAATTGACATTGGCTAAGAAAAATCATTTGAGGAACTCACTTGAGATTTTCACCAGAAAATTCTTTATCCAGGAATTTTGAGAATTGGTCATGACCAACAGGATCTGCCAACAACTCTTGCAAGCTGAAAGCCCATCTTTTGACTCGTCGAGCAGCCACATCTTTCCTGAAAATGTGAATAGCGACAACCAATATAAATGCGTTACATAATATCGGGTAAACGAATTAGTCGAAAATACAATCGAACATGTACCCTTGTTTTTCTTGTTCCCAGAACTCGGGGCTGTCCGACGTCCAGGGATTGGCAACATCAGGAGGAGTGAAAAAAGGATCGTATTCAATGTACTGCTCAAAGTAATTGATGTAGCTGAAAAATAAAGAGAATGTTATCATAGAGGTAACTTGAGATTAGGAGTATAAATTGGATGACACGCAAGTACTGAGCTAAACAATATTTATCTGATGAGTTTATCTAATGAAGAAGTGAGAACTAACGATTCAGCGACTTTTGACATCTTGATGTTACTCCGGTCGAGTTTGGATTTCAATGTCGCAATTTCCTTTTGTGCACTCTCCGCTTGCTCAGTAGATGTACTGGGGCCACTCTTGCTGGTGGATGGCTTGTTCATTCTACACGCCTTCTTGATATCGAGTTCTGTGGTGTTGACGCATCCAGGCTGAAAAAAATACGTGCGGTAAGTATTTGAGCTAAAAGAAAATGTAAATCCTCGAGTATTTGGTTATGTCACTTCCACCATCACCTTCTACACCGCATGTCTTGTTTTACAATTCAAATTCAAAAGACCGATTATTGAGTGACTCACCATTGGACGGTGCATGTCCCAAAAGGCCCGCTCTTGAGAGTCCAGCACTTTCCGCTCCAATTTGTCCCTCTTTTTGTCCACTTTGCTTTGGGCTTCAGCTTGCATAAAGATAAATTCCCATTTCCTAGAAAACATTTTCTGGAGTCTTGCCAAACTTTCAGCCTCGTAGTCGGCCAGTTCTAATCTGGTTTTGTTCTGCATGGTGCGCTTGCACAGGTAAACAGCTGTAGGCAAACGGTTGGCATTATTAATACAATATAACAACGGTACCCAAAGAATAAAACGTAATGAATGAAATAAAGCAATCACATCAATGCTCACAAACCATAAGTGCACTATTATTGAAACTACAATGCAGAATGTTTAAGAAATATAAAAGAAAGTAATGTGTAAACTAAGGAAAAAATAAGTTTATATGTACACAACGAGTATTTCAAACAACACCAACTTATATCAATTATTGAGCTGATTTCAGGATAGGAACTCTCACATAAAATGTAACCCTGTTCGAAATCAACCAAAAGAAATCACTTTATAGAAAAGGGGTTTATGCAGCAAAACACTAAGGCTAAAAGAGGAGGTAGAAGCATTAGTATGTAAGTTACAGCTGGCTCTTGATCGAATCAGGTTCCCATAATTCAATTCAAGGATGGTTACACACGAAGCTGGCTAAATGCTGGTGGGTACCCAGTTGTTAGGGAAGAGAATTGAATGAGACGTTTCATATCTAAGAAAATGTGATGGCTGACATTTTGAAAATATGTTTGTTAGCTGACTTTCGTCTTCTGTCTGAGGGGCCTACAAAAAACTTATGGGGGAAGGGGGACAGACATTTACTACCTTGCAAGTTTATAACCCTGAATTCAACCTCTGTTGGTGGGTAGGGCTCCTAGCAGAGGAACACGAGGGCCAGCTGATGCACTATGGGTAGCACGAGCCTGCAGACAATATAGTGAAAACCAACTCATCCACATATAGCATAGCCTAAGCCTGGAATGGTCGCAGGCCCGACAAAGTATACCACTTTTCATGACTATCTGTCTCATGGTGGTGGACTTATCCCAATCCTCACACAGTCATGAGGGTCCCTTAAGACGTCACCTGGGCCAGGAGCAACCCACTGCAAACAATCGCGATGGCTGACTATCGCCGAGCTGGCAGCTCAAAGGTCGAGGGCCCTTGTTTGGCGATCGCCATAGTTTTGGACAGCAGCTAGTTACGTTCTAGCACCGGCTGTGCAGGTGATAGAGGGAGTGAAATGGGCAAACATTAACAGTCTTCTGCTGGCTATAAGTGAAAATAACATAAATGACAGTATTGCCACTGGATAAAAAAGCAAAATTATGACTCGATTCGAGAGTTTTGCCCGTTTTTTTTAAAGTTTTGCACGATTTGCTATTGAGTAACCAATCTTGAACCAATCTCCCACAGTTTGGGTAACATGCCATGATCCTTCTATTCCTTCCGTCCAGAAATGGAAGATTGATCTCTGTAGCGCAACTCATAATTAGTCAACATTTCTCGAATGACCAGTCCAATATTCACAAACTGTAATGCATCCCTGACAAATTTCCAGAACGTGGTGCAATATACAAAACGGATTTCTTCGTTTTTTTGGAAATTTTTCTAAAAATGTATGATTCTCACATTTTTACCTGAAATCTTAGAATATTAAAGCTATTTGATGGGAGATTACATAAATTCAATAGAAACAGAAAGTACCTATGCAAAAATGTGGTCATAATTTAATATTTCAAGGGGAAAGCCGTAATTATTTGTGGGAAAAACAGAACAAGGCATTTAAAGTTGATGCCAGACAGGAAGACCAATTTTGTTAAGGAAATGCAGTGTTGGAGAGTATGGCTGGCAAGCAGGGGTCCAACACATTGTGAAGATAAGTGTTAGCATTTCATGATAATAATGTCACCCAACGTCATTACCCTGGTCAATTTACCATTAAATCTAGATCTCTTTCATCATTTGCCCACGAAGGATGTTAATGAAATACGTTCACACAACTGAATGCTGTTAATTCTAACTTGCTAATACTTGAATTTAAATCGAAACGTAAAGGTGACATTGAAGACAACAGAATCGGTTTGACAAAGGGTTAAAAAAACACGTTTGCAATGAACTAAGGAGACTTGGAATTTAGGCTCAATGTTCAGTCCTGTAAAGCAGAGTTCACATCCATCCAGAAAGCTATCCGGAAAGTTCGTAAGAGCAGCTGATTGGTTGGACATCAGCTGAGGGAGGGGGAGGGGGATGTTTTTCCAGAGAAGCACTTTTGAAGCAAACGTTACGCATACGATTTTTCAGATATTTTCCACTCCAGTACTGCAGAGAAAGCAAGGGAAACAGCTGTTCCAGACAGCCAAAATCCCGGATGGTTTTGAACGCCTCCCTAACTTCCACGATTCCCCTCCATCCCCTCCACTGCTTATCACTACCTTCCCCTATCCGTGTTTCGGGACGTTTATGATGGATGTGAACCCTGCTTGAGAGGTTTACGCACCTTCTACTCAATGTTTAAGATATGAAAAAGCTACACGGTAAAACAGGGACCAAAATCAAACACATGCTTCCAACATAGAACTGAGTTGCGAAATAATAACGGATGTACAAGTAAATCATTCTTTCATAGGAATATCAAAGGAAAAAGTACTAGTCAAATGCAAAGTAAAAAGTTATCAAACTTTGAAATAGCAGGACAAAATAAAAATGAAAACAAATTTAAAGGTACAGGTTGCCTGAAGCGGATTACGTTCTGAAGTAGAGAAAAGAAAATCCAAAACTCAATAACAACTTCAACTGTATTGATTTTGGTGGCATTAAAGTAAGCACCAGTCAAATTATTAAAGATGAAACGAAAACTGCCTGCCAGAAATTTTTTTTCCGAGATGAATCCTTCCAAAAGCTTTAGTTTGTTTTCTTCGAGAAGACCTCAATGGCAATCACATCAACTTGATCAATATTTATACTATAAAATGCATATTAAATTGAACAGAGTTTTATTTTGTGAAGTACAAAACCACGAATGACAACAAGAAAAAATCCAAGTACAATTTTTTTTTTTTTTACGCTTTTTGATGTTGGGAAGATTGTAAAACGAATGCTGAGAAATCCAATCAAGATATACTTCAGAAGGGGTGCAGATTGTTCAATAAAGGGTAGCGTCCAACACAGCATAAAAACTCTGAATGGTTTTGTCCGAGGCTCCGGTGGAGAGCCCATGTTAAGAAAAAAAGGGAGAACTGCTGAAATTCAGGAAAATGTACTGGCTAACCTGAAGAAACCTGTTTAGACCTATGGAGCTCAGCTGTGGGGCTGTACAGCTCAATCAAGTCGAGATATGATCCAACGTTTTCAAAATAATGTGCTACGAACTGTTGTGAATGCACCATGGTACTTTCGGAATGAACGTCTCCATCATGAACTTCAGGTCGAAACAGTTAGCGAGGCTATAAAGCGACAAGCTGTGAGTTATCTCCAACAGCTAAGATATCACGTCAACGAGGAAGCTGTCCATCTCCTTGACGCAAGTGACATCACCAGAAGACTTAACCGTACCAAACCACTTGATCTTGCCTATTTGTGAAGCAGTTGAGTGGAACCATCAGTCAGAAAGGACAAAACTCAGTGAAGTATCTTAGTTTTGAATATTTATCCCTATTTTTATTGTACAATAAAATTACAAAAAAAATGGAGTAAACTCTAAGCTAATTTCTATCTGATTAATACCCTGCAACGTGAAATGGAACATCTTTAAGACTACAGGGTTCAATAACAAGGTACTTAGTCACCGTAATCAGCTGATTACGCTGTAAGCATAATTTCTTCCCCCTCCTACCTGCGGTAATGACAATTTAAACGGCATTTTCTACAGCGGTGTTTTGTTATTATGTTGTCCGTTATATTTTAAACGAAATTCTTGAAACAAGGTATTACTCAATAATTGAAATGCATTATGAATGAAAACATATGTTAAAACATTGAAGTAGAAAAACTTAAAAGACTGTATGCTATGTTGCAACGCATCAATCATATCTGCACACCCTTAAAAAAGCTTGCTATTTCGGACAGGCATCGATGGGTATAGAAAAATTGTGAAGACATTGGTGAAATGAACATGCCACATGCCTAACAATGGATCACTCGTAGTCATTTTTTTTACCATAGTCAGTATTCTCAGGTTCCCAGCAATTTGATGGCCAAAAGTATGGCGTCTAGAAAATATAAAAGCCAAACGGTAAAAGCTTAGAGATAAACAAAGGGAGTTCAAGCTGATTGACTATTTACATAGGCACTAATGAATAGCACGTCTGTTAGTGAGGAAATTATCACTTTAGAGATGGTTTCACCAAATAATCTTGACCAGGGTTTGAATTTCATCAAGTTTTTGCCGAATCGTTTATCTGAATGTTGATAAGGACAACACCAATCTAATTGACAAAAACCTATCAGGAAACATCGATTTAAAACTCTGGGCAAGACATCGTTCTATATAAAACTGTTGTACTTCAACTCTTACACTGCATCAGTGGTTGTACTTTCAAAAACCTGTTACTTTTCGTAATAACCTCAACAATTCGTAGCAGACATCGAATAACAATTGAAGCCTCCAATTTTGGTTATGAACGGTAATAATTTTGGTGAAACCGACCCTAAGACATACTAAGAAGGAGTTAAATAAGCCACGGAAAGCAGTGTGATAAGGTTACTCAGAGTTCCACAAAGGAATATTTTCATTTTTTATAACGTATTAGTAGATAATTGAATATTGTACCTTCATTAGAGAGTTCCTAGGAGATCCGCCAACACCGATACGAATCCGTAACGCAATACGAACGTGCGACTGCGCATGCGCCGCTAATACGATCGGTCGTATTGCAATACCACGGTGGTATCTTTACGGAAGTTACGAACGTATCTCTCGTCCTTATCGCAAAGTAACCCGCCATCGGGGTAACCTAGTTGTAAACCGCTTCGCATCCACCCGCCGTTACATCCGCTGTTTTTCTGGAGTAAATGTACATGATCTCTATTAAATCGGAACGAAAATAGTACTTCATCCTTGCTCATGTCGTCCAGGGAAAATCTCCCATAGAGCCCAGGCGGGTACTTGTACGAGCGTCCCCGTAGGGAGGGAAGGCGATGTTTTGGAGTCATACGAGCATGTACGAGCGGCCCCGCCTGGTCTAAGGGCACAGATTAGAAATGGTATGAGCGGCCCCGCTCGAGCGAAGGCCCACAGGCCAGTTGAACCCAGTGATTGGAAGAAATCCGAGCGAAGATGGAACCCGAAGTAGCCTTGTTGACGAAAAGTTCGCGAGGAAATCGAGATATGATGTTGTTAAACGGTTACCCTAGCCAAGTATGTCCAAATCGTTTCGTATAAGTACCAGCCCTGATCAAATAACTGAGAAGTACCTACTTGGGTCGAGAGTCATGTGACTGTGATTGTCTATTTGCATGTTTTGACAGTGTTCATTTTAGAACAATAAATTATACGCATGAAAAAAGTTTCGAGTTGGTGCTAATGGTTTCATTGCCCATATTTCCGTGGGGCCGCTCGTACATTTTTAAGGCCGTTGACATAATACTCAAAAAAGTCTTCCACCCCCGGCATTTTTTATTTAAAAAAAAAGAAAGAAGTGATCCGAGTGATCTTGTAAAACATCAAGAAGACTGCTCGTTTTCTATAGTGACGGGAAAGCAAAATGTACGTGACTCTTAGATATGGATCAGAGATACCACTAGTTCAGCTGAGTTGGTGGTAAAGCCGCCATTTATGCTAACCAGAGCTGTGCTTGCCCTAGATACCACCACCGACTAGATACGATACCACGGTGTCCAAATCTCCTAGGAACTCTCTATTAAACCGAAATTATTTTGTACGAATTAATATAACGTGTTATTCCATCAAAGAGCAGTAACTTGAAGCAATACCATAACACATTTAGGAGGTGGTACAACACTCACTTGAAATCTGTAGAATGTGTTGTCGTTCTTGACGGTCAACATGTGGTCATCAATGGGAAATAGGTAGCCGTGAGACGCCATTTGATGTGCTAGATGTAACGCTTCGGCTGAAAATCAATTCACTATTCAATATTTGTTCGATATGGATTACAACAATCACAAAATTGTCTACAGTTCACTAAATTAACTGTCATACGAATAGTAGTCTTCGAAAGATCATGTAAATGATACGATTCAATAACTTGCAGTGTGAGTTTACCTTGATCGTCGACATCCAAGTTTCTCATCATCCATAGAATCAGATCAGTGCCTGCAAATTTAATAAAAAACTATGTCAAATGCAGTTCATTTTGAATTCGGCATTTAGCGCTACTGATCAGGAAAAGATGTATGTCCATTTCAGACTTAATACAGGACAAGAGGGACAGTGCTACTACCCCAACCTCTGCATGGAGCGCTGGAGATTCGCATCTTATCTGTATCTTGGTAACCATCACCTAGCAGTGGCGAAGCCTGTGTTCATCTCTGAATTCGGCGATGACCAGACGATTTAATAAATTTAAACAATTAGTTAACATTAATGTTAAATATACAACTTCCTCTTTATAAAAAATAAATGTTCATGCTCACAGTAGGCGCAATCACCGTCCCATCGGCAACATTAGCGCTTGTATGGAAGCGCTGTCATTCTACGTATCTCATACCCCCCCCCCCCCCTTCCTGCACCGACTTCAGAAGGTCCCCTCATCTTACTCACTCCAAAACATCAACCAATCAAATCGCTTTAAGACTCGTGCTCAAACACGCAACTTCGAGCGAGTCTGGCAACCTTCGGGAGCTCTCGTGACTTTTCAGTGGCGTCCATGGAATTTCGGTTTAAAGGGCACAACAACAAGGTTACTGTAGCAAGGAATTTTCAACCTTAAGGCGGGTTTGTGAATTTCATACCATCAAAAACACCTTAGATTCGCGTTTTTGTCAGGTAATTTCTCAAAATTTCCCGGGTGAGGACCCCCCTTCTTAGCTCGGGGGAGTGCCCCCCATAACACCCCCCCCCCCCCCCCATGGTTACAAATCGCCGCCACTGGCGATGACCTAGCAAAAATGTTACACCTCGTCTCTGTCACCTACCTACCACCATCACCTTATCTTTTCCCCGCTGTTTTCCTACTCTCATTCTTCCAAACCAACCTCATAGGTGTATAATAATTATTATTCAAATAATAATGAACAAAAAAAGGGACGCTGTTTTACCCTTAGACCATCTAAGTAGTCTACTTATACTACTAGTAGATGATCCTAGGTTTTACCTGGCACCCTGGCTAGTTTTCTAATTTTGCGCTTCAACTACCAGCGCTCCCCATGGAGGTTGGGGTAGTAGCGCTGTCCCAGAAATTAACGTCTAGGCAATACAGGTCAATATCGTTTTTGGCAGACCACAGAAACCGGTGTTCATTATTTACCTTCGAGTATGCAATTCATCTCGTTTCCAAAGCTATTTCTACAAGTGAAATTATAATTATTGAATTTCCTTACCTATCCTAGACATATCGAACGATAGGAAACGGCTTTTGTGCCTCCACCACTCGAGAAACAAAGCTGATTTCAAATAAAACAACTGGGCTCGTCGCTCCTATATCTCACCTTGATCTTACTCGACTCAGTCAAGATTACAGTCTATAGATATGATGGTCCTTAGACCATCTTTGTGTAGGTATTAGGGTTGCCCCCCAAGTATTCAGTGATTGGATTCAAGCGTTTCTATTTTTCCCTTTTTGGGCTCAAATAGCGTTTTCAACCTCTGTGCAGCGTTGACAAAATTTGTCATGCACACTTGAACACAAACATACACCTATCGTTCTTTGCACGGATTATGTTTTAGAATTTCTGAAATGGATTTGTATTCGGTTATTTTTTCCTCTTAAATTCCTATAAGATGACCCATAATTCAATTAGTTATTGAGATGTATCGCTTAGGAGGGAGGAACGACCAAAAGCACAAGTATAAACATTTAAATAGTACAAATAGATGCAGATACACTTGTGATGGGTGCGGTTAGTTTGCACTTCCGATCCTTGAATCCGCCGCCTACTGAGATATACCAGACGCCTTCCAGCGTTAGGGTGACCCTCCGAGTGTTGAGGGCAACACCACCGCATCCACATTCAGCTCATGGATGGGGCAACGGCTCCGTCACCTTGCCGTGTAACACACTATAAATCATAGAAACTTACCAGTAAAAACGGATGGTATCTTGGACATGAAGCTCTTAACAGTCCTGACTGGAACGCCGTTGGTTTCATCTTGCATCCGTTCCACGATGGCCTCCATCTACAACAAATATATAACATTAGCGTCATGGAACAGGGATTTATGCGCCAAGCGTCACACCTGAATAACAGAGCCGACAAAATATTGAATCAGAGGTCACAGGGGCAAACACGTAAGTTACAAGGGCCAACAAGGTTTATATTATCTGCAAACATCTTTAACTTCTAGACTAATGACATAAGTGCCCAATGAGAGCGTATGCAGTAACTGTTGACACAATCTAGTGATTACGTGCAGAACCAGTTCGTCGCGAATTTATACGTAAATATGAAATCGTTTCAGAAGAAAATAACTGTGAACGCTCCAGGAAGGCAGGGATAACCACAATGAAACAACTCTTTAATGGTCGGAATTCCTTCACTATATTTTAACTAATAACGGGCTTGCCCACAAATGCGATTATTTATCAGGATTCTTATCCTACCCCAGTTGCATAAATCACACAAGTAAATCGATATGTACAATTATACCGGGAAACTCCCGCACGATAAGTAAATAAAATGATATCCCCAGATAAATATATAAATCAAGCTTTAAACATACATAAATCACACAGATAAACCATATGTAAAATTTATACAGAGAAACTCCCGCACCCTCTTGATGTACTAAATAATCCCCGATTTAACCAACTTAATCCTACGCCCGTACTATTAGCGTGACGATAAGTAAATAAAATGATATCCCCAGATACTTATATAAATCCAACTTTAACGATACATAAATCACACAGTACCCTCTTGATGTACTAAATAATCCCCGATTTAACCAACTTAATCCTACGCCCGTACTATTAGCGTGACGATAAGTAAATAAAATGATATCCCCAGATACTTATATAAATCCAACTTTAACGATACATAAATCACACAGATAAACCATATGTAAAAATTATACAGAGAAACTCCCGCACCCTCTTGATGTACTAAATAATCCCCGATTTAACCAACTTAATCCTACGCCCGTACTATTAGCGTGACGATAAGTAAATAAAATGATATCCCCAGATACTTATATAAATCCAACTTTAACGATACATAAATCACACAGTTAAACCAATATGTAAAAATTATACAGAGAAACTCCCGCACCCTCTTGATGTACTAAATAATCCCTGATTTAACCAACTTAATCCTACGCCCGTACTATTAGCGTGACGATAAGTAAATAAAATGATATCCCCAGATACTTATATAAATCCAACTTTAACGATACATAAATCACACAGTTAAACCAATATGTAACAATTATACAGAGAAACTCCCGCACCCTCTTGATGTACTAAATAATCCCCGATTTACCCACAGCAAACCCCGATTTATATCCACTATACCCCGACTTATACCCACTAAACCCCGCTGCACGTGCCGCCACGCCCGACTTGTGCCAAATTCGGCTGAATATCTGGTACAACAAAATACACTGCCAATCCAGACCACGACTGACCAGGAGGTCGAACAGGTAATTCTAGGAGTTTTAGAAAAATAAGCTCACTCACCAATCAGCAGAACCGACCAAATCCACATCATATTACCGGCACCTCCGTGTTAGTCCCGTGCTCCCCGTCGAATGAATTTAATTTTCTACTTCTCGGCTCGCGGCGACAGCCGGACGTGCGAAGCAAACCTCAGCACATTCCATCCTTCCGCCGGGGGTCGCCGGGCGGACGACTGGGACGTTTGGCCGAGTTAATGCCCGCGCCATCTCACGGCTGTAGCAGCGAAGCTCACCTATCCCCTGGTCAGTCATGTCTCCTATTAAGAGTAAGGGCCTGGCGGCTGCAGTGCAGAGTCAGGCTATCACAATAACTGTTGAATCTTGAAAGGAAAACTTTTTAAAACATAAAGAAGGTTGATGGCTGAAAGATCATACAGCCTATATACAACGAAGTCAAGATCGACGAAATGATCTCACCCCATCCACCGTATGTTAATTGAAAGATGGATACATTATTTACATAATTTTAGATGTTACATTCTTCAATTGAATAATAACTGATGACCGAGCAGGATAGTTTACCACTGTGGCCCAGCCCGGATTAGAAGGCGGCACGAACCATTCAACGGATGTTAGTTCATTTGCCAACCTCTTCAGGGTTGGAGTATTTGTCATAGAGTCCAGTGCCTCCTCACATTCCTTGACAAGTTTAGTTTCTTCTTGGGTGGATACCGAGGTTTCCAATTCACCAGCAGTTACAAGCTTGGTTTGCCACAAGAAGCAGCCACTATCTTTTTTTTTATGTTCAATGTTCCAATACAGGGCACGTTTGCAATTTTGATTTTGTTTGTTTCGTACGATTTAAATCCACCAGATTTAGCGTGGTCCTTTTCGAACTCATGGAACCAGCTCCAACCCTCAGGGATATTTGGCCCTTGTGGCCGAATACTTTTCACTTTGCATCCTATCGACTTCTGGTACGGTCTACATACCAGCCCTTTTTATTTAGATAGTACGATACGTTCAGTTGTTTGCTATTGTGTGGAATCTACTTTTTTCTTTCTTTTTTTTGCCAAAAAACTACGTTTGTAGACCTGTTCAAATGAATCTGTTCTTATGTTATATAATGGAATCTGCCACAGGTGTTATATATTTCTAATTAAAGGCCTACCATTAAAAAGAAAAAAAACGGAGGGAGGCTAAGTAACTTCCAAGAAGGATCATTCACTAATAAATGTCATTTATTTCAGTGAAATGCAAGAAATTTCACAAACAAGTCTCAAGTGGCTCTCAGATTTTAGCTTTCTAAAGTGAACAGAAGATAAATTAGTTCATTCAGCGGATCTGGTTGCCCGTCAAGTCATCTGTCTCGTGCTGCCTCAGGGAGGCTCAAAATCGAATTTCAGTTTTCAAGGGTAAACAGGTGAGAATTTAGCTCGCAAGGTTTTTAGGGATTTTACAAAACTTTGACAACCCTTAAAGGGCACTTTAAATTAAATGAGAGTGCTGGCTAAAGAATCGGGGCGTCCCCCACAACGTCACTAGGTGACTGATATCAACACAAAAACAATAATAAACCGTAATAACGGGAATGTTGGCACCATAAATCGGGCCATAGATCGGGAATGGTTTGACCTACGGACCTGTTGAGGGGCTCATTCGATTCCTCATGGAGTGTTCTTCAAAAAGAGTACAAATTTAGGCCACCTTGACTTTTTTTGAGGTTTTTAGGGATTTTACAAAACTTTGACAACCCTTAAACGGCCCTTTAAATTAAGTGAGAGAGCTGGCTCAAGAATTGGGGCGTCGTCGGACCAACACGGATCTTTCCTGAAAATTTCAGCTTTTTTGCTTCAGCCGTTTGGGAGATATCGTGCGTACGGCGGACGGACGGAAAATTGTCATTGCTGATTTCGATTTTACACCCTTTGAAATCATTAAATTTTCAGGGGGGGTTAACATTTTTTTTTTCAAGAGCGATTACAATGGTTTATTATTGAATAATAAACCAAAATACAATTTGTGAGCACCAAAAATTATCTCGATTTTCAATTGTTTGTGACTCCAAGAAGTAATTTGTGAGTCGAAATGCTGTGTCTCGCGACCTTGGAGTCTATGAAAATTTCTGTGCACGGTTTAGGATTTATAAGAGAAATTCTTGAAAATGTGCAATTTCCGCCCAATATGGAAACCCACATTTCGTATTCCACCCGATTTGAGATGGCAGACCCGGAATAGTCTTAATTTTCATTGTAAAAACTCAAACTTTTTCTACCACTCAATCGATTACTCTCCGAGCGGGCTTCCCAGACAGTCATGCTTAAGCGAAATTTTCTGCGTATTAAAAAACAATAAGCCCGTCGCTGTCTCGAGTCGAATCGATGACACTGGCGGGCCGTAGTTTGGAGGCCCCTGTTGTAAATTACAGGGCAAATCCAACGATCCAAAACTCAATCACATTAATATCCAGTTACAATATTCGATACCACGATTCAACAACCTACATTTCTTCCAACTAGTATTATTATTATTACCTTGAAGTTTCCTTTGTTAAAACCTAATGAAATAATTAGTTCTTCTCCTTAGTACTTTCTTTGGCCCGTTATTAAGAATCGCTAAATCCTGGTCAACAGGATAAAAAATAAGTTTTGGGTTAATGAACATTGTTGTCTTAGAAAACAGAGCGAAATTTCCTGTTAAAATCGCTAATAGCGTATATATAGGTTCAACAAAGATGAATTTCGCCTCATTCGTGGTGTGTGAACCCCACAGCTTACACCTTATCAACGAGCAAGATGCCAGCTGTATAATTTGGTAATGGAACGTTCAAACTTCTCCTCTGACAATATCAATTATATAGATAAGTGTCGAAGTACGGAGAAATATGACGGATTTTGGCTTCATGAGGCAAGCTACGTAGTAAAATTTGACTTGTAACGGTAGGAGAGCGTAAAGCTGGATTCACATCCATCCGGCAAGCTATCCGGAAAGTGAATAAGAGCAGCTGATTGGTTGGACACCAGCTGGGGAGAGGGAATATTTTTGAAGCAAACTGCACGCATCAGATTTTTCAAATATTTTTCGTTCCGGATGGCCAGTTCACTACTTGTTCAAAGGAAGGATGGCCACAATTGTCACCGTATTTCCAAACGAAATCTGAATCCTGCTTAACAGCGATGTAATGCATGATGAGCAGGGATCAGCAGTACCTTCCCCCGTTGTTCAAAGGAGGGATGGCACTATGATGGCTCATATTTAGACCAACACTTTTGGTTGAAATAAGAACCTCCATAGGGGAGGCAAATAAAAAGGTGCGCATTCCAACTAGTTTGAAAAACGTGAACATAGACAAAGTGGGTGCCCTGCGGTTTAAGGAACGACTATCCCCAATTCGCGAATGAACAACCACGAGTGCTACAAGTGCCAATCAAAGCTCACGAATTTCTCATAACCCAACATTTTACCAACGTAAAATTCTTCTTACCGAACCCCTCCAAGTGTTCTGTGATCACGTTCTACCGCTCTTCCCGTCCTCTCCTCTATGAATATGTGCTCTGTGGTGATCGGCTTTCACGGGTCGATGAGATTGTTGACCTTGGGGTGCTTCTTGATCAGCAGCTTTCCTTTTCACGCCACATCATTGGTGCAGCTGGTAAAGCAATGAGAGCCCTGGGCTTCGTTAAGCGGAATACTCGGGAGTTCAATGACATCCAGGCCATCACTGTTCTGTATAAGGCATTGGTCCTTCCACTATTGGAGTATGCCTCTCCCATATGGTCGCCATCTTACGCAGTACACAAGCATACTCTGGAACGGGTCCAACATAAATTTCTTCGGTATATTGCCTTCAAGCTTGGAATCCCTCAGGATGAAGTCGATTATGCTGCCCTGATGGGCGTGTGTCACCTTCTGCCCTTGGAGGGCCGACGTCCTGTGGCAGACCTGGTGTTTTTGCACAAGCTGTTGAATGGAGCAATCGTCCCGCCAGCACTACTCGGAGAGATAGGACTCCTGGTGCCTCGTCTCTCCGCACGCAGCTCTCCACCGTTCTACGTGAGTTTTGCCCCCACAAATTACCTTAAGGATCGCCCGTTGTGCTGCATACCCCGTTTAGCTAACTGCCTCGTTAATTTACACCCTGAGTTGGACTTTTTCAACAGTTCTGTTAGATTATTGAAGTCGTTAATTTTGTCTTCTCCAACATATTGATTTTTGCATCCATTTTCAAATCTTCACCATAGTTGTATTTCTTTTATATTTCCAGTGACTCTAAACTTTCTCGAAAATTCTCTAAAAAAAGCTGCTTGTTACTGCAACAATTAGCAACAGCAAATCCTTTTGACCACTTGGCCTTACCTTTGACAATTGAAACTTGAAGGTACTTAATAATGAGTCAAAACAAGTAGTACGGTCTCAGCCATGGATACGATTTTTCCAAAGAACGTACTACAAATAATTGATCTCTCTCACAATCTGTTTGAATCGGTTACTTTGTTTGGTTGATTTTTTGTTATAAATATCTAATTTACGTAGTAAATCTGGGGAATATACCCACTTTTACAATAAGATTTTATAATTCCAAACAAATGATGTACTACTATTTTCCTCCCCTAGATCAACCACACAATGAGTTGAAGTTGGCTTGGTCTCTAGCGCAAAATCTAGAATCCAATCACACCTTCGCCCGTTTGAAGGGTAAGATGAAAGCTTTTATCATTCTCAAAATTAAAAGATAGTTATGAATTATTTGGCATTCGGTATGGAGGATTTGAATATACCTTATCAGTGAACAAAAAGTTGATAAGTACCAAATCTGCTAAGGATTAATGTGGTGATAATGATGTGTTTTAAAAGACCTATTCAAATAGTTGCATATAAAAATATTGCCAATAAACTGCAAAACAGATATAAACGTTTTAAACGTAGTTGAATAACTTTCCAAAGTTTGGACTTTTTGGAATAGAATTGATTGGAATATATGAATATAGAAATACTAGGTTGCTAGGTGAAACCTATAACATGGAAAGGTCGAAAACATGACGTTTAAGTATATACATAACACGGACATAGTACGGCTCGATAAATTCCTTCCACCTCCTCGTTTTATGCCATAAAATATTAAGATATCTATTCGAATTATGTTCTATTGGTTTCATACCTTGGCGTATACCAGATGATTGGGGGAATCATCATGAGTTGGTGTTCCCGCTTGATTGCTGGACGATATCTGTTGGTTATCATTCTTCCTCCGCCCACCACCTTTATCAGAGCTCATTGTTACCATAGCCTCCAGTTCTGCAACAATTACATTCATTAGAAGTCGAATGAGATCGAGAAGGAAATTCTAAGCAACAAAGCTCTTTACAGAATGAAGGGCATTCACGAAGTATGAGAGGGGTCGTTATTCGTACTCAAGATCCGCCTGTTGGATGGATAAAGACGTTTTGTAATTACCCAACACACCTTATTGAGACACCAAATCAAAATGAATTCGTAGTTGAACGAAGGATGATTATTTTCAATGAGCATTAGTTGAAAAAGAACTAAAGAAATGGTAATCAACTTTGCAGGCTACAGAATAGGGAATCGCACCAAAATGTGGGGGAAGGATGTTTCTGGATGACTGCAGATGACAATTACTTCAATACTTTACGCTAAAAGACCCTGAGAAACCAATGGAAAGTACAACCGATTGATAGGCACAACCACTTGTCGAATCTGGAACTTATGAGATAGATAACTAAAACAAACGAAGTTCATTTAATTCGGAGGAGCACCTAACGAACTGCAATTCCCAAACACACAATAGGAACTCTAATACACGTAAAATTGAATCATACCTTTGTTAATTTATGCACTTTCACACTAAAACGAAACTAGCACATTACGTGTTGATTTGAATGGGGTAAGTATAAAACTAGCTCAAGTAATCCAAAAAAATAATAATTTAGTTAAATCCCAAGAACATTCACAATCCAACGAAAAAGAAACTTATGACATGAAACAATCAGCTGATTGGGTCATAGTTCCCCGATTCACCGCCTTTAAAATCGAATCATTTTTAAGAGATAAGGGCGTCGTATGGCTTTTCAATCCGATCCATAGATGGATGTGATTTGTATTTGCGCGCATCACAGCGGCAATAATATGAACTACCAGAGTATAGATGGAAATGGGTTACCAAGAGTTTTATAACTCAACAGGTTCAGAAATGGGAGGACAATACACGCACAGAATACTGGCACAACACTCCTAAGCAGAGGCAAACCAAGCGGTTCCTCTCTATTTCAAGGAAACGCGCAAAAGCCCTTCTATCATTGAGGTGCAAAGACCTTTGCAAACTTGTGGGTCTTCTTACTGGCCACTGCCCCCTAAGGTACCACCTTGACAAAATGGGTAAGGCCAGGACAATAGAATGCCGACTCTGCTGCGAAGAGGCGGAAACAGCAGAACACATCCTCTGTAATTGTCCTGCTGTTGCATCAACTAGATTCCGGCATTTCGGGAAGGGTGCCCTAATACCCACTGATACTGCCTTGGAAACGCCTGAAAACCTCCTACACTTTGTGAACGAAGAGTTTATTAATAAGGTTTTGAATTAAAATGGGGACAGCGTCACAATAGATCCTAGCAGTCTCAGTGACCTGGGGCTCCTCCCATCCCTTATCGGGGGGGGATAGATGGAAATAGAAGATATATGGATTCCAAAGGATTTGAATTATAGGTAAATTGGCAAGATCAGTGGTAAAACCGTTTTTATTTTTCTAGGGCATTTAAAAAAATGTATTTATCTTTATTACTTGATATGTAGTAAGGATTTGGACTTACTGCTATGGTTCAGTCTTAAGATTGTAAATTTAATAATGATTTATCACAGTATAATCATCGTTAACCAAAATAGAGGAGGTAAAGTTGACTTTTTTCATTAATGATTGAACAGTTGAAAGTAACCACTAAAAAATAATTAAAGGGAAATTAATTTAAAACGTTTTTTTTTTAGGTTTTACCCATTTTGAAATATGGTATTCTAATTTTAAAGTGATGTACTGAGCAGAATTTACTAACAAACATCAATTACAGTAGCTACCTGTGTAAATAGTTATTAAGAAAAAGTAGGTTCTTAGCTAAAATACCTGCATGACCTAAGTCACTCATATTATTTGCTCAGAGCAGTGGCGAAGGGGCTCCTTCAGCTTATGAAAATTTTCTGGACACAAAATTTGGTTGTGCTGTTTTCAGTTAACTGAGGTAGGTGTGGATACGTGCTTGACTCTTCATTCCCACTCACTCTAAGGGTGCAGGAATATCACCAGGGGCTATTGCAAACGCACCTAGTAAAAGATCCACTATTTTTGTTCAACAAGTGGAGAAACGCAGTAGGGTGTTTTAGAACTGGGTTTGCAAAATCTATTTAGTACTAGTGACAGTTCAGACTGCACCCTAGTATCTAGCTGATGATTGTTTGAAAACGGTGTTCTCAAATAATGTAAACTGGCCAATCATGAATAACTTTGAAAACTGATGCAGTGAGTGATTAACTGATAAAGAAACTATAATAGTCCCCCGGGGTGTGCTAAAATACTGACCATGCTCCAGTTTTTGCGAATTCTCTGATCAGTTAATCAGATGTGCAGACTTTAACTGCCCCATATAATACTATATCGGGTGACTTTGGAACATGTGCTCACAGCCATCTGATTGGTCAAAACCAGTGGCAGCTCTGCCCTGAAACCCGGGGGTCCACAAAGACCATAACAAATAAATATGAAGGGAACATAAGACAAAAATGTGTTTCCTATGCCAAATACAAAGTTTAACTACCAGTATGCAAAGGAGATTAATCTTGTCCGTTTTCTAAGCATCAAATCGTGAAACAAACGATTCAATCCTACCTTTAATATGAGTTCAATAGTAGATATGTAAATTCTTACCTCACATCCACCTTTTTGAAGCACTGAGGGTTGAGCTTGCGAATTGTGGAACAATTTCTGCTGCCTTCGAAGTTTGTTGCAGTCATGTCAATACTGGCATTATACACAAGGGTTGGGGACAATCAACTGATAACAGGATAAGAGTGTGTTCTGGTGATTAGATACACGTATTCTAGCAGATGGGCAGACGACTAGGCCTGCTCCCTGAAATTAACTTATGGCGCTCTCATTGGTTCATTCTTGGGACTCTATCCCATCTGACAGCGAGCCCCCCTCCCCACCAAACTCATGACTCCACCAACCTCTCATCCATCCTGAGGAGTTTGGTGCAATTGCAAAATTGAAATTCAGTACTTCAAAATGAAAACTTTCCCTCAAATGCAACGCTTATGAGGATATTTTGGTTTAAAAAGTTCCATGTCCCAGGATGGATTTCCAGTCCATACCTTATTTTTATGAATGTACTAGTTTAAAGGCCCCACTACACAGGTTAAAAAGAAATAGGTGAATATATTATTGAGAGTTCCTCGCCTTGTAACTCTCCTAGAATAAGAAACTCATCGAAGTAAAGGATTCTAACACACCCAGCCAGCCCTCCTTCAAAATAACACTTCTTCTCATATTAAGCGTTGTTACAGCAATCTTTAGAAACAGCATCTTTAATTCCACCGAGACTGGAATTGTGCTTTCTCAAGAGCATCATGTTCACAGATTTTTTTAAACATCTGTCATCAGGATCAGTGCCATTAGATCTAATGGAAATGATCATACGATCTCAGAGACACCTAAGATTTAAAAAAATTATATTTCTGAGTACGTAAATTTCAAAGATTATTAATTGTTTCCTTTTGGCAACATGAAGATCAGCACCAGCTTAGTATAATAGGGACAATAATAAGTAAGGATTGACGAAAACAAACAAAAATAAGGTGAGAGAGTTTTAATTAAATAAAAAGACTTACATATTTCGGAATAACAGAGCTAGAATAAACCCACGAAGAATTTCACATTCCACTAAAGAAATGCAGCATAAAGCTGCCTACATAATATTAAGAGGTAACAAGTATTGGGATTACGATCTTTCTCTGTAGGAACGGATGTGGACAATTACCCAGACGGGAACAGCCAAGAAAGAAAATGCCATTACAGTGCTGTACGCCACTTTCTCCTGAAAACAGAAAATGGGAAAACAAATGATTTTTTAAAATATTTTTGGGCTTGGGCATATAAGGTAAATATTGTGAATAAATGAGCCTGGCAACAAGTAAAAACGCTGCAAATTCTTTCACTGGGGTTTATTATTCAATTGGCTTGCGTTCATGATTTGAATTTCCACTAAGCTTTGGAGTGTGCGTATTTCACAGGTGATAGAGCGATTATTGAATCTCAGGAGATATGCATAGAGCACGTAAATCTGTTCTCAACCAAAATACCTATTTGGATTGATCAGTTGATCATATTTGTGTGCCTCCTGAAATTCAATAATCGCTCTATCACCTGTGAAACACGCACACTCCAAAGCTTAGTGGAAATTCAAATCATGAACGCAAACCAATTGAATAATAAACCCCAGTGAAAGAATTTGCAGCGTGTATCAGAATGCTTCAACCCGTGTATCGGCTACAAAGCCTTTTAGGAGTTCACTCCAGTATCCACATTACTACATCACTAGGTTACTGATATCAAAACAAAAACAACAATAAACCAAAATAACGCAAATGTTGGCACCATAAATCGGCCCATACATCGGGAATGATTTGACCTACGGACGTCGGGAAGGGCTCATTCGATTCCTCATGGAAAGTTCTTCAAAAAAAGTCCAAATTTAGGCCGCCTTGACTTTTTTTGAGGTTTTTAGGGATTTTACAAAACTTTGACAACCCTTAAAAAAGGGCACTTTAAATTAAGTGAGAGAGCTAGCTCAAGAACTGGAGCGTCGTAGGACCAACATGGATTTTTTCCTGAAAATTTCAGCTTTTTTGCTTCAGCCGTTTGGGAGTATTCGTGCGTACGGCGTACGGACGGAAAATTTTTTATTGCAGATTCGGATTCTACAACTCTTGAAACGTAAACCATGAAATTTTCAGGTGGAGATCGAATTTTTTTTTTCACGAGCGATTACAATGGTTTAGTACTGAATAATACCAGCCATGTTTGAGGGAGCACACAGCTTCCTCGTATTTGTTCCGTGGTTGTATATATACTTGAAATTTAGGTATTGAGAGGGAAGATAAGAAAATAAATAAACGATTAATAGTTACACGAAAGACTCGAAGAAATAGGAAAAGTATCTTGCTCACTCACGATTTATTTTGTGCTACTTTCAAACTGCCCCAAAACGGATTTCAATGGTGGATTCGAGTCTTGTTCATCTCGTGAACACTGTAATTCACCTTCACTATTACTTAGTGAATAGAGGCCAACATTCAAAAACACGTGCTGACCAGGGAAAGCTTCAGAGGGAAAATTTATTAATTGTAATACTGAATGTAGCTATTGATCTGAATTGGTGTAATTCAATTCTTGGTACTTAATGGTTCAATTCTTTAGTATTTAGGGCTCAATTACCTCTTTACGGGAAAGAAAAAGTAAAAACAAATTGTTAAAACAGCGTAACATTTGATTTATGACAGAAAAGTAAGTAATTTGGTGTTTTTTTTCTATTAACACATGCCCAGGATTCTGTACACTTAAAAATGTAAATTTGGATGGTTTCAAGAAGGGCTATAAAATATCTTACAAATACAGACAACAACTGCAAACCAACAAATCATTATTTGGCCCACTGTCGTTCTGGCAATTGTCGCGTGTTTCCACCACGGTGAACAAGAGTATGCTGGTATGTTGTTTACGTATTGGTTACTGCAAAGTGAAACGGTAAAATTGCAGAAAGGGAATTTGCTCGAATGCAGTTCGTTCGTATTTCCCTTTGGCTGAATCACAGAATAGGTAACGCACACTTCTTATCAGGATGTATCGATGTGTACTTTCATATACGAGTTACAGTCAAAAAGTTCCCGGAATTGAGTTCCATATATGCACAGCGTGATTGCCAGCGAGAAATTAGTTGTGCAGCAGTTGGTACCACTTCAGTGGAAGGGATTTCGGGACGATCTGTAAACAAAGAACTTTATGTGGAAGTTCTTAGGCGCCTACGAGATGCCATCAGGAGGAAACGCCCTGAAAATGGGCGGAAAACAATTGGGTTTTGCTCCATGATAACGCCCCTGCACATGGGTCTCTGTTAGTACGTAATTACTTAGCCAAACACAGTGTTACTGCGCTAGAACATCCACCTTACTCGCCCGACCTCGCTCCTGCCGATTTTTTCCTGTTCCCACGGCTGAAAACATCATTGAAGGGAAAACGATTTGCAGATGCTGAGGTTGTGAAACAAAATGCGACAAAACAATTAAAAGAGATAACAGAAAATGAGTTCCAAAAATGTTTTGAACATCTGTATGAACGTTGGGGCAAGTGTGTTGTTGCAGGAGGAGCTTATTTTGAAGGCGAATAGGTTTGTAACCTTTTATCTTTGTTCAATAAATGTATTTAAACAAATTCCGGGAACTTTTTGACTGTACCTCGTATATACGATATATATTTGTGGCGTAGTGCACAGCGTTAACACATTCTGATCCATTTTTCCAACTGATAAAGGATTGATGTAGGATATTTTCTTGTTTTTGAGATGCGAGCGTAGCGAGAATACAGTCCACCAAACTAGACAAATCACATTCGAACACACATCGAAAGCGTGAACCTATATCGATAGGAGACATTTGGTTTTTAAATATGACGACGGTCTTATCAGGAAGGGGTCACCTATTCTCGACTTCTACCACATGAATAAATGAACTCGGGCAAATGTATATCTTTATGCTGGGGGAGAGGAACTGGCTACCGGGACAAGGGACACCTACCTCATTTCACCGTACTACAATTTAAACTTCCAACACCTTGATCTACACTCTTATTCTCTTTACCATTCAAATACCGAATTAGTTCTCCAATTCCCATTTTAGCTTTATTCGTGACACCCTACACTTCAGCGTCACGTGAATCGAACGACCTTGGAGCTGTCCTTAAATGTGATAGTGTGCTTTGTGTTTTTCACCGCACAGAGCTTGAACAAAGTTATGTATCGTTGAGTTAGTCTTCACTTCGTCACATCGTGAGAAGGAGCACGAGTATAGGTCAATCCAATTTAGCCAACTATCCGCACTTCAATTAGCAATAAATTAAATGAAATTTGAACACAAATGGAGGGCCACTTTAATCCCCTTCGGTGATTCGTAAAAGTTAGCCCACCCTAAACTAAGTGAGTCACCCTATCGTCTATATGTAAGTAGACGTTACACGATTGCTCACTGGTTTTGATTATTATTGAAAGTAAGTCCACGACAAGTGAAGATAACAAACTTTTCCGAAAACTTACACAATTTTAAAATAAAACTAGGTAGAGCAGTTTCTATTAGACTTTGGATGAGGGAAATCGAAGAAAAACCCCTATCGTCGCAAGAAGTCGGTAAGATGCAGAATAATTCTGGTTGAAATTTTAATCAATGGTAGCAAAAATGAGGAATAATCAATTTTTTACCATCAAGGTCATGCAAAAGTTAAAATGGGATTTTCGAGAATCACGATCTGAAATGTGGGTCATTGACAGATCTTTACGTTGGAAAACAGCCCTTGACAAATTTCGTGTCGTGACTTAGGTCACGTAGGCAGGGTGGGCTGGTTGACCCTACTACGCAGTACGGCAAGAAAGAAGTCAATAACCCTGAACTTAGCGCTTCATGACAAAACGGGAGCCAGTCAAATTTGTATAGAATGAACAATTTTGAAATCTATAATAGGGATCTGCCTTGACAAGGGTGTATAGAACAAGTATTAACGATACAGGCGAGATATTCGATTTTACAGAAATGTGGGAAAAAGGAACTTACGCCCATCGAGACCCTCTGAGTTGGTGGTCCAGAGACGAGTGTTCTCGTTTGATTAGGGATGAGCCCTCTCCTGAGGAGCCCAACAGCCTGAGAAAGTGGTCGCTGCATCTTTCTTGATTATAAATTGGAAATGTTGAAGGGAAAAAACGGATGAACCGCAGTTCGACAAAAATCTTGTTCCACAGAAATAGCTGGTTATGAAAATTTTTCAAGATGGTGGGGACGGGAGAGGCAATCATCTGTTACATGGATGTTAACATTTCGATCCGTAAGATCCATGAGCTAACCTGTTGGATCAAAAGCAACACTTTATAATTCCGTATCCTACTACTTGCTTAGTTGCGTTGTGAATACATTTTGAATATTGCGAATGTTGTAATGGCGCATACGACTTCCTCTTCGTCACTATCGGAAATAATTTGTTCGTAATATCAGTTTGGTGTAAATAGCGCTAACAGAATAATTTATGTACACTGAAGCCCTGGACCTCACAAAAGGTAGGTACTTTACAAATTGAACAGCATCACCTATTTATCTTGTTAATCACTTCATTCATTATTTCTCCAGTTGATCCATAATATTTCAACAACGAAAAAATACTTATGTATTTCAAGCTCCCTCCAAAAGCACATCTACCTACCTAATTTGTAAAGTTCGAGGATACTCTTGTATAGAACGTTATATTCCTATTTCTTAAATGCCTAGCAAATGATGTTCAGATAGAATTGAGGGGAGGAAATTGAGTCTAGTTCCAACATGAACGGCATGAGTACACCCAGCAGGGGAAAGGACTACCCGAGTGCACCTGCACAGACAGGACACCCAGAAGGCGTCAGTACACTTGGTATGCACCAGTACTCCCAAAGAACAAACAGAAAAAAAATTGGGTGTGGCACATAACTTCCTCGTATCCATAACATGACTGTATAGATCATTGAAAATTATTATTGACTATAGAACTTCGTTCAATCAAGCTCAAGGCTAAAACTTTCTTCTTATTTTATCTTTATTACTCACGAGGACCATCTTTACATCAGTCCAAACAATCCCTGAAAATTTCATCGAAATCAGTCATGAACTCCCAGAGTTATGCGTGTAACAAGGATTTCACATTTGCGGATGCGCACAGGCTACTATTGATCCAGGGATCATGAAACTCATAGGGGACCATCTACACATCAAACTGAACAATCCCTGAAAATTTCATCGAAATTGGTCAAGAACTCACGGAGTTATGCGCATAACAAGGATTTCACGTTTGTGCATGCGCAGAGGCTACTATTAAGCCGGGGGGGTCATGAAACCTGTAGGGGACCATCTACACCCCAACCCGCACAATCCCTGAAAATTTCATCAAAATCAGACTATAACTTCGTGTAGTTTTGCCCGTAACAAGGATTTGCTGACAGACAGACACGGAACCAAAATTGTTCAGAAAGGTCTGAAACGCAAAATGCGAGTGGAATTTTTGATTTTGGAGACAAACAAATTTTCAGATTCCAAAAGTGAAAACAATGCTTCTGTTACCTTGGTTGACTCGGAAGCAATAAGGAGCATTTGACAGATTAATAGTACAATTTCAGAATAGGAACATCGTTGTCATAAAGTTACAAGTCCTCCTACTTCCTTCATCCCTTGCTCCCGGGTTTTTGAAAAACATGACTAGCTTAAAAGTGACAAGTTGAATTTAAAAATACCTACCTATTTACCTGAATTTACCGGTGGGCCTCCTTCTCTGCGCTGGGTGTACTGCTGTACCCAACCAATTCCAAAATCCCACATTTTTCAAACTCTTTGTTGTTGGCCCCCCGGCCTCCTCTCAAACACCCCCAGAGAAGGTAATTCAAAATGGGCAGGACACATCAACCCCCCAGGACTTGGAGGACGTGGAGGAGTGGTGGGGCGGAGTTACCCCCAGGATGGTGAGATTTGTTTCCTCTCTCTGGCGTCGACGGATGGTAGGGGTAGACCACAGGGTGGGGGAGGGCTGGCCCTTCAACCAGTCATCGGCAGCCATTAGCTTTTCTGCTCTGGTCGAAGTATCATCTCCCGTAAAACCCCCCTTACCATCCTCTTTGTGACAGTGGTGTAATGACAGAGTTCTTGCCAAGCTTTCTACTTCAACAGCTCGTTAGGAGCTCGGAGCTATTTGTGCTAGTCATCATTCGAAGTTGTGTTGTTGGCCAGTGGTGAAGGCCCTAGAGTCAACGTGTCTGCGTTCAGATACTGCACTTGGCCCCCTGGAGCTGCAGCTCGTGGTCCTGGACTTTCTGCTTGCACCCCTCATCACCAGTATAAGGTACATACTGCTCTTGTGTTTTATATGTACTACTGCTGCTCGTAGGTTTATTGTTGTATCAGTTTCCACCCCCTCAGGGTCCAAGCTCGTACAGCTCTTCATTGCTCGTTGGATATACGTTTGTGCTTATCTCAACACCATCAGGGTCTGAGCTTGTAGAGCTCGTCATTGCTCGTTGTATTATCAGCCATTCTTCACTGCCTCACGGTGCTTGTAGGCTCACAAGCTCAAGTTATCTTTTCACTTTTAGCTATATATAGCTCATAACTATAACTCATCGTTTAGTTGCCTAGTTGTAAGCTTGTTGTATACACTCATACCATTCCCCTAGTCTGTAAGTTTGCCTTAGCCCGTAAGCTCGTCTCTATCAAACTTTCATATTCTAGTCATAAGCCATTGATATACACATTCTTTTATACCTTTGTTTTGTGCTTGCGAATGCTCATACTGTTCAATAAACTGCTCGTTTGTGAATACGTGTCGATCCTTCACCTTGCTCACCCTGCAGCTCAGGTTTTTTGACCTCCTTCTATTGCAAACCCCCCCAAGCTCGTATATTAAGACCCTTCAGGGCCGCTACCACACCAGGGAAACCCCAAGTTCTTCAAGTGCAGGGCTAATAGATCAACGGGGGGCTTACATTGTAATGCTATTCGTTTTTGTAAATGGTTCCTGTGCAGGTCTCCTTAAAACTGGAGCAAAAGATCAGCTTTCTAACGGGCGTTTTTTAGTTGCACTTGAATTGGATAGAGGAGATGAGATTTTGATGAGGAAGATCGTGCGTTTTGACGGTGAAATTGACGTTTTTCTCTCAAAATTTGGTTTGGCATTGGATTTTACGTTCTGGTTTATTATTTTCAATAATGAACCTTTGTAATTAATCTAGAAAAACCCTTCTTAACAACCCCCAACGTTTGTTCTATTATATTGCAAGATGCGTAGAATTCGAAAATTGAAAAGAAAATCTGTCCTTCCGTAGTAAGTCACCAGGAGATTTTTTCTTTTTTTTTTAAACTACTGAACGAAAGTTAACGAAACTACGGCATCCAGCCTGCGTGACATTACCCACCTGCGTGGGATTCCCCCACCCTCCCCTACTTTTATTTGTAGCAAAGAAACTTTATTAACTGGTTCTTAACAGAAAACAAGAAATTCACCAGCTGTTCAAGAAAACCCAAGTTCTTCCGTTTCATTCTTTGTTGGATACAATTAGGTACCATTATTACGATGGCTCGAGTGATTAAACCGGTTTTGTAAAGAATTATCAGCTCCAGAGCTGTAGAAAGACGTAATCACACAAGAAACCAGTTCGGCATCACCATAAAGGGTAAATAATAACTCAAATTTTCATTATATAATCTTGTACTTAGAAAGTACCATCTATAGAACCACTTTTAAACTAGGAGTGCGCACATCAGTTTTTAAAATCTACATAAACCTAATGCGATAACATTAACACAGTAAGATTTCTTCATTATGCGATTTATAATAATATATAATCCTAACTTTCAATTTCATTCACAAATCTGAATTTAATATATTTAATCTGATTGTATAAATTAGGCATCAATAATAAATAGGTAGGTACACCGTTTTTGTATACATATACCGTTTCATGTATTCTGTTTTTTTTTTTTTTTTTGGAAAGTCAGGTAAAATTTTGCAGATGTAATTTACAAACCGAATTAAAGTACGTTATACTACTCATACCAATAACATTAGCTGAATTTTCTATCATGAACGAGTACAAATGTCGACTACACTAATCACATAGTCGCGTCATCATTTTGTGTAATGGTCAGCTGATTATGAGAAAGACTAAGTACATTCTAAAATGGGTTGGAACAACGTAAGCAACGTTTAATTAATTGTTTTAGTTTGAATCAAAATAAAAGCGAAAAATATTAGTATTCTCATCGTAAAAAGCTACAATATCGTTCAAGATTTTTTTTTTATTTTTTAGCGGCATTCTCAATAGGTACCTCATTAACATCAATAGGAGCCTAACAGCTTTTGAGTAGGTCTATCTACGCTAGGTCATATCAACAAGTAAACTGTAAAAAGAGTTGAACAGTTCCTACTAAGATCTACACATATTCCAAAATGTGCTTCGATTGTTGGCAATAGTAGATTCATCATCAATGATTCAATTCTGAAATCGTGTGCCGTAAATGTTACTCGTAAGAAATGCGATTGTTTACGTACTAGTCATGTGACACTCTAAACAAATGGCCACCTGAAAATGAGTTTCATTAATAAACCTGTAAATGAAATCTGAATGTATGCGAAATCGAAAATTTGGTCAAATTTGTGGTTGACTGTGTTAGATTGAAGAAGAGTTAGTATCAATTTGGAAAGGTCTGAAAATAACACATTCATTTGGTTTTAATTCTATGGTAAGTATGGGAGAACTATGTGTAAAACTTCTTGAAAGTTATACATATTTTCAAACATGTACCCTTACTAATTACTTCTCTTAACATATAGATCACACAATTGTTAATAATGGCAATTTATTCGATAACATTGAATTTTGTAATTAATACAACGGTAATAATACAACATTTTTTTTTCGTAAACTTAGCAACAACTTATTTAAAACTAAAATAATCGAAGTCACAACAAATTGATTTAGTAACAAGAAAAATAGCAGATCTCATACCACGACATAAATCTTAACGATGATACAATTTAAATGCTAAGATCACATTACATATAATTTATGTATTTTGACAAAACCGTTCGTTGTCATATGGCAAACACTGATTAATCGGTCTCGCATGAAAAAATCTCCTCTCATATCTTAAATTTTCAATATTACTGACAAAAATTTACTAGTTTTTGTAATGCTTCGCAAGCGATGGGTACGCAAACTTGCCACGATAAATTTTTTAAGAAGTATCTCAATCACCCGTGTGACATTTTCGCCACCTATAGTGTGCTACGTTTACTAGAGCTGATATGCATAAAATATTTCGCGTTGGTTCAAAATTTGAGGATGGTTCCACATAATCATAGCAGGTACTCACTAAATAGACATTGTATTAATTTTGTTAAAATTATCATGTGATGATCTCATATAAATTGTGAGTTTAGCTTACATCTTCATACGTATCTTCAATTACACTTTGCTCATTAGTAGGTTTTGCATGTTAAGTTGGTTTAAATTAAACGTCAGGTACTTGGATTGTGGTGTTATTCTTCATCCTTGAGGTATCGCATCGAATTATGTGTAATCTTACTGTTCCCATTGAATATTAAATACATCAGGGTTAGTACATTAAATACATCAGGGTTAAATACATTAGGTTGTCGGACTATAGTTCGATGTTATATGGTTATGGTCTGAGCATATAACTGTTTTGGTTCAAAGTAAATCATGGATGACATAATAAACAGTTGGCTTCAATCATCTTCCTTTTAATTGCTTGTAATCGACCTATCGATATCCAAGAATAGTGACTGATCATGGGAACTATTAGCCGATCATAGATCATCAAAGGGCCATGTGCGGTTACCTAACTGGCAATAGACACTTAATCATGTTTAGTTTAGAGATTCAATATCGCGATGAATTTTCAAAGTAACACCATAATTAGATGATGAAGGTGCAGTGATACCTACTAATTTCTAGCTATGATAATTGGAAAACTAGATTGCTGGAACCAGTTATTAATATTTTCTTATAATTCCACGTAATCTACCTACAAGAAACTGATCATGGGAACTATTAGCGATCATGGACAATATCAATGGACCATGTGCGATTTCCAATCTGACCGTAGACACATGAACATGTATTGGTGTTGAAATGCAACATCCCGATGCATCTTCAACATTTCAGCATAATTACGAGATATTATGATGAAAGTGCAGTGATACCTATAATTTTTAGCAACACATTTGAGGAATCAGCAGCCGATCATCGGAAATCTAGAATGAAGGAATCAATTATCAATATATTTGATCATAGATACGGCTGAGTTTTCAGATTGTTCATATTAATGCTGAGTGCGTTGCACCTAGTTTATTTATCGTCGTTTCTCTACCTACTCAAAATAGATGATACCAAATAAATTGGTGTCTACCTGATTTTCTAATGCGCCTAAATTCATTAGCCTGATTGGTTTAAAAAGTATAATATTCAAACAATCACATTTGATTAAACTTATTAAAGAATAACATAGCTGGAGATAACTTTGTATTCGATGTTCAGAGCAATACTGAAATTAAACTCAAGCCAGGATTCAAAATAAAAACAGCGAAACCCACGGCAACAATGAACTGGGAATGATTTCACAATCGGGATGCCATATGGCAACAAAGGTAAGCGCTTTAATTACACATTCACTAAAAGTAAAGATAGATTTCATAATGAGAATCCCAATAGATCCTTAATTCTGAAAGTCACAAAAATACTGTTAAAGTTACCCGTTTCAACAAATAGTTGCATGGAATAGATAGGTGAAACACTAAAGCGATTACTTATGCTAATTAGAACTGTGGTCCAATTTTTTTTTTTTTACAAAATAAAGAAATGTACAATAATTGAAATAAAACGTTCAAACAACCTCTACAATACTGGTAGGTACCTACCTACGTAGATTTTTAAGAAGGAATGGGGTACTCCCACTTGGCATAGGCTCGAAGTTTCATAAAATATTTCGATAAAAAGTATTATAAAAAGTGAAAAGAGTAACGAATGTCATTAGTTTAAAGATAAAATTACCCTGTGAATACCTCGAAAACAAAAATTTATTTCTATGTAAGTAACAAGAGAAGATATGAGAAGAGCGTAGGAAGGAAACTAAGTTGAAATAAAATCTTTTGAGTGGGAAAACAGCTTAGAAACATGAAGGATTTGTATTTTGGGACACATGGGACCTACGGGGTTAAACAGAAGTTTATTCATGACAGATTTGAGTTGACTACAAGAAGGGCAAAACTTGAGACAGAAAACTCTACATTGAATGCGAACATTCGCCTCGTGCTAAGTAAAGTGAGAGCGTTAAGGTCGATCCATACACACCCGTGACGTGACAGTACAGTGACAGAGCCGTGACGTGACAGTACAGTGACAGAGCCGACTTGCAGGTGATTTCACTGGACGTGATTTGTGCTCCATCATCTATCAATTCCTTGTAATACTTCACGAATTTCCCTTTCCGCCCCTCTTTTTCCCCATGCTTGATTCTTTTTCTGGTTTTCCTCGTGATTTTCTTCATCCAAAATCAAGGCGATCACAACAAGTTCATAGTCTGAAAATACCATGTCCAAGCGACTTCACTGCCACGGCATTAGAAACACTGACCAGTGTGAATAACGATCACGGACAGTGAAATCACCTGCCGGTCACGGTACTGTCACGTCACGGGTGTGTGTGGATCGACCTCTAGAACATGTATACACACATGTACATGCATTTTACATTTAGGATGGTCAATATTCGTGCGCACTCAATGTACACCTTTTACTTTAAATGCCTTAATGGATTTTCATGAGGACCTAGAAAAAATTTGAATGACACAAATAAGTAAGTTGTCTTTGCTGTTTCTTTTAGGGGTGTTTTTTCTGGACTGCTCCCCAGATCGCAATCTCATTATTACCCGTGTTCGTGTTCATGAATGTCCTATTGTACAATAGTGATCTGATGACTGATTATCAGACACGCAAATTCCTCAAGTAGGATCACATGTCTAATGACAAACATCACAGACTCTAAGAAAACATATTTCATATCACATGTTGATATATTCGTTATTGTAAGTATCTAGATAGGTAAATAAATAATGAACAAGAAATGAGAAAAACCAATCAATAAAGGCCTTTCGTAAAAATAAAAGACTGTCAGAGTTTTTTATAATGTACGAGAAAATGTTGCCATACTTGGATACATTTATACAGATCTTGAAGAGGGAAATTTAATAATTTTGTTTATTTTTTATCAAACCGATAAATTAGACAATTTTTGATGAAATCCCGTCAAAAGTTCTTCTGTTCCTAAATTAGTGAGACTCAGCTTTTTTTACTATTATGCACCCACTTAAACTGTAAGTACATACTTGGATAGATGACGAGAAAAACGGTAGGCATTCATGACAGGTAAAACAACGTACTTGAAATTGCAAGAAATTTCAGATTTCACCCGTTCGTCACCTGGTGATAATTGGAATAAAATCAAATTTGTAATCTTGTTAGGATTGAACAGTTTTCAAACTTCAAACTAATAATTACATTTTTTGGTTCAAAATTCAAACGTTTTTTTGTCATTTTGATTGGACTCATCGTTAGCTAAAACGTGTCATGGTGGTAAGCCACCTTGACTTTTACATTTTGTATTTCAAACTAATATCTCACAACCAACTATTTACTGCCACTTGTGAAAATTATGGCAGATCCCACTGCAAATTGAAGACTCTCTGATTAACCTGTACAAGAAAGATTTTTTTTAGCTTGAATATACGGCTAGTTGCCGGGTACAACTTTCTCACTAATAAACACTGAAAATGATTAAAAGCTGACTCAATTAAAAAATGTTTTCAAATAGCATTAAAAGAAACAAGTTCAACTACTCCGGGTTTTGTATTTATCCCATTTTAGCCCCATTTATTTAGGTGAATATTTTGTCTTTTTGTGTTTGGTGCACAGGAAAACACAAGCAAGAAATTAATCTTAATTTTAGTTTGATGTTCCAGGTTTAGCTATAAAATTTCAATTACGGACATCCAATATGATTCTCATTAAATTCAGGCATTGTAAAGATGTCAGGTAATAGAAGGTCAAACAATAATGTTGAGAAGTCAGTAGGTGTCATAAATATAATCAGTCATTAGTTCATCAGAGCCTTGAGGGTTGAATCAGGTCAAACGATTCGAAAGCACCTCAATTTAATAGCAACGAGTATACAAACCAACGAGGTTAATGTGGATCCTGAAAGACCATTTTCAGTTTAAAGTTCAGTTTAAATAACCTCTCTCGCTTTTTCACTCTTTTAAGGAAATGTTTGATTCACACTTTGCCACAAAAACATGTATTGTTAGTTACAAACAACAATTGTTCAGAATTGGATTTTCAATGGTTCAATTCGTCGAATATGATCGATATCGTTATAACTTGCCGTAGAGGTCAGGTATTGCCTGTGGAGCAATCAAAAGTATGGAGAGCTGACCGCACAAGTTTGTGTTATTTCAAGAGAGATATTACTATGTGTTCAATTAGAACTACATCCACTGTATTAAATGCAGAAAACTTTTTTTTGCCAAAATTCTTGCTGCTGGATTTTCGGAAGTACAAGTAGAATACGAAAATCTAGAGGTTCAGCAAGGGTCAGCAGATATTGAAGTTAATTAGTTAATTTATTAATTATGAATGCTTTGAAGAGTCAGTACGTGTAATTCTTGTTTCAAATGAAGAAGTTAAGGCCTTGGAGGTACGAGTATAATGCGGACCAAAATGTGTTGAATACTTGAAATTGCACCAGTATTCTCATAGTACGTCCTCGTCACAAAAAATATGCTCCCGTGGTTTGGAATTCTGGAGAAATGATGATAGCCAAGGTTGTCGTAGATGGTCTTGTGGAAATCTTACTAACTTTTCCTGAGGACCGCGATTTCATGCGGCACGACAAAAGTCAGGAAACAAAAATCTAATAAGGACTTTCAGGATCTAGCAGGTACCACCTCGTCACATTCAAACGTTGAATGAAGATTATGTATCAAAATTTGCTTATTTTATCAGTTACCCGGTTTTGAATTTAGACTATCCGAGCATTGTTCATCAACACTGTTTGCAAACAGTCGCGAGCAAGGTGCTCCGGCGGTGTAAACAGTAGCCCGAGACGAGCAGAGTTCGCGAACTCTGTTCTCGAAAATTATGGAGCGCTCGAGCTTGTTCCGCAACTTGTCGGTAAACCCGAGAATCATAAAAGGGATTCAGTGTTCGTTGCGGGTCCGGTGTGAACGGCATTTTTGCGAGAGCACGGGCGGCGGGTGATATTATGGAGCGGGACAATAAAAAATGCCTTGAACTAATTGGGATGTACGAAGAGAAGGCAGAGCTTTGGCAACCCGACCATAAATACCGCCACAATAAATTGAAGAAAAATGATGCTTGGAAAGACATATCCTCCAAACTGGGAATACCTACTGAATTGGCGAAGGGAAAAAGCAGCACAAATAGCAAGCTTGGATAACGCGGGTGCCATGTTCGTACACTTTTGTAGGAGCTTGGTGGAATGCTCGAGAACTATATAGTGCTCGTTCGGGCGTGCTCCACCGTTGTAAACGGCAGCCCCCCCCCCCCCCCCCCCGTACTTGTTTGCAAACATTCTTGAACAGTGCTCAGTTGGTGTAAACGCGCCTTAAGACGAAATTTTGATGGAATCTGCTCCACTCTGTATGTGAGCAATTTTGAAACAATTCTTACTGGTGAATGCCGCATGAGGCAACTCCTGGTGTTCAAACGCCTTTCATAGACTGTCACCTCACCGTTCCGAGTTGTTCTAGTTTCCACCTGGCTTTCTTTATGGATTTAAAATGGACCATTAAAGGTTTTTCCACCATAGGTATGTAGGCCATTATAAAGTGAAACCCCACATGTCACACAGGTTCATCCGTGTATTTGGTGGCAGCAGAAACTTTTTACTTTAGATGGGGAAGGTAAGAAAAGTGCTACGCTTGCATCGTTTACGATGGGTTTTTACTCAACATCGTAAAAACTGCGGAGGGCTGGATTCGCTCCCACCGGTTGCCTCTGTCTCGCAAATGCGTTCAAATCTAGGTGGCCATTAGCATAAACTCTTAAAGCGTTATCTAAGGAGGCCTCGTTTTATGTAGATCAACTGTCTTTTCTCTTAAGGCCTGGAGGCGAGGACACTGTATTTGAGGGGCAGATTAACCCAAATTTCAGAGTCACATTTTTTCTTGCATCGTTTTGCATACCATTTTCATTCGTCGAACAGCCTGGTTCCCTCTGTTGGCTTTTGACTGGACCGGGGTGTGTTTCAGATTCGAGCTTAGTTTCGGAACTATTGTTCGCTATTGATAACAGATATAATTATTGGTGGTTGGCATACATAATGTGTCGCGACAATTTCTAAATGCAGCAAACATTCTACAAAATGATCTGCACTTCTTGCCAAATGAATAAAACTCTTCATGTATATAATTAAAACCAGAAATAACCAAACTTCCAGAGAGAAGATGTAGAAACGTGGGCACTCGCATTGAGAACACAGTTAATAATCATTACGTAGCCGCTGTAAATAATGAAATCACATTTTAACAACGTACAAATAACTCGTTTTTTGAGATTTCTGACAGATTAATTGATTCTTATGGATTCAACAACCAAAAGTTCATCTGTGATTTCTCACAGTCCATGTCCATTATTTCTGAGAACCACCACTCAGAGAGGATTCGAAAAAGGTTAGTTGGATATCGATTTTCTACTAATTATTTTGTCTTTCTATCGACACTCTTTCTTTATTTTAATAAATTCGTAACATTACATTTGGAAAAGGTATCATCTTTTCAAGAAACAGTTGAATCCATTTGGCCGAAGATGTAACTCATTTCGTAAAAGTTTAATTGAGGTAGGAAATGATGTACAATTATTTTGTCAATGGTGGCGGGCGTTTACCCCAGGCGTGTCCAGGCTATAATAGACCGATGTCCAATTATGACTTTGTAATACATTTCGTTGTTGGCGAATTCCTAGAAGATCCGACAGACTGTTGTTATTTAAAGTGGTGCCAATAAACCACAGAAAAACGTTTAATCTAGACTTTTACTTCCGATCTTTTCATATAATAAAAATTAACTGATGTCTTTCGGAGTCGATAGCAGATATTTCTAACGAATATCGGTTCGCCATTTTTCATTGTAGGATCACAAGTTAATGAGTTTTGACCGAATTGTTTTCCTTCTCTTTATATTACGGTGGTTTCATGATTCATTTTTCTGACCCCAAACTTCTCCAACTTCATGTACTGCAATCAGCAGCGTGGTTACCTTCATGAATAGGGTTCCAATGCGGTTTCAACTGATTGCTCTAGATACTGTAAGAATAATGTTGGAAATAAGGTTACTACTCCACCTCCCTGGCACTTTTCCAATGCTCATCTGATGACAAGAAACTACCTACAACAATAACAAGTACCTACATCCAATCTATGCTTCAAGAATGGAGGATCAAGAGGACTTCCTGCCGTCTCTTCGTCTTTTGTTTTTGCAACACCTGCGCTCTCGTCCTACGCATCTCTTTGAAGAAATCTTTTATCACACACTTAATTTCCGAGACTTGTACTTTTGGTACCTTTGTTTTGGTTAATACACCTCGTGCTTCCGTTTGACTAAATTTTGTCTGTCTACAAGTGATTACCAGTATTTTGAAATAGGATTAAACCGTGAAGTTCATTGGAGTGATGACACAACGTTCTGTAAGTATTGCAATAATTTGTTGAATTCTATTGCATCACGAATCGTTGTAGTTTTATCAACAACAAATAATGACACAGTGCACGATTATCCTCAAGACAATATCAGATGTATTTCAAAGTGGAAATAGAATTCACTACTGCGCAGAACTCTGACTCTGACTTCTCAACATAATGTACGATCTTCGCTGGTTCCTATCGACATACGAAAACCAAATTCGTTAAGCCTGTTGTTTTTAATGCCATTTAAGGCAATAACATGTCTCAAACATCAAAACTCATAGTGATCCCATTCGAATTACGCTTAGTACGCTTAGACATTTCAATATTCGCACAATGTGCTTCAAAATAACCATAACTAAAGATTAACTTAGATAAATTCTCAATTCGATCAAACTAGTCTGAAGAAACCGCTACGAAGCTAGTTTTGACTCTATTTGGGTGAAATATCTTTTGATAATCTTGGATCATCGGACAACATTATGCAGTCTGTACACGAAGAGCAATTTTAATAAATTGTTATTTTGCTTTAGTGAAATCATTTCTGCAGGAACAGCGCGAGCCCTTGTTGGTAAAGTGTCACCCGTATTCCTTGTTAGTTCATCACACCAACCTGCTTAGCTGCACAAAGTGGTCCAACAATACCCCAAACTATGATAATATTTGATTTTTTAAATTTATTCCATTCTACGTCTCAATATCCACTTCGAGAACAACAATGACGCTCGTATCCATAATACCCTTCCATTTACAACGAAAATTCAAATAGAACTACTGATTATTTACAAAGGTAACTTGTTCCGTTTAGATTATCATAACATACTTTTGACAATGCTCACTTTGAAACCCTACGTTCGGCACAAACAAGCCTAAGATTATGCTTGTTTTGAAATGCAGTCAAAATTGGTAAAATATATATTCTTTCATTAGGTATGATTTTTAACAAATAGAATCTATAAAATCAAAGTAAATTGCGGCGAAATATTTGGTATTCGGCCGTCTTTGAAGTGACACGTGTACAGTAACTGTGGAAACTTCTGAATTCTAAAGGTTTCACAAGTTGTACGTGATTTATCTATTTGGTCGATGAAAAAATTGTAACAAGTGTAACATAATTATTCATGTATTAGTCACATGCATTTTTTCGCTGAGAAAAATAATGTAAAATTATAAATATAGTATAGATATAATCCAAGAAGAATAGAACAAATCTGTAACGTTGAAATTTGGGGAAGATATATTTTTTTATAATACCTAAAGCTTGGCTGATATTGTTTTTAAGAACAATGAAAAGAGGTGGCAACTTTAATACTGACCGTATATTACCTGGGAAGCAATATTTGTTGGTTCCGCTTTTATTTTGAGAGAAATGCCGACTGATGTATGAATTTGACGCCGTGTTAGGAGCTCTTAATTGATTTTATGTCAATTAGATCCGAATTCATAATGTCGTACGAAAAATGGAGTGCAGAAGTACATTTTCACTAAGAGGATTGGTACGTCATGGCTACTCATGTTATACCCAAAGTTCAGTGCTACCGAATGCTTCTATGATTCCTAGCTATTGCAAAAACTACCCCTAACGCAAAGTTGGCCATGGATTGCTGTTTAGTGTAACATGACTCAGGAAATTAAAAAAAAAAAAAAAAAAAAAAAAACAGTAACAAATTTTGACAGGATTGTTTCAAAATCTCGTTCTAAGTTTGCCTATCAAGCATTTTAATCTAACCTGTAAACTTCAATTTAAATTCAATTTAACTCCCGATTTCCCACTATCAAAAAAATTGAATGTAAAGTGGAAGTGAGTCGGCAGCGGGTACCTACCAATTGAAGTCAAGCCAATATCTCTGACGTAATAACGCTCTAATACGAGTGTATTGTATCTCGTATGTATATCTTCCGAATAATGGAGAATAACTACCTATCGGCGAAAGAATTTGTTCCCCCTTCACCGTCGTTAGCAATTGCAAATGAAATGAAACCTGGCTGGAATTAAAATGTAGGTACATTGCCACAGTTTTTGATGTATTGCAGGGTTCTACTGTTTTTAGAGCAACGTTTTAGGGAACGAGCTGTTGAGCTCTTAAAGAAGTTACAAAAGAGCCAACTTTTCTGACTAAAGCGTGTTTTATTGAATGTGGGAAAGGGTTATTTGAATACAAAAGGCTCAAGGGAATACTAATTCAATTTGAAAACCTGGTAGGTACCTACTCCATTTTCTAACTATGTATTGAAGAGTAAGCAGTTGCGTGACAACGTGAAGAAGTTCTTCAACTAGTTCATCGGTGGTATATTCTGAACCATTCCTCTTCCATGAAAAAATTAATTGACTTCCGATTCTAACAATGTGTCTCTATTTATTTAGTCGCTCCTGGCATTGAAAACTGGGATCAACGTTGAATTTCTTTACAGCGTGAATTTCATACTTACACGGCTCGGCACCCTCTTGGTTCTGGAAAAATGTTTGAAGAAAACTGTTTCGACTCGCTAGGGAAATATAATATGATTTGCTGTGTTGTTGCTTAGTCGCGCACGAAGACAAACTCGTTGTAGTGGTTCCATCGGTTTTCTTCCTGGTCGACGCCGGGCTTGAGGTCGGCCGCCGCCATACCCGCTGTCCCGGAGCCGGCGCTTCCAGTCATCCGGAACCCGTTCTCCTGGAGCTGGTCGAAAGCCTGCTCGATGCTGCTGTGCTTCAAGAAGAAACGAGCCGTATATCTGTGTAACAAAAATAAAAAATCGGAGGAACAATGAAATCAATGAATATTCCAAGTTTACTGCAAATGGAGAAGTTAGTGTTAAGTGTTCCTCCCGTTTCTCCTGACTACGGATGATATTTTTCTGTGATATCCTACATAGACAGCTGCAGATGTCCAATGATGCTATCTTTAAAGCATTTTGGCAACTATAATCTCTGGCGTCATTTCCAGAGATGACACTTCCACATCATCCTGCAGCTTCCTTTTTTCACTTATCATGATTCCAAACGAAGAAAGCGTGAAATCCATCATCGTCTGCTTCTTGACAATTTGGTCAAGTTGGAATTTTCGCAATAGTTCAATCTATTTGGGATTCCGGGATCGACAATAGTCGCTTACCCCAAAGTTACAGGCATATGATGAAAACAATCAAATCAAAGTTCACCTCAACGAACCAAACGTGATTGTCAATTAATTGAGGCAGCACATTTTTTGTTTCACTTATTAGGTATATTTAACACGATTATGCAGGACCATCTCCAGCATGTAGCTTTGAGAGCGAAGTGACGTAGTTCCATTGAGCAAGTTCAAGAGCTTCCAGCATAATTTGAAGTTAGAGGAACATCTTGGCATTAAAATACAGGCCGTACCAGTCAGGAAATCGGGCATGTCAATTATGTAGCAGTGGTAATTAAAAATTTCGTTCCATTTCATCTCGAATCGTACGACACTTCTCAGTGTGAGACGATAGTACCTTGCTAGGGCAAAGATTTACTGGAATAGTTATCTGAAATTGATTAAATCGGAAGATCCTAGCCTCTTCAAGTACTGCACATGGGCCTAAGACGAAAGCCTATTAATAACTTCATTATTACCTGTGGGGGTTCTCCAACAATGCACAATTAATCAATTTAATTACATAAAAACAGGACCTCCGTGAACTCGGAAGGGACCTTTTCACCCCAAGTGGTCAAAAAACCGATTTAGATAGAAAAAACGCTGCAAATTCTTTTACTGGGGTTTATTATTCAATTGGCTTGCTTTCATGATTTGAATTTCTACTAAGCTTTGGAGTGTGCGTGTTTCACAGGTGATAGAGCGATTATTGAATTTCAGGAGATATGCATAGAGCACGTAAATCTATTCTCAAGTAAAACACCTATTTGGATTGTTCAGTTGATCATATTTGTGTGCCTCCTGAAATTCAACAATCACTCTATCACCTGTGAAACACGCACACTCCAAAGCTTAGTAGAAATTCAAATCATGAACGCAAGCCAATTGAATAATAAACCCCAGTGAAAGAATTTGCAGCGTTTCATGCAAATCAGAATGCTTCAACGCGTGTATCGGCTGCAAAGAGTTTTAGGAGTTCACTCCAGTATCCACATTACTACATCACTACGTCACTAGGTTACTGATATCAAAACAAAAACAATAATAAACCAAAATAACGCAAATTTTGGCACCATAAATCGTTTGACCTACGGACCTCGGGAAAATTTCAGATTTTTTGCTCCTGCCGTTTGGGAGAAATCGTGCGTACGGCGTACGACGTACGACGGACGGACGGAAAATTTTTTTATTGCTGATTCGGATTCTACACCCTTTGAAACGTAAACCATGATATTTTCAGGGGGGGTTAGACTTTTTTTTTCAAGAGCGATTACAATGGTTTATAATTGAATAATAAACCAAAAGTGGCCCTTATCGCCCATACCATATTCTTCAACCCAAAGAGACCGATAATACCGACTGATGATTGGATAGAAATCGTCTTTGAATAAACTGATATCAACTGGTATGTCATCAATTGCCCCTTGTTTGGCTAAAATATCCACCTTATCGTTATAACAAATACCGCTATGTTTTTTCATTCAAACAAACTTGAAAGATATTCTGGACGATTAAGGTCAAATGGTTTGCATTTTTTTATGAGTCAGCATACTCACTCTGCAAAATCGTCAGTCCGACCAGCGTTAAATAAATTGGGTTTTCGATCAAAGAATTGAAGAAAAGGCTCGAAATTGGGAAACGCAGATCAAACATGATAGAAGTAGAGTTCTGACTAAATTAGCACATCAGTCGAACCAAAAGAGGAGGATTTAGGTGGACATTGCTGTGAGAAGCTCTTGAATCAATTAAATACGAATTAAAATTTGACATGTATGATTAAAGCATTTCAAGGACATCACAAAGATGCAATACACTGGTTCATTGAAATAGAAAATCAGATAAAAATGCTGCTTAATAAAAATAACTCGTAGACTTCAATGTCTGGCGTTTTGTTAATGCGGGAAACTTGATTCAGTTTCAATCGAAATATGTACTTTCGCCTGAACACGAAAATGGAAGCAGAAATTGGTGGCACTCACGTTATAAGAGCAAGTTATTTATCTCAGTGAAAGACTACAGGTAGCAAACAGTGTACACAGGGAAAGCCCTTTGTAGACGCAGTTTACTCAGGAGTTAGGTCTTTGAGGCACAAAGCGGCCATTCAAGTAGTAAGACCTCTGGGGAATGGGAGGGAAAAACTTATGTTTACTTACAAGGGGGGGAAAGGGGTGGTTGGTCTCAGCTGTTCTAACGAAAGATTCAATATAGAAGTTGGCAAGTTTTTCTAGAAGATGAAGATATATCAATGGGTCCACTTTTCCGAAACGTTTTCCTTGGGAAACCCGATTCGGGGCATCTTTGTAGGAAAAAAAAGAAGCCATTCAGCCAAGTCAACTGTTGTGGAAGCCCCGTGATCGCTATGGAAGGAAACTTTAGTAGCAAAGAAGGAAAATTATTTTCTGTACTGGTGCCAGGAACACTTAGCTTAAGCGGATCTATCTTATGGATGTATATCTATTTTCATTGGAAAATATCTCGATCCTCCTCCATAAAATCCCGTAAAAACTATAACGAATTGTAATATAATTTTACCGTAACATATCACTAAAAGATATTCTCACTGTTATAAGAATTTCACCTTCGCGCTTGCGCGGAGACCACCATTGATCTTCAGCAGTGTAATTCTCGACCCACATTTGAACTCTTCCTTAGAATGTGAGGCCGTTGAGTCTCGTGAATTCGTAAAAAGGGAATTTCATTTTTACTCATGGGTTGATTCGATATTGATCCGGAGAGATGGATTAAGAAGAACATTCATGAGAGTAGAATAATACGAGTTTGGTAGGGTACCAGAAAGAGCTTGATCTACTTACCCTCTTAAGATTTCGTCAAAATTGGGTGAAAAATGAGAGATCTACGGTAAAACGATTGGGTTACCACAAAGTTCCACGAACAGAATTGAACGATATTCATATGAATTCATCCCAGCCTCAATTCAAGAAACTCTAATCGAATGGAGAATATTAGAGTCATTCATGATACATATCAAGAAGATTTTCACAATATTAACTGTGGAAAACAATGTCCTATGTTCGTTTTACTTCGTTTTCATCTTGCTCTTGGCAAGTTGCCTTCACATAATATGTCGCATATTATGCGACTTTTCTACGAATCACTTCCGTGCATTCTTTCAATGTAACGGATTTGTTCTCGTTGTGAGAAGATGCAATAATTCATTCGAAGATGATGGCAAACACAGAGTTACGGTGAATATGCAGTGTTATAAACAGATGAACACCGATCAACTTCATACCTGGAATACGAAGTAAACGTGTGCCGTCCTACTTTTGCCGAATTCCCGTTTCATAGACTGTGATTGCTGTTCTTGTAACTTTGATTGGTTGATGTGTGAATTTTTATTGGAGGGTCACTTCAAAATATGTACACGCGGGCATAAAACCTGTAGACAGGACGAACTGACAAAAGCTACTCCAGTAGAAGTGGGAGAACAATTTTTAAAAAAATGTCCTAATAGGACAGTTGTGACGACGCTTGTACGAACTGGTCAGTTCCTAACCTCAAGTTTTTGAGACCTATACAATCGCATAATTATTCATTTATACTACTATCCCTTCCAGGAACATGCGCACGAGTTTATCACCTGCAGAACTCAACTTAGAAGGTCTAGATACTGTGTGATGTTCTTCAAATTTTTATTCAGTTCAACTTTTTTGTAATAATTTTTTATTGGAGTACCTACGAAGCATCTTAGAAACATGCTCGCGGATGTTTCACCTGATGAAGAAGCAAAGATAATTGAATACAACTAAAAATGTAGCTACCTGTCTGAGTTACTTTCAAAACATGCTCGTGAGTCCAAAACCTGCAGAGCCTAACCTATGGGAATCTCAGAGTAAAAGAAGAAGTCATTGTTAGGGGAAAATAGAACTGTTGTAGAATAGACACAAGATGCATCAAATTTTTTGTCAATGTACAAAAAAGTGAGAGTTATGACGAATTAGAAGTGGTACATAGGTTTGAATAATTTTTGGAAATGTACACTTTATTAGTTATTTTTTATGTTAGGAGGATGGGAGAGGATGAATTTTACGGCCGGAGATTGTGTTTGTAAGGTAGAGGTTAAAGAGAGTATGCCAGGTACTTGAGCGCGAACTGTGTAAAAAGGCATCGACGATGTGCATTCATGTACCTCTCTACTTCACGGTCGTTGGTGAACGCTGAACTGAAGGGTTAGGAAGGGAGTTCTTTAGAGCTCTGAAAGGTGGGCCGCGAATCTCTGAGTCACAGAATATGACCCCGCGCATATGAACCAGTACGTATGCCCGAGGCTATAGTCCTACCCTCTTTGATGCGTGGGGTAGAGTTTGTTGGAGGATTTGCGTGTGCAGAGAATAGACCAAATTTGTTTTATAACTCGAAAAATCAGATTACCGGAGAGAACTTAGATTTTGTATTTTAGGACCAAAATATTGAATGGTCCTTCTTGAATGATCTCAAGTGTGTTCGGTATGTCTGAGTATGGATCTGACTGTATGAAGAGTACCTATGAAATGCTCCTTTTAGTGCAATCAGAAAATTTGACAGTTACTAACTGTTTTAAATCATTGATCATTGTCAACTTCCCACACTCCTCATACGCCAGCTTCCCGGGTGTCTTTTTTGTCTGATCTTCTTTAGAAATGCTGATATCAAAGAGATCGAAAAAAAAAAAAAAAAAAAAAAAAACGCCTCAGCACACAAAAGAGAGGAAAAAGAGGAAAAACGAAAGAGCCAAAGAAACAACTTCAATCGATATAAAAGTGATTGCTTGGCCCCTTCACTCGTAAAAGGGTGGAAGAGGTTCAATCAACCTAATTCAAACCAAAGGTCAAAGCCGTATGAAGGGAGCTCAAGACAAAGGGAGAAGCGGAACGATATTGGTGAAGGGCACCAGTGACAAGAGAAGGGCCGGCCGAGACCATCGAACTTGAAAAGGTCGAGTCGAGTGTGTTGAACTAAGGTTCCATACGGAGTATATCTCATCTTCAAGTCTCTTTGCTGGCTGCTTGGCGGGCTTTTTAAGAAGGGCTTGCGAATAGCAACGGTTCGTGGGGCTTTTCCATTCCCATGTATAATGTAGTGAATGGTTTCAACTGCAGAATGAGAATCTTCGTATTAGGTATTACCTGATAGGTGGATTGCAATAGATTGGATCGAGACTTGATGGGTATAGAGCACAGCTCTAATAAGAATTTAGGATCACTTTCTCTTTCATCCCTGATGAAGAGGAGATTTTATAAAACTGTAGTGACAATGTGGAGCGTAAAGTGTACTTATCATCCGAGGAAACACTTGGATTTCTGCCGAACCTGACTTTCATGACAACAATTTTAAATAAAGCTTTGGGCTGCGGTGCAAAAATGGAGGAGCATGCCAATACCTTAAATAAAAACGTCTGCCAAGTGGGTGTGGCACATAGCTTCCTCGTTTCCATAACATGACTGTATAGATCATTGAAAATTATTATTGACTAAAGAACTTCGTTCAATTAGGCGAAGTAAATATTGAATTAGGGTAAATTTATTGTCATGCAGGAGCATAACTTGAGAAAAATCTCTGAAAATTTCATCGAAATCAGTCATGAATTCCCGGGGTTATGCGTAACAAGGATTTCACGTTTGCGGATGCGCAGAGGCTACTATTGATCCGGGGGTCATGAAACCTATAGGGGACCATCTACACATCAACCCGCACAATCCCTGAAAATTTCATCAAAATCGGATTATAACTTCTTGTAGTTTTGCCCGTAACAAGGATTTGCTGACAGACAGACAGGCACACAGACACACAAACAGACAGACACACGACAGACACGGAACCAAAATTGTTCGGAAAGGTCTAAAACGCAAAATGCAAGTGGAATTTTTGATTTTGGTGACAACAAAATTCTCAGATTCCGAAAGTGAAAACAATGCTTCCGCTACCTTGGTAGACTCGGAAGCAAAATCGACATTCACTCCTTCGTCGTAAACTTAGACTTCGCTACCCACGTCGCCAACAGCTTTGTGATTAAGGATAGCCCTTCAAATTTTCGTAGAAGTAAAAATCAAACCTCTGTCACTATTGATAACCATATGATAGAGGGATGGCTATTGGAAATTGGTTAAAGATGCAAACCACATACTAGCAAATTATTGGCGACTCTTTCTTCAAACGCTGAGTGAACTGAATTTTCTCCTAATTGCCTAATTAAGTTTAACTTTGACAGGAGGACTATCGGGGGGTATGAAGATATGATTGAAATGACGGGTATCTTGATCAGCTGGGAGAGCAAAATTCGCTCTTTTTCACCGTAGGAGGTATCCAACACAAAACTCCACCAATTCCAGGTGGAGACTCTTCAAACGCTGAGTGAACTGAATTTTCTCCTAATTACCTAATTAAGTTTAACTTTGACAGGAGGACTATCGGGGGATATGAAGAGATGATTGAAATGACGGGTATCTTGATCAGCTGAGAGAGCAAAATTCGCTCTTTTTCACCGTAGGAGGTATCCAACACAAAACTCCACCTATTCCAGGGGCCATAACTTTAATTGTGAGCTGGTACAGTTACCTGAGCCTGCTGATGATTGTATCTGCATTTGTAGTTACATTTTGCCCAACTCTGTTTCGTATCCGGACATTGTGTGCACCCACGGTCGTGTAATTTGTACTCGTCTATTGCTATTTCAACTACCCAGTCTACTAGGAAAGTACCTACCTGTCAGAGCAGAGATGATCGGGGTCTCGACTCTCGTTAAGCGACTCTCCGAAAACGGTCCTGCAGATGGCGACCCGTCCGCACACGAGGATCCGACTGATCTTCCTGAATTTGACGTCTGTGAGACCGTCCCGCCCGAACTGGAAGCTTCCCCTGTTAAAGAAATTATTTTCATTGAAAAATACAATACTGAATATGTATGACTTATAGTCTCACATTTTGCAAAGTTGTAGTCCTTAAAAATATCTTCAATATGTGGCCCGAGCTTACAAGAATTGAAGCTTAAGGCTCCCTCCCTTGTAAAGGTAGCTGACTTATCATTGGAAGAGTGACCAAGCCTGGAAGTCTTCTATGTATTGGTAAAACCCTTAATCGTAATCCATCCCAATCACACATTGATCAGAATCATGAAGTTATACATTAATTCTCCATCATACCGAGCAATCGTACCTACCACCCATTTAATCTCGATTGTTCAGCGCAAACCGAGTTATTTGCTTTGTATGTCACTATTCCTTTGGAAAACGATTACCAGTTTCTTTTCGAATGATGATGTTGCGCTATAGCTATTGAACATAGCTGGTAGTAATAACCAAAACCTTAGTGTCAAAAAAGGATTAGTAGATAAAAAAAGTTTAAGATAAAAAAAGGATCAGTGACATAAACATTGTTATCTACCAATATGTTTTCCTCATACTATCCGGCGTGTTCGCAAGGGTGTGAGTTGTACACAGGAGGAGTGTGACTCCCTTGCTCCTTCAGAAGCATTACCATTGGCAAAACCGTACACAAAAATCCCGTCAACATACTCACTTGTGGTATAGCTATTCAACTGAAAGCAACTCATCGCAATCAAACGTAAATGAACACAAACAATAGCCGTCTCTCGGGTTTTCGATTATCCTGACTTTGGCTGGACAGCTTAGGAATGCCGTAGACGCTGTTCACAAGCGAACGTTTTCATTCATTAAATTCATTTTCATTTTTCATTTTTAAATATTCATTTTTCGGTGTATATCTTAACAATCTCTTTTAAGCTCTAATTCTTTATATGAATTTTATGAACTCGATTTAAACCCTAATATCTTGGATAACATGTTCGAGTTAACAAACATTTTACTAGAACTGAATTTGGTCAGAAACAAATTATCAACATTGCCACACCCAACGCTACGGCCGAATCAGATTGGAGTTGATGATACACGGCGCACAAAGCAACCCCTCCTTCAAGACCGGGGGGTCGTGCGGGTTATTGCATATCCTAGCCCCTGACAAAGACAATGCCTCCTCCGTAGCTTTTCCAATTTTCGAACATTAGGTCTTAAAAAAAAACGTAAATTTAGTTATACGGCGTGTCCCAGGAGTTATGCACAATTCAACTCCTACGTATCCACAACTCATTTTCGAACAAAAATGTCTCTTAGCAATCTTTTGCTCATCGTAATCAATCGTAAATGAACACAAACGATAGCCGTCGCTCGGCTCTTCGATTATCTTGACTTTGGCCGACAGCTCAGAAATGCCGTAGACGCTATTCACAAACGAACGGGTTTATGCATCCAACCAAACTAACTTAAATCGTCATTTGAGAGGCCTGGCGTTGTTACCATTCAATTCAGCGAGAAAATTTAAGTATATCCCGCCTCCAACCTTTTTTCGTCGAGACTTTTGGAAAAACCTCAATTTTCACAGAAAACACACGTTTTTCTACAGTTAAACACCATTTCCTTGACTAAAAATATTTTTAAAAACCAAAACGACTACACTGTTGGAAAGCTGACATTTTGGCTCACGTTTCACCTGGCCTGCACAGTTCTGCGTCAAGCATTGATGGGGTTTCTAGGCGAGATAAAAAACAGGCGATTTCAAGATTTTGACAAAACTACCATTTCGCGCAGCAATCGCACATCCTCAATGCAACAAAAAAAAGTTTTCTGATATCAAATAGACAGAAAATGTAACGCTCTTTCCAACGGTGTCATCAAATTTGAGCTATCTCCTAAATTGAGGGAGTTATCACAGTTTTAATGACATAACATCGAAATAACGAAAGAAATCTTAAATAGCGAATAACTCGGAAACGAGGCCTCTGGCAAAAATTGCTATGAGGCATTTTTGTTCGGAAATGAGTTGTAGAACGCGTAGGAGTCGGATTATGCATAACTCCTGGGACACCCTGTATAAGTACAGGTCTTAAGCGCAGTACCTGTACAAATGTTGACGGAATTTCCCCGTTTATTTGAGGTTTCTAATTTTCCCTGAAAGCTATCATTCAACAAGACATTCATATTTTTATTATATTCACGGATACTCAGTATACAAAATAATAATAATAATGATTACACTGTTACGGACTTAATCAAAAGCAACCAATTCCTACTGCAACTCAGAACTTTGTTCCATTTGATGATTCCTAGTCATTTTCATTCATTCACCATCAAACACATATATACCAATGTTTTGATTTATATATTTTAGAGAGTTAAAAAAGTTTTCCTTAACTCCTCAAAGGAAAATTTTACAAAACAACCCTTCGATGCAAACCCTTGTATTTATCCCAGTACTGAGATATACACACATATTGTAAGCCACAAAGAAATATAGTGACAGGAACGAGTTGTACAGTATTGTCCAATTAACAGCACCTTTGCAGAAAAAGCTTACAACGGTCGGAGGAAATGAACATTTCACAAAAAACAATCAGGGTCAAACCCCCAAGCGTGTAGGTGAGTAATCATAAACGATTCAATTTTCCGTATTTGCCTCTCAGTCCCATGATACGATCTCACAATCTGAAACTTATGATGTAATGCGGAAGAGAATACTAAAGGGTCGAGTTAATGAACTTTTGACAAAAAACCATCTTAGGCAGTCCCCAAAGAAGACACGTAGGATAACAATATTGGAGTTCTGTAGTCAAACAAAGCATTACCTATCTCATTTGATGCTCTATCGCAAGATTAAACGATCCCAATGTACTTAAACTTACAGACAAGTAGCGGAAAATACCAAGATGATATGAATAGTGTTTAGTTTATCGACTTCCAGGTCGTACGTCACAACATGTATCTTTTGAGGTGAACGACAAGGATGCACTGGATTTCCTTAGGCTTATAATTGAACAATTAATAAGATATTGTATTAAAAAAATTCAGTTCGGACTTTCCCAAGCAATAATGGAAAAAACCACTTTCAAAGAAGTCAGATGAAAATAATAACAATTTTTTCGAGGATTGAAAGCATATCATATTCTTGGTACGAATGAGAACGGTAAGAGACTGTTAGTAACTGTTTATGTTGATGATGTGTTGGATTGGTATGAATAAAGAATTTTAACGCGAATAAAATGCAGTTTTTGCGGGCCTCGTCAGAGTGGAAGAACGAAGAAGAGGACAACACATCATTTGATGAAAAGTCTACCTAGAGGGTCGTTTGTCAAGAACAGATCGGCTCTGAGGGTGTTGGAGAAAACAACCGCCGCACAGTGGGGCAGATAGTAAATCTGCCTGGACAACAGTCCAACAATAATGATGAAAAAAGTGTTTATTCCAACAGATATGATCAGAGGGAAAACAACAATGATTACCTGGGGGCAATGTGAACAGAGCGTTGCAATAAACAACAAACTGGTCAACACCTGGTTTTGTATCCTTTAGCAAGGAGTTCGTGGTCAGTACTCGATATGGCTTCTTGCGCGCTGTTCCTTGGAGAAAAAACGCTGCAAATTCTTTCACTGGGGTTTATTATTCAATCCGCTTGCTTTCATGATTTGAATTTCTACTAAGCTTTGGAGTGTGCGCGTTTCACAGGATAGAGCGATTATTGAATTTCAGGAGATATGCATGGAGCACGTAAATCTGTTCTCGACCAAAATACCTATTTGGATTGATCAGTTGATCATATTTGTGTGCCTTCTGAAATTAAATAATCGCTCTATCCTGTGAAACGCGCACACTCCAAAGCTTAGTAGAAATTCAAATAATGAACGCAAGCCAATTGAATAATAAACCCGAGTGAAAGACTACTTATTTACCCCAGTAATAATATTGAATAATAATCCCCAGTAATAATATTTACCTATATATTATCAGCGTTAATACATATCATAATGCTTCAATTCGTGTATCGGCTATAAACTACGAGTATCCACATCGGCTATCACTCCAGTATCCACATTCACTACAACTCGATGCTATCGGCATCACTAGGTTACAAACAAACAATAATAAACCAAAAAACGCAAATGTTGTCACCATAAATGGGGCCATACATCGAGAATGGTTTGACCTACGGACGTGGGGAAGGGCTCATACGATTCCTCATGGTATGTTCTTCAAATAGGTAAATATTTAGGCCGATTCGACTTGTTTTGAGGTTTTTAGGGATTTTACAAAACTTTGACAGCCCTTAAAGGGCACTTTAAATTGAGTGAGGGAGCTGGCTCAAGAATTGGGGCGTCGTCGGACCAAGATGGATTTTTCCTGAAAATTTCAGATTTTTTGCTCCAGCCGTTTGGGAGATATCGTGCGTACGGCGGACGGACGGAAAATTTTTTATTGCAGATTTGGATTCTACACCCTTTGAAACGTAAACCATGAAATTTTCAGGGGGGTTAGAATTTTTTTCCAGAGCGATTACAATGGTTTATTATTGAATAATAAACCAAAATTTAATTGGTTCACTTTTCTGCCCCAGAATGGATTCTAATCAAACTGGTAAATTTAGCTCAATATTTCGACCAACACTTTAGACAGAAAACTTTCATTTAATCTGTCGTATCACCCTAACTGGTGTACATTTCAGCCCACAAATTTTTTCTTATACCATGAAGCAACTTAAATTTTATTTAAGTGCAACTTATTTCTGTGCATTCAGAAAAGTGTAAAGTAAATAATAACTCTATACTCAAATCCCCGTTCTTCTCCGTTCAATTGTAGCAGTAAAAACCATGTTGCAGGAAAAGTATCAGGATTTACAGTTCTTTTGTTTGTTTTACTAGAGGTTCACTTTTATTTATTTATTTTTAGCTTAGGTACATGGGAAGAAGATGTTTTTGTTCTAAAATAACAATGAACGATCAGACAAAAATAATATTTTAAACACGCAGATCAAGTTTAAATATCTAGTCCCATGAGTTACAGTTACAGTACGGGAGATTGGTACATTCTACAGAAATATACGGATTTTAATAGAGAAATGGTTTAGTATTCTTTCTATCACCGTTCTTTAGCAACTAGAGGTCAGTTTTAATGGGAAATGAAAATACATTATCAACATGAAATTTCGTGTCCCTATCGCCTCTCTCGAGTTGGGTTTTCAGCACCTCATTACCCAACTAGGTCCGGTCAGCTCTTCTATGTATCATTTGCCGACCGAAACTATCTCTTCTATCTTCCACTCCTCCGTCTGCCTCGTGAGGCGAATGCTTCCCTCCCGGCTACTGGGTTCGATCTCTTCAACGATTCTCAACGCCGACTTGAGACCCTGCTGTACTCACAGGACCATCATGTGAAGTAGTAGGACGGAATGCAATGGATGAATCGGCGTCCCACCTCTATCATCTGCTATTTTGTACAATCTTCACCGCTCGTCTCGCCGCATCTTTCGCCACTCAATCACCTCCATCTTCATCGCCAGCAATATTGGACTTTCAATGCAGCTTAACTATTTTATTTTTTTTGACATTTCATGTCTTTGCTATGGCACACAACCAAATTGTCGTTATGTCACGTTACGTTACGTAACGAAATATGCTCAATGATTATTATGATTCGTAGAAGTGAGGTAGGTAGGTACCTATATGATTATAGCTGAAATTTGGCTATATGATTTGGCTGGTATCATCTTTTTTGGTTTTTTTTTTTTTTTGGATGTGATTTGGCTGTTAGCCACCTTAGGACGTGAACAATAAGGTGCAGATGGTCTTGATCAGCAGAGTGGCTACTGAAGCTAACTTCTTTTCTATCAACTGTGGAAAGCTGAATTTTGGCTGGTAGCCTCCTTAGGACATGAACAATAAGGTGTACAGGGTCTTGATCAGGAAGCTGATCAATTTGAAATTTGGCTAGCCTCCTTAGGACATGAACAATAAGGTGTACAGGGTCTTGATCAGCAGAGTGGCTACTGAAGCTAACTTCTTTCCTATCAACCGTAGGAAGCTGAAATTTGTCTCGTTAGGACATGAACAACAACGCTACTGGAGTAGGTGATGTAGTCTGGCTCGAATACACAGAAGAAAATGTCCCAATGTGTTGCAGACTCGTATGCAAGCATTTATGATTCTTAGAAGTGAGGTAGCTAGGTACCTATATGATTATAGGTATCATCATTGCGTTCGTTAAATCGCAAGTGCAAAACCTCGTTAACATTTCTATTCTTTTATTTTTCCTTTAAAAAACCTTTTATGTTAGGGAAATGCTCAGATATCGAAAATGTAATTCACAGAGGAAGACAAGATTGCTAGAAGATGGAAGGGAAGAAGGAGGGAGGGGAAAGACATGAAATGTCCTAATGCGTTGCAGACTTGTATGCAAGAATTTTCTGCAAGAAACATGAATTTTTTATATTACTTTGTCAATGACTATGGATCAAATTTAATTTAAATTGTAACATTGGCACTTTGTGCCGTTTGTAAATAAATAAATAAACATCATTGGTTCTAGACTATCGTCCAGCTAGATTCACTATGTGCCCCACTGTGCGTCGCCAGTCTTCCTCTTAACTGCACCTTGGTTTGTGTTAAAGCTTCAAAGATCCATCTTTCTTACTCGTGGTCTCCGAAGGAAAAGCCCTCAACCTACAGACCCCAGACCCCTGCAATATCCCTAAGCAATTCTCTTTTTCTCAACTCCATTGAGGTTAGCATCATTTTCGGGAAAATCATAAATTTGGAAACTCTAGCAGCTGGTACCGTCGACTACCCGTCTTTTTTTGTTAAGCAACATAACTATTGCACAAGAGCGTTATAGTTTTGGTAACATTTTGTATGAATTATAATCGTACGAAGCATGTGAAGGAGCTAAAGTCCATTGAATTTCCCCTCTGAAATATGTAGGTAATGGGTATGTACTCATAAGTAAATAAATTTGGTAATTTCAATGTCTGTCAATGATCATTCTTGTTATGGGTTTTTGTTATTGTGGAACAAGTAGATCGTGTGTATTTTTCGGTCTGTTGGATGTCCTTCCAAAATGACAGGAGCAGCAAGTGGGTTTGTGTGACTGTGGAGTCTCTGATGGAATCGAGAGTATGAGCTCTGTAAAACTTCCGTGGCCGTATTTCGGTATCTCTATGCAAATTTTCGTTCCTTATGTACCGATCAGCTCCAGTGATTACTCTCAGGACCCGATTCTGGAAGGCCTGCACTCTTTTTACTTGCGAGTTTGATGCTCCACTCCATATTTGGCTTCCATATTCCCAAATTGGCGGTATTAGTACAAGGTAGATGAGGCGTTTGCTATCAAGGGTTAGTGGGGATTGTTTTCCGAGAAGGGTCTTGAGGACTCTTGGGCTGTGACGACATCGGTAGACGGTAGACATTGTCGAGCCTGCGACCATTCAAGGCTTAGGGTGGGTTGGACGGGGGACGGCTCACCTTGTGTGGGTTGTCTGCAGGCCAACTCTACCCAAAATGGTACCACAGGAGGAGGGAGCCCCAGCTGCCACAGATGCACCGTCGAAAGACAAAGCATCACAGGCCTGCCCTCCCTCAGAGGTTGGATTCGTGGTGGTAGTGAACTCGGTGGATAGCCGTCCCCCCATCCCCCACCAGTTGTGAGTTGTGGGGCCTCTCGGGCATAAGGCTAAAGCTAGTTAACCCGGAGGCCCCTCCACAAAGCAACTCAAAGAATTCTCCATGTGACGACATCTTTGAAGTGTGGCTGTTATGAGGGCGTTGAATGTCAATAGTTAATCCAGTTTTACTCCTAAATATTGGATATTCGAATAGCGGACATTGGATTCACTCGAGACTACATTATTGCCAACACTGAGAGTGGGGTCATCGTGGTTGCACAAGTATGTGAAGATTACCGATATGGATTTTTGGGGGTTCAGCTGTACTTTCCACCGTGTGGCCCACTCGTCTACGCTTCATTTCTCATCGTCTGCCTCCATCAACACGTTTCGACTCAGAACCGCTTTCCTTGGTTTTATTTGATTTCCGCCGATCTTCTCGTCGTTTCCACTTCGATCTCCTCCTCCGGTCTCCCTCAAAAACCTACAGCTTCTGGATGTGCAGGCGGTCCACTCATCATCATCCACTTTTACGGTCAGATTCCTTCAATGTTACGATTTAAAGCAACAAAATAAATAAAATTGATCGAAAGCACATAAATTCTAATGTGTAAGGCGCTCCGTAGGATATTCACACCTTTTCTCATCTTTTATTGCATAATTTTTATTACAGTCCACTAAAATTCACTTCATATTATCGAAAACCTAACGCAAATATGTTAGAGGGAAATCGATGCCTATTTTTTGAGTACCTTTTCACCACATGTTTGAAGGCCAAACATTAAATTCATTAGCCCATCTCTGTAAAGTTGCAAGTTGTCACATAATGTATCACCACAGGACGTTGAATGTTTTGAAAACTAATCTCATTCGTTTCTGTGTACCTACTCTCTCACCTTTCGTGAAGCGTTCCTTTCCGATTTATCTGTTTTGTATAGCAAATTAAAGGTAACCATAGTACAAGTATTATAATATAGTACGTCAGGCATTTCTATCGTTTCTCAAAAACAAATGGGGGTTGTGGTGAAAATGTGCAATCCGTAAAAATATAAAATCTAAACAGCAAAAAAAGTACGTGTTAGTGAATTCATAGAGTCTACAGATATAGTCCTTACGCCTTGTATAAATACATCTAGTTTTGCTCACTTGACCGGCAAAATCTCAGAAAATTTAATGAAATTTAGAAATAAGTGTGTAAAGATTTTCGAATGTACAGGCAAAGTGACTGGTACATACACGCAACGAATTCTGTACGTCTAGATCTAAAACACAAAGAGCCAGTCGAAATAAACCAAAAACATGACTTTCTTAAAGCAAAATTTAACAGTTAAACGACCCTTCTTAAAGTATCTAATATTTTCCTTCCTAAGATTGTGGTTAATCTTGAATTAAAACTCGGCGCTCCGCGCCTCGCCAGGGGGCAAGCCCCCTGGACCCCCTTTTGCTTTTATTTAGAGACTACTGCCACTAGAGACACAAGTATAGGAACGTAGAATACGCTTAAGCCTCGATTGAACGCTGAACGTTCAACGATGATCATCGAACGTTCATTGTCGAACCGAAGGACGATTCGCGAACGACTGAAACTCCGATTTACATAAATAAAATGACTCACTTGAAACGGGTTTGTCGCAACTACTACACATGGATGTAAATATTCTTATGTTTATTGGTCTCGCGTCACCGTTTTCGTTCCTGGATACCATACCCTTTTTCGTTCCACTCCCGCGTGACACTTTTCGGCTAGTTAGTCCATGGCTAAAGCGTATTCTACGCTAAAAAGACAGTCTCTTAGCATTTGCGGAAACCTGAGAAACAGCACAAATATTAGCAACTAACGATTCAAATTTGGAAATTGCAGGATAGAAACGATCCGACCATTCGTAGTGAAGAAGAAGTGATAATCTGATTCCTTTCCGATATCTTGTAATTCAGTTGAGAGGAGATCCAGTATTGAGAAGAAATACGGTTTTCCTAAAGGTAATATATCTTTTCTGTCGGTCTAGAGGGACGCCGCTCTCATGTTTGTAGATGTGGGGATCCACAAACGAGAAATGAACCGTCGAAATCGTCAAAGGAGAAAAGTTAGCGATGTTGGGTGAGTAGGCCTCTTCACTCAGGTTCTAATATGGACGTTGGATCAGTTGGTAATTTGTATTAAAAATTAACATAACTCTCTTAATTAATTTCCTCTATTCAAAGAACAGATTTCTGAACTAATTACAACTTTCCATGTAAATTGAGGAGTTTCCAAACCGATTTGAGAACTTTCACATCGTTTTCGGCCACTTTTCAAACCAATTAAACAGCTTTCGAAATCAATTTGTGAGCTTTCCTATCAAATGTGACCGCTTTTACACAAAAGTGACAACTTACCGCTCTCGTCTGACAACTTCGCAAACCTAAATGTGGGCATTCCTAAATCATACAAAGAACTTCCCAAACCAATTTTGTAACATTCCATGGCTGTTTGTGAGCTTTTCCAACCAATTTGAACACTCTCCGAACCCAATCGACAACATTGCGAACCAAAACGAACCGTTCCAAAGCAGCACGAGAACTTTTCAAACATTTTTGCCAAATTGTAAAACCATTTGACACCTTTCCATATCAGGAACCTTTGCAGAACTTCCCAGAATTGGAAATTTAAAACCCAATCTATAAGTTTTCTATTCAACTGTAATACTTTTCAAACCAATTTGACTACTTGCAAACTAAAATGAGAACTTCCCAAGTCAAAAATGAGGACTTTCCAAACTAATTTGAAAATTTTTCATACCAGTTTGTGAGCTTTCTAAACGAAGTTGACGACATCGCTAATCTCTCGTCAAACCGATAAGACAATTTGTTCGAAAAGTTCACATTTAGGTTTCCAAAGCAGTCTGTGATCAAAAAGCAGTTTGTGAGCTCCCCCAATACAACCAAGTGAACAACATCGCGAACCAATATTAATTGTTCCAAATCAACATGCGAACTTTTCAAACGATTTTGTAACTTTTCAAATCATTTCTTTCCAAACCGAAAATCATAGATTTATAACCCAATTCAAAACTTCTCTATTTAAAAGGAGAAATTTCGGCAGCCACCGAATAAGTGGCACCTGGAAAGTGCACAGTGGCCAATTTTCAACATTCCAAGAACATTGTATTTCTTAAAGGTTCTTATCAATTTCAATTTCTACGATGGAAAGGATGTCACCGAAATATTTATGCAATCAACCTAACTATGCTTCATATCTGTATTGTTTAGTATTAGCTGTTTTCTTTGAGGACTAGAGGAAGATAGTAAAAAACTATCTGAAACATTGGATCTGATATATTTTCAAATTAAACGTGTTTGTTTCACTCATCAACTTGTAGTAATCCTACTATTTGGCAAATACTCGCACACAAATTATATATTATCAAATACTATATAATAGTAGTAACACATGATTTAAATTTTACGTACTGTTACTAAGTTTGATAACTAGTTATGATGCATTAATTTTCCTGTATGATTTCAAATGGTCCGGACTATGCAATGTGTGGCCTTTATTACAAACATTTTAATGTCTAGACTATACAAATAAACTTCTAATTTTTATTATTACAAAAAATAATTAATAAACCTTTTGTTTCTGGGTTTCTTACCTGTAACCGATAGTTATGTATCCGCAGTTCTTCTTCTGCCCTTCAAGCGAGTCCGCCATCGCGGTCAGCCCATAGTGGAGAGCTTCTCTCTTCAGACGCTCTTTTTCCCTGAAGCAATCGGGGAGTACCAGGCTTCCGCTCCTCAGATAGTCCAGAACGTATCTATAACAAAGACAATTTGCTTATTGTTAGAAATTCTCCATCACTTTGTATATATTTAAATAACTCAGCATTTCTTTGTAATAAAGCAGAACCAAATTCCAAGGAAGGACCTACCTATTCGACTCTCTAACTACGGGAAAATCCGTTTAATCAAGAGTAGACTTGGGCAAAATCAAATCGATGATTACGATAAAGATTTTAATCGCTAGCATGTGTACGATTAAATTTGAAATTTTAATCCTGCATTAAATAATAACCATTACATAATGTCATTTTCATATCAGTGGAGGACAAAAACTGATTTTTTTTTTTAGAATTTTTTCAAGAATATTCCACAATTTAGCGAGTTCTCATAGAAAATCAGAAGTGCGATGCTAACAGCAAAAAACATAGTTATCAGAGTTTCTCATCAGAGTAAGTATATGATCACTTAACAGAATATCAATTGACAGGATTCCAACCAGCGGATTTTATTTCACCAACAGAGTGGAACTTCTTTTCTTACACAACAGAATCACATTAAGTGAGAGGCTTCATACGTCTTTCCTTACAGTGAAAAAATCACAATTGGCTAGGTGCTTAACAAGGCATTTATCGCTGTATACTTTGATCTTACTAAATACTGTAAGCTTTTGCTTACTCAATTCCCATTTTCCAACAAATACTCTTCTTTTGATGATTTGACAAACGACTTAGATTTAGAACAAATCGCATTTTTGACGTCGATTAAGAAACAAAAATCACGTTTGTATCCTCGATTCACGTGTAAATCGCTTTATGCAGTGGGGGATTATTGTGTCATTGGGGATTAAAATCACGATTTTAATCTTAATCATCCCCTGATTAGAATTTTAAACTTATTCATAGAGGTGGTTTTGATTAAAGTTTTATTCGTTTAATCGAGTTCACAATTACGATTACAAGTGAAGAGAGGGGACCTCTATATAAGAAGAGGTCCCGCAGTCACTTCTCCGACAGCTACTGACCCCTTCAGTGCTAATGGCTTTGGTTTCGTTGCTACTCGAAATACCTCTTTTTTATCCTTACGCCCGCGAGTATGGCAGGTCTGTCTAAGATGAGAAACCTGCCCTGTTAAGAAACGAGTACGCCAGGTTCCTCTAGACAAAAGCAAATTCCCTTAGATTAGTACCTTAGATCCTTATCGACGAAACGTTTCTTCTCTTAACCAAATACGTCAGATTCGTCTCACCGAAAACGCATATTGTGATTTTATTTAAACAGCGTCATTTTCTCGCATTTTTCCAACAGTTACATACTATGAAGACTCGTGAGATCAGTCTATTACAAGAAACTCGTTTTATCTTATCTTATATTTTAAAAACACCTCTATAATCATCCCCCTACTAGAGTAGCTTAGATAAACGGGTTTACTGGAGAAAAACTCGTGACAGTAAATAATCAAACAGATAAATTTTAATAATTTATTACTGAACACAGGGGTTGATGGATACCGCAGAAATAAAAATTGCATAGAAGACCGATAGCTAAAGGAAGGGAGACGTTGGGTACTTGTTTAAATCAATGTGAATCTATTTGAATTTCAAGCTAAGGAACCATCAACCACAGTAACATGTTTGCTTTATATATGTATTACGTTTTTAGCTCGCCGCAAAAGCGGTAAAATTTCTCTATTTTATCATTTAAAAGCAGCTATACCTACCAATGACGCCACAATAGTGGCAACTTTCGCCGATGATTCAGCACTTCTAGCAGTAGGAGATACAGTAAAGGATGCAACTAGGAAACTAAAGGAGACTATTAACAACGTCAGTACTTGGACAAAGAAGTGGGTCCTCAAGCTCAATGAGCAGAAATCGGCTCACATCAGTATCACGAACAAGCGTATAACTAAAATACCAATAATACTAAACGGAAGAGAAATTCCTTTTGCCAATACAGCAAAGTATCTTGAGATGACTCTTGATGCAAAATTCAGATGGAAAGAGCATGTCATTAAAAAAAAGAAGAATTAAACATCAAGTTCCGAAAAATGTATTGGTTGCTTGGAAGATACTCCAAACTATCCCTACATAACAAATTGCTTCTCTACAAGCAAATTCTAAGACCAGTTTTTACATATGGAATTCAACTCTGGGGCTGTACAAAAAAGACCAACATCAAAATAATCCAAACATTTCAAAACAAGGTACTAAGGAGTATTGTCAACGCTCCTTGGTACGTACGTAATGACGACCTCCATCGGGACCTCAAGATAGAACCAGTCAGTGAGGTGATCAAACTATTTGCCGCTAAACACGAGCAGAGGCTTCATCAACATATGAACCCAGAAGCTCTACGATTATTAGACAACAGCAACGTCATCCGACGTCTGGATAGAACAAAACCTCTCGACCTTGTGGCGTGACAATGTGACAAGTGCTTGAAGTGATCATACAGAGTAGTTGCCATTGGGCTATTACCTCTACAAACTGTAGTTACTGTATTAATGTAAATTAACTTGATGGGCTATGTTCAGTTGTTATGTTATGTTTCTAATATAGAAATTTTCGGAAAAATTTTTTTTAAAGCAAAATTGATGTTTGTAAGAAAATTTTAGATAGATTTGGTCATTTGAAAGGTTCTCTTACACCGTTTGCAGAAAACGTACAATTTTTAAGTGTTTTAAACAATCTCACAATATTTCATGACAAATTGTGATGGAGCGAGTTGTTAAAAGGGTTTTAGCATTCCAGCATGAGGAGAAATAGCATGAATTACGAAATGATCGTGATAGAATTTGTCACGGACAATCAAATCATCTTTTCCCTGGTGTTCTCCGGGTTTGAAAAAAAATTAGGTCAATTAAGTAATGACAAATGTATGGTACGAGAAAATGAAGGTAAATGGACATGCATTCACTCATCAAATTTCCAGAAAACTTCGTCAAAATCTATGGGAACTGCAGAAATCCAACGTTACGGGGATTAGTGAACACGCAGGTAGTCGAACAGGTGCAAAACCAAATTTATTCAAAACAATTTAAAACGTAAAATGCTATAAACGTTTTTGGGGGAACTTTTTGAAAAAAATCTCCAGAGAATAAAAACAAGGCTTTTGCTAACTTGGTGGACTCACAGATACTATTCCGGTATTATTCAGCTGGTTCCCTTTTAGTGACACTGCATAGGTCAACAACCAGTCAGGCACCACAATTAAATCCTGAGGGTTAACTTTAGCCTCAACCAATTTGAGGCGCCAAAGTTTCCCTTCGTTGTTCCTAACGGACAGCATTTCCATGTTCTCCTGTTTGCAGAGACGATGTGTGTGTTTCCTCGTATATTTGACTATGGCCGCGTTGACCGCTTGCACTCTCAAATCTCCGTTAACAAGATCATCTGTATGTACTTGTGCTCTTTCTATGTTCCGTGGTCGTAAAAGATCGTCTGCACAGATGTGAACTGTGAGACTTTCAGATGATAGAGCACGCTGAACTTCAAATAATTTGTGTCAAGGCTATCGATTTTCCCATTTAAACTAACTATACTCAAAAACGATACTCGTCTTTGAATTGCATTATCCCAACTCAAACTTCATGGTTGACTCACTCAATGAAATTTATTTACACTTGTTACAACTGATTTAATAAAACAATGAAATATAGCAACTTAATTTATAATGAAGTAATATCCGACTTTTTGTGGTTCAGTAGTTCATTATCTAAGACCACTACAAGTCACAAACACTAATATTAGCGTCTGGTCAAAAGTTTGGACCAAGCGGCTTGGACCAAGTCGGCGAACCTCTTCTCTGTTCCAGAACAATTTCGAGATTTTGGTGTCTGTGCAGCCGAATTTCGTGATCCGCTGCAATTCTTTTTATTGCGTCTCTCATCATTTCCACTTTGAGCTTCGCGGTGGAGATCAGTTGTCCGATATTCCCGGGTATGCGAAATGACAATACTCCTTAAGATTTTATTTTGGAGTTTCTGGATAGTGTTGAAATTACTGTTGCTCGTGCAGCCCCACCCAGTTGGCAGCCGATAGGCCCAGACGGGTTTAATCATTTGCTGATACAACAGCAATTTGTTATGGGGCTGGATTATTGAGATTTCCTACCCAGTCAACCAGTTCAATTCCTGAGCTTAGCGTTGACCTCTTCTTTCTTCTTTTTGACGTGTTCTTTCCAGCGTTTGGCATCCATGCGTCATGCCCATGTATTTAGCGTATTGGAATACGGAATTTCTTCATGAATGAAGGTGATTGGGACGTTTTGAATTTTGCGATAAGTGAAGTTTATATGCGTACTTCTTGTTTCATTAAGTTTAATTCGCCATTTGGAACTGATAAACTCGGTTCAAATCATGGAGTTTGCTCAAAACGATTCCTCGACTGTCCTAAAATCGTCGTCAGAATTGCAGTATCATCAGCAAACGTTGCTATGACAGCTTTTGGTTGTTCTGGGAGGTCATTTGTATACAATAGATAGAGCACTGGCCCGAAAACGCTTCCTTGCGGCACGCCTGCCTTTATCTTCCTCAGGGTGGTGTACTCATCTTCGCTCACTGAAATGAAATTATTGGACACTTCCAGGCCTTCTGGAGAAAAACTAATGAAATAAATAGAAGGCCTTCTAATTAAAAGGTATTAATGAATAGAGGCAGATTAAATGCCGAATTTGGATTTAGAACGACTCTTCCATGTATAAAGAGGCACAATGTGCCTCCAAACACTTCAAAACCTCCCAAAAATTGTGGGTAGAAGGAGATGAGACTCCAGGCGACAGGACCTCGCATGATTCTCGAGGAAATTTGGCGATGGAGGCGGGTAAGGGGGACGAATGAGCGAAGGCTCGTACAAGTAGTGCTGAGATCCGTTCGTGAGATTACTTCATTTGAAGCAGGAAAGTCTCGGAGGAGGAGTAGAAGATTCCTGAGGGAGGCCACAGTATGCTTGCCTAGACGTTATCTTTCGCTTGTAAGACCCTCACTTTGTTTCTAAATGTGCTGCTTCTACACATTGTTACCTTTTCTCTTCGTCAACCTTATTATAAAAGATCAGACAGTAGGCTAGATTGCTAAATTAACTGAAAAACTAAAAATCTATTTTCGATTTTCGCTAGATGTGAAACCAGTAGGTGAGCTTGATGGAGATATAGTTGAGGAACTTGCCTCGAGACTGGAAACTGCCAATATCTAGTTTTATCGCCCTTCTCAGTTCATTTAGCTCCCTTCTGCTGTGATGAGCAGATACGCCCCTACATTATTTTCTTCTTGGATAGTTTGTCTCAAGGTACGTAGAAAACACTGATGTTCACATTTGAATGCTTTCCTTTTGGTTTATTATTCAATAATAAACCATTGTAATCGCTCTTGAAAAAAAAATTCTAACCCCCCCTGAAAATTTCATGTTTCACGTTTCAAAGGGTGTAGAATCCGAATCTGCAACACAAAATTTTCCGTCCGTCCGCCGTACGTCGTACACCGTACGCACGAATTCTCCCAAACGGCTGAAGCAAAAAAGCTGAAATTTTCAGGAAAATCCACGTTGGTCCGCCGACGCCCCAATTCTTGAGCCAGCTCCCTCACTTAATTTAAAGGGCCCTTTAAGGGTTGTCAAAGTTTTGTAAAATCCCTAAAAACCTCAAAAAATGTCAAGGCGGCCTAAATTTGTACTCTTTTTGAAGAACACTCCACGAGGAATCGAATGAGCCCCTCCCCTGGTCCTTAGGCCAAACCACTCCCGATGTATGGCCCGATTTATGGTGCCAACATTCGCGGTATTTTGGTTTATTATTGTTTTTGTGTTGATATCAGTGACGTAGTGATGTAGTGATGTAGTAATGTGGATACTGGAGTGAACTCCTAAAAGGCTTTGTAGCCGATACATGAGCTGAAGCATTCTGATAACCATAAAAAACGCTGCAAATTCTTTCACTGGGGTTTATTATCCAATTGGCTTGCGTTCATGATTTGAATTTCTACTAAGCTTTGGAGTGTGCGTGTTTCACAGGTGATAGAGCGATTATCGAATTTCAGGAGGCACACAAATATGATCAACTGATCAATCCAAATAGGTATTTTGGTTGAGAACAGATTTACGTGCTCTATGCATATCTCCTGAAATTCAATAATCGCTCTATCACCTGTGAAACACGCGCACTCCAAAGCTTAGTAGAAATTCAAATCATGAACGCAAGCCAATTGAATAATAAACCCCAGTAAAAGAATTTGCAGCGTTTTGTGGCTATTTACTCAAGTTTGTTAACGTTAACCTGGCTATCTCATTTGGGGTAGGTGCCTACCTATTTGGTTCTTCCACAGCTAGCGTCTGATAACTCACGAATACTGTCTTGTAGGTTCGGAGCCCCCAACGATCAAACTACTCGCTTGTTCAAAAAAGCTACCCAATGATGAAATAATGAACCTTTGCAGCGTTTTGGTGCATAGTTGTTAGTATGATGAAGCGAGGTCACGTTGAAGATGAAGATTCTTCATTCCAACAGCTGGAATGGAAGCAGCCGCTGCGAATTGCACATCGATTCCTCGTTGACGCGTCGCCCTCCGGTTGGGTGAGAACAGCATTTCCCACTCTCATTCTTCATTCCATCACCGGCAGCACCCTAGGCCTTGTTTACTTCCGAGCCCGTCCCACTAAGCTCGCGACTCATCAAAAATTGCACAACTCATTTCCACAAAGGATAATACTTATTCTACGCATTCCTATCTGGCGAGGCGAGGCCTAAGGCCATGGGACGCTGTTTCTTCCCTCTTTTACGACCGTATTATTATTAACAACCATTTTAATTTTTGGTGTGTGTGTTCTTAGTGATCACAGCAAAACAATAAATATTCATAAAAAATATTAATATATGACACATGACGGAGAGAGACGTAAAAAGAAACGTAAAACGTTCCTACACTCCAGAAATTGATTTTCCAATTCATTCCACGCAAGAAGTCGAGTTATCCACGAATTAGCAAGTGGCTCTCCTCATTTCATTGTGTGCAATCCAAAATCCTGCCGTGTTTTGCAGGATTTGTTGAGGAAGATGGATTTGAAAGGGGTTCGTCGAATCTTGACTGTGTTTCGGTTATACTTACACGCAGGCACTGTACTCGATGCCCCCGGGCATCAATTTCAGGTTCAATCTTCTTGAGAAAATTGAAAAACAAAAAAAACGTGGAGGTGGGGGGGGTGGCGGAGAGGGGAGAGGCAAAGGGTTTAAAGAGACGGATAAATCTTTCCTTTCCGATCTGGATGTGCTTAAATGCTTTTGGTTTAAGGCACCTGGTCAGTGACATCGCGTTGGCTAGTTTTGAGGTCCTTTGAAGTTTCAAAAGCTCCCTCAGTTAATTTGAAGTATCAATACAGAATGAATAAATATACATATGCAAAGCTGTAGAACTCGATCATTCTCAATTTTACACAATCGACATTTCTCCCATTAATTTCCCTGTCCCCCGAAATGGCTTATAATTTATTACGGTATATGATTACAGTAGTCGCGTAGTCGCTTTTTTAAGGGGCCCCAGAGTGTGTCCCTGGGCCAGGATTCTCTCTCCTCAGCCCTGCTTGCACGTCCGAGGACTCATTTGCGGACAATAAAGTTGAAGTTTCGATAGCTGTATTGGTGGGCATGGTAAAGATTTTAGTTAGATGTAGCTGTAATTGTGGTCCTTGGATTGTCCTGTGAGAGGACAGCTTTTCTTTTCAGATATCCCTTCTCCTTTTCACCTTGTGATAGATATGGTTAGTTGGCCCCTTCCCGATTTTAGAATCTGTCGCCTTGGGAGATGAGTCAGACGCTTGCAAGCGTCTGAATCATCCTTTGAGCGTGGCGGAGCATTACTTAATGCATCCACCTGCTCGGAAGGGGCAACTAAACCATTCCATCACCCTCACAACCTTTTACCGCCTTGGCTTGCGGGATTCAATGAGTAATCTGAGGGAGGAATGGTGAATGCTCAACGGGTGGGGAGATCAACAACTTCGCTTATTGCGTCGCCGGGGATTGTGTACGGCCGTGCCGAAAACTCAGGTACCAGCAGGCACATGCAGAAGTGTGGCTACCATGCCTCCGACTTCAAAACGTAGGGATGTCTATGGACCTAGGTTTTCAGCATTCTCTTACAACATAGCAGGATCTTCCTGGGTGGAAACCCGGAGGAGACCATAAGGTAAACGGAACTCCTTGAGTCCGACTTCGAGAGACGCAGGATTATTATTCCTCCTTCTCATCAAGTTCCTGCTTTTACCAGGATGACAAGATAATTGAAATCTTTTATGAGATCTTGTTTGGAATATTAATCGATCATTGCTAATGCAATGCTTGCTGCTGGAAACAATGCCATTATTGCTGTATGGTACCCCGGTACCCCAGTATAAGTCTGCTGATTTCCCACAATCATCGACATTAGTTGAGAAAGTCGTTTGTCCGCTTATGGTGGCCAAAAGACAGGATGCGGGTTTTTCATTGCAATTGTTGTAATGTAGAACAGAAATGCACTTGTGGAAAGTGGCGCAGCATCAGTCTTTTACATGAACCAGATCGAATATGTACCTTCCAAAGAAGGGAAAGTGGTCATTATCTACTACTTCATTTCAGGGCTTCAAGTTAAAGGCAACGTTTGCATTAGCTTGAGCAGCTTCAATGTACAGTTTTTCTAGCATTTACGAGTGGGCCTTGATTGTTGGATTATTGATTTTGCCTAATATATTCTGACAGCGTGCATGTCAAATGTTGAAGGAATTACGTTTATGGCACGCCCATTAAATATTTCACTGTTCAAAGTCATGAAAAGCCCATCAAAGTGCATAAGCCGCGTAGGCAGCCACACCGTCGAATAGATCAATATCTGAAAATTCACGTAGCGGCGAGTGCGGTAAGTGCAATTGATATTAGGCGGGTGCAACATTCTCCTATGTTAACGAGACCCCGCGCGAGGTGGTAACCAAGTTTATTACAGGCGAGTTATCGACTGGGTGCGGGGAGAAGTTGCATTTACCCTGATTAACCTCTTAGTCGCAAGTTGAAATTAATATCCTCTAACGTGAAGCGACCTTCCTCTGAAAAGTCAACAAGCTCCGACACCTCACGGCTCATTTAATCATCCAACTCACAATAATTAGGCTATCTACCAGGCGAGGAGGACGAGAGGAACTGGTTCCTCAATTTCTAAATATCAAAAGACAAGTTTGTTATTAGCTTATTTGGCATTACCGTTAGTATGCAGCCATTTTTCTAATATTACAAATAAAAATTTTCATCTATTTAATTTAAGTTGATCAACGTATTAGCAGTTTATAGATATATACAAATAAAGACTCTGTTAAGGTGAACCCAAGGAAGATGTAAACGGTTGTGCAGTTAACTGATGGAGGCTGTATTTCAAAATGAATGCGTACATACTCAATGAACGAGTATGGAAATACATAATTCAATTCGTATTCGTCGATACAGCGAACCAATCAAATAAATAAAGGTGTTGTTGAATAAAACCTTAGGGCGCTTCTGCCAAAGTTGAGGTTTCGCGGGTAGCCAACAATATCACAAAATATGCCGCTTTGCCACTACTTAGTTAGGAAAATGAAGTCACTTTGATAACTATGATATGAAGTCAGTCAAGTTTGATAAGTGATAACTATATAGGGATCCCAGCCAATACTAGGGAGGTCCCAGGAGAGCCGAGTTAACAAGAGTGTAAGAGCCGGCTAAAACGAAGGAGAGAACTGACTCCAGATTCTGTTGACCAAAAAACGGGAAAATTTGGTTTGGAGGGGAAGTGAAGAAAATTTAGAGTGGGGAATCGCGGGGAGCCGAGAGGGGGGATCGTAGAAACCAATCAGGGACGGGGTCACAACTACTCCCGGGAAACCCCAGGGTGCTAAGGAGGAGACTACGAGTGACTGACCGTTTGCCAGGAAAAGGGTGGCTTGGGAAAAACCCACGGCGGCAAAGCAGCTTGGGGAATTTGGAGTCCATAAAAGGCTTTGAATATTTTCACATAAGATTAATGGACTATGAGGTAACCAACAGCGGCGGGTACGGTCCCATTACCTGTGGGCCTTGAAGACGAGACAGGTGCGGTTTTCAAGAGGTAATAACCTAAATACTGAAAAATTCTTCATGATCTAAAAACATTGCAGATACACCTGAACAGACTCTTTTCAAATATGTACACTACACTTTGTGTTAAATTTAACAATTTCCTTATAAATTACCATATTTTGGTTTATTATTCAATAATAAACCATTGTAATCGCTCTTGAAAACAAAAATTCTAACCCCCCTGAAAATTTCATGGTTTACGTTTCAAAGGGTGTAGAATCCGAATCTGCAATACAAATTTTTCCGTCCGTCCGCCGTACGTCGTACGCCGTACGCAAGATTTCTCACAAACGGCTGGAGCAAAAGATCTGAAATTTTCAGGAAAAATCCATGTTGGTCTGACAACGCCCCAATTCTTGAGCCAGCTCCCTCACTTAATTTAAAGTGCCCTTTAAGGGTTGTCGAATTTTTGTAAAATCCCTAAAAACCTCAAAAAAAGTCGAAGCGGCCTAAATTTGTACTCTTTTCGAAGAACAATCCACGAGGAATCGAATGAGCCCCTCCCGAGGTCCGTAGGTCAAACCATTCCCGAACTATGGCCCGATTTATGGTTCCAACATTCGCGTTATTTTGGTTTATTATTGTTGTTTTTATATCAGTAACCTAGTGACGTAGTGATGTGGGTACTGGAGTGAACTCCTAAAAGGATTTGTAGCCTATACACGGGTTGAAGCATTCTGATATGCACGAAACGCTGCAAATTCTTTCACTGGGGTTGATTATTCAATTGGCTTGCATTCATCATTTGAATTTCTACTATGCTTTTGAGTGTGCTTGTTTCACAGGTGATAGAGCGATTATTGAATTTCAGGAGGCACACAAATATGATCAACTGATCAATCCAAATAGGTATTTCGGTTGAGATCAGATTTACGTGCTCCATGCATATCTCCTGAAATTCAATAATTGCTCTATCACCTGTGAAACACGCACACTCCAAAGCTTAGTATAAATTCAAATCATGAACGCAAGCCAGAATAATAAACCCCAGCGAAAGAATTTGCAGCGTTTTTTATGTAGAATTGAAAAATAGTCAAAATTAATGTTCACTTATCTTAAAACTGTAATAATTAAAGACTGTCTAATCGTTTTTTCCTTTTCCTAATCCTCTTCTTTTTTCCTTTCAGGGATTTGATCTTTGAATGGTCAAATTTGTATGCAGCTCTTCTTTTTTCTCATCTTTGAATCCCCTGGGTCAATTCTAACAGCCTTCCCCCTATCGAGGAATCTTTGCTTTGGAAGTAAGTCCTAAAAATGTCTAGGGGTTGTTGAAATGGTTTTTTCTTTGAAAACTCGAAAGGTTCATTATTGAAAATAACGAACATGAAACCTGAATCTATCGGAGGTCGCCCAATCTTTTGGATTTTTAACACCCAAATTACTCGACTCGGGGGAGTTGAGGGGCGACGCAATCTGCCCGAGTATCGCCGACCTTGTGAAGTGCTCTGGGATAAAGCAGCAGGGCGAGAGAGCTCTCAAGTGCTAGGGGGGAAGAGCCCTCTCGTCCGCGCCTTGAATTCCCCTACAAATTAACGGGGCTAGTGGGAGAAGAGGCTGAAATTTTATAAGGGCCTCAGACCTCCACAACCCCGTCGAGTGGCAACATCACCAGGGTTCAAGTATTTGCTTAGTTGATTGTCGTGATAACGATAACGAAACATGAGATGGCTGAAAATCTTTGAGAAACGGAGCCAGACGACCGTGTTGGTTTTTGGTTTATTATTCAATAATAAACCATAGCCAGACGACCTTGTTGGTTTTTCGTAATAGGTGACCAAGCAGTCGATATTCGGAGTAATTAAAATACGTCTACCAAGTTGAGTGGGTGGTGTTGCTACTTCACTTACTTTAACAAGGGTAAGGAATTAGTTTAATGATGAAGTAGGAGTATGAGACAAAATGATTAACTGGAGAGCAGAACAGTGGTGTATGTGTATGTGCCAATATGTGAAATAGGGTTGCAGTTCTTGTCCCCTTTCCAAGGATCCAATTCAAAGGCCTTCAATATCAAAGGAATAGAGAGAACACACTATGGCAAACAGGCAAATTCGGACAGAGAACCGAAGATCGAAATGGACAACACTCTCCATAGCTCACATCACTCAATAAGGTTAGTGAGAAAAACCGCTGCTAATTATTTCGAACAGGTTCATTATTTTTGAACCGCCCTCATCACAACGTTTCTCGTCAAGTCGCCTTTTCTCGTCTTTTTAGGTCGTTGAAACGACAAAAACTGAAAAACCTAGAGTTTAAAAAATTGAATTTTACACCCTTTTTTCACCTTTACAATAGGATTGATTCAGAGACCAAAATTACTTGAAAATGCACCTCCCCCCTCTTTGACTAGGTCAATTACAGCCTAGCAAAACCACGTTTTCGGCACGTTTTTAACCAGTATAGCATCTATGGGTGTAAAGCGATCGGGCTGACTAGAAGCTAGGACCAACTCCATCCCAAGAAGAGTTGACATGACAGCGAAAGGATTTTTTTTCATACATTCGAAGGCCTTTGACATTGTACGGCGTTGGGCATGCGGACACTGCAGATTTTGTACACTTTTGTCTACATACCTTGCAACGTTAAGTGACAACGTTTGAGGCAGAGCGGGAGGCATACAAAAGGAAACTTTTTCCTAACTCAGTTCCTTTCGAAAGATGGACTATATTACGTCTACCTTCATAGAATGAGGAAAGTGGAACGTCCCAACTCGTCAGAACTGCCGAGAAGCAGACGGTGGTGTGTTTGTGTGTTTAAGTTAGTAGGTAGAAGTTACCCAAAAAATCACTTAACATTTAAAAATCAGGCAATGAAAAAAGCAAAAAATCAAAATCAAATTCGGTTGAAATTATGGTTTTGAAGGACATTTTTTCGAGTTCTGTCATGAACATAAAGCTTCCCTGCCTTCGTTAACCTAGCTCAAAAGTTGTTGGTTGATGTTTCAGAGGAGTAGAATAACATTTCTAAAATTATTGAAACGAAACACAGCGTTTTTACTGTGTTCGGTAAGGAATTTGGCTTTTTCGCAAAATAGAACACTTCGCTTGGCTCGAATGAGATCCAATTACGCTTATCCAAGCACATTATTTATTATTCTTACTTATCAGTATCATTTGCAGTCTGGCGAATTTCATTATTGATTCATTTCAACGATGTAAGCGCTAGTGGATGCAAAGAGAGTAGCTATCAAGTCATGAACGGTGGGCGAGCGGATGACCTACACAGGGGAATGAAGCGATGGACATGCACCGAGTTTTAGACGTCCGACGGCTGCTCGCCAACGCCGAAACGAAAACTTCGTGGGCGAAAGCGTCATTCAACGACATCCCTTTGGCAATGTTATCACCAGGTATTACCACCTGCCTGCCTACCCCCTGCCAGCTCTTGCTCCATCCGCGGGTTTTGATTTTCGCATTGACTGCGAACAGTTTGGGGTAGCACATTGCGGCCAACACAATCTCCAATACACGGGTTATAGTTACAGTTCTTCTTTTGGGGGGACGGGTGCTACTTTTCGAGTCAGAGTCCTCTTAAGTTTTTGGATACTCGATACTATAGTATGGGACTCCTTTTTTCAAGCGGTCAACTTGCCTGGCCACATAAAAATTGAGTTCAGGGCAATTGAGTGTTAAAACTTTTCTTGGAATGACGTCCGTATGTCATTTCGGGCTTCCACTGATGTCCTCGCTCAATCCTCTGCCAACATCACAATTGCCAAATGAGGATTGACACTCGATTCAGGTGTTACACGGAGGTCAGTGTTTTGTTCAGTTTGGACGTCTTAATTCTACGCTTGAATCTCAAAAATAATGAGGAACAAATATAATAAATGAATAGTTTTAGTAACATAAACTTCAGTTGTACAAATAGATCGAAACCAGTGATGAAACTATCGCGGTGAAAAACTAGTGGTCTCTATGTTAACATCTAATACGTCGCGGCCTCCGTTTAACACCCAATGCAAAACGCTGCAAATTCTTTCACTGGGGTTTATTATTCAATTGGCTTGCGTTCATGATTTGAATTTCTACTAAGCTTTGGAGTGTGCGTGTTAGAGCGATTATTGAATTTCAGGAGATATGCATAGAGCACGTAAATCTATTCTCAACCAAAATACCAATTTGGATTGTTCAGTTGATCATATTTGTGTGCCTCCTGAATTTCAATAATCACTCTATCACCTGTGAAACGCGCACACTCCAAAGCTTAGTAGAAATTCAAATCATGAACAAGCCAATTGAATAATAAACTCCAGTGAAAGAATTTGCTGCGTTTCATGCGTATCAGAATGCTTCAACCCGTGTATCGGCTACAAAGCCTTTTAGGAGTTCACTCCAGTATCTACATTACTACATCACTACATCACTAGGTTACTGCGATGAAAACATAAACAATAATAAACCAAAAAAACGCAAATGTTGGCACCACAAATCGGGCCGTATATCGTGAATGGTTTGAGCTATGAACCTGGGGAAGGGCTCATTCGATTCCTCATGGAAAGTTCTTCGAAAAGAGTCCAAATGTAGGCCGCCTTGACTTTTTTTGAGGTTTTTAGGGATTTTACAAAACTTTGACAATCCTTAAAGGGCACTTTAAATTAAGTGAGAGAGTTGGCTAAAGAATTGGGGCGTCGGACGGACCAACATGGATTTTTCCTGAAATTTTCAGATTTTTTGCTCCAGCCGTTTGGGAAAATAGTGCGTACGGCAAAATTTTTATTCTCTTAGATTCGAACGTCTACAAGTGCCATTTGAAACGTAAACCATGACATTTTCAGGGGGGGTTAGAATTATTATTCAATAATAAACCGAAATTGTTCAGAGATGTTTGAGTTTTGGAAAAATCATGAACAGCTGTTCAAAGCCATTCACGGTTCTGCAAAATATGATGGAGTTAAAACATGAAAAAATTGAATTCCTGAAAAATTGAGTTGACAAACGATTTTTTGGCGTGTACAGTTTACAAAATCCGTTTGTTAAATATTACTGCGGTTAATTACTAATAAATTAACGTTTCGTTTAACTATTCGAATACTGCGTCAGTATGTTTGGAAAAAAATAAACAACCATTCTGTGGGACTTCCTAAGAAAAAAGTTCATTTTTAAAATAAGGCAATATCAAACCATAAATCCTTATAATGGTATAGTAATGTCAATCAAATTTTGATATATGAAGTAATATAGGTCGTTTTTTTCCAAAGGGCACTCTTTTGAATTTTGTCTTGAAAGTATGGTCAACAGTCACCTAGTTATAGTTATGGAAACTTTCTAACGGATAATTAATTTAAATTGAACAAGTAGGATAGAGTTCGTAAATGCTGGTTATGAATGAAGATTTGCATAATTTCGATTGTTCAGTTGATCATATTTGTGTGCCTCCTGAAATTGAATAATCACTCTATCACCTGTTAAACATTGTTTACAATGGTCTCCAAATTGCTTAGTGAGAAATTCAAATCATAAAAACAAAGCTTCGGACAGCCAACGATTAATAAATATTCCGTTTAAAGAAACTGCGGAGTTGTGAGCAATTCAATTGCATCCACCAACATCAACTCTGTATCGGCTACAAAGCATTTGGAAGTTCATTCCAGTATCCACATTAATACATCACTACATCACTAGGTTACTGCGATGAAAACATAAACAATAATAAACCAAAATAACGCAAATTTTGGCACCATAAATCGGGCCATATATCGGGAATGGTTTGAACCTAGGGAAGGGCTCATTCGATTCCTCATGGAAAGTTCTTCAAAAAGAGTCCAAATTTAGGCAGCCTTGACTTTTTTGGAGGTTTTTAGGGATTTTACAAAACTTAAACAACCCTTAAAGGGCAATTAAGTGAGAGAGTTGGCTAAAGAATTGGGGCGTTGTCGGACCAACATGGATTTTTCCTGGAATTTTCAGATTTTTTGCTCCAGCCGTCTGGGAGAAATCGTGCGTACGGCGGACGAACGGAAAATTTTTTAAATTAATAAAACAAAAACAATTTACAATAAATAAACAAATTATTGTTTAAATCTTGAACGAATTATAATTTCATCAGATGTACCTATCCATATTGATTTCATTTTAATACAATACTTTTTTATTGGGCCTTTAGAGTAGTTTCTTCGTATCATGACCTCAGTTAATTCGTTATAAATATTTCAATCAGCGTACATGATTAAAACTTGAAGAGCAACTGAAGTATATTACGATAAATGCACAGGACAAGCTTAGCTTCTAATGTATATCGTGTTACCTATGCTTCTATGAAAATAAAATAAAAATGTTAAAAACTCAAAGAAGGTTGAATCAAAAGCAAACAACTCCGCATAGGGTCTGATCAAAAACAAACATGTCACTAGCGATGTGGTCAAAACCAAACATCGCCACCTTTCAAAGCCGATTTTCCTTGTTTTAAAATGGTTTCTGATTTGAATGACCTAATTTGGTGACTTAAGTAGCCAAAAAGGATTTTAAAAAACCCTCAACCGTGCAGTTATCGTTTTTAGATCATGTTAAAAGTGTTTGTACGCTCTGCTGAAAAGTTACATCTGAGCGAAATGTTTGCTTTTGACTGGAATCTCCTCAAGTTTATGAACAACATTAAAATCTAGAAGTGGAATTTAAAATTATGACTGCTATAATTGTATAAATGTTTGAGTGGCTTTCTAAGTTTTTCGTGTTTTCCCCAAAATCAAATTTCCGCTTCTGTTTTGTGCGCTTACCATTATGAATAACTTCAGTTTCGTGTCTGTCTCTTATAGTGATCCCGAACATTGTAGCTCCTTTAATTAGATCTTCAAGAAATGTTCAAGGATTGCGCGACATCGAGTGAAGAAGCCCCTAATTGGTTCCGCAAACTGATCACACGTTTTGATCACAAACACTCGTAATAACGTCGTGTAATCAAGACATAATCACACGCCGTGATTACAAGAGCTAATATTGGTTCAAGTTGATTCCATTGATCCAGGCGGAGGCCACAGGTAGAGAATTGTGCGCCGGCTTTACCCATTCAATAGAAACAATTTGCAATCAGGAGTCCTTGGGCATTTCGGCTTTGAATTGATGTTAATATATAATTGATCCCTCCTCCCCATCTAACTTTCACGGTCACCACCGCTGAGCCAGTTACGATGAACTCATGTTTTCTATTTTGCGGCCTTTTACCATCAGCGCTCTAAATTTGAATTCCTTCGAAAATGGTCGATACTAGGGGTCTTAGCTGTTATTATTATTATTTTGTTTTAAATAAAAGTTTGGTTGCACTCATTAACAATACTATTTTGAAAATATGGATAAACATTCGAAACTAAGATATTTCATAGAGCTTTGTGGGTTATGATAGTAGTTTCAGTCTTTGAACGATATCAATTGTGTCTAGGGGACTGACAGCTTCCTCGTTGACTAGAGGTCTTGGACGATGGAGGCGTCTCGCTGCTTGCTAGTTTTCAGTATAGTCTATTGTTTCGATCTCAAGCTCGTGATGGAGACGATCGTTTAGAAAGTACCAAAATCAATTGACAATATTTCTCCACAGATTGTTCTGGAATCTTCGCTAGATATTGTTGAGCCGTACAGCTCAATGACTTAAGGACTTGGTTATTAAATGTGAATTTGATCTGGATTGACAGCTCCGATCGTCTTCCAGTTACTAATAAAAATAATTGATGGCCCAAAAAATTGATAACTCTGACTGAATTAGAACTCGTGTCCTCACTACTAAGGGGAAACTTCCCTTTAGTCACGACACGGTGATATATGAGACCAATTTAGTACAATCCCATCAACTGTGGGTCCCATCAACTCCTTGGACATAACATCACCATTAGGGAATACAATTTTCGTAGTTTAAGAATGAGTTCTTCCTTTTTTTCTTGGCATAAGCTTTTTAACTAATCTTTGTGTCAAACATCACATAAGGAATTTCGCGTCACTAGCAGAATAACTGTACCGTTGGGGTGAGCGGGAACGTACGAGATTCTTTAGGTGGTGAAATCATTAATCGTAGTTTTATTAATTTTCATCCGCCTTTCGCTTTGTTATACAGGGCGTTAAGATTATGATCCGAAAAACTTCACCCGCGTGTTTTACAACTAATTTGCGACAAAAAGTGCCTCACGGAATTTCTTCTTTAGAGGCTCAGTTTTGGAGTTTTTTCAATATTAAGATTTTATCGTCTGAAAATGGTCCTAACTCCTTCGTTTACGGAGTATTCGCAAATCTAAGGATACCATTAGAAAGAGCGTTAAATGTCCCATCTTCTCAGTCCCTAACAGACAATTTTTAAAGGAAACTAAGAGAGAAAAACGAGCCTGAGAAGCAAAGTTGGTAAAATCTTGCAAAAACACTGTTTTAAAGGCTATTAAGTAATACTTGTGATCAGTAATAGTCTGTAAGCCTAAATAATGCGCAAAAGCCATAGCTTTTCAACGGTATAATTAGTTTTTATTGTTTAAGGTTAACCTTTTTGGGAATTAGGTTTTAATATGAAAAAAACCTGTCTCTTCAGCATCACTAAAAACATTCAGAGATCGCGGTCGAAGTATTCCTCAACGCGGAGTCAATTGCGACCACTTCCAAAGCTTTTCGAAACAAAACGAATTTCAAACAAAACCTTCGAGTGTTCGTGAACATTTTTCGTTGTTTTTATTTAAAACTCTATTTGTTCAACAAGATGCCCCTTAAACAATAAATCATTCATCATCATCAGGATCTATACACTCTGGATAAGTGAGTAAGCAACCTTATTGATTGTCCAGCTCTAATGTTCAAATTAGGTAATTCTACTGGTGCCGCGCACTTTCGTTCGTGTCTTCTTTTCTCTTCACTGTTCTTGACATCAAATAAACGACTTTGCCCGCTCTGAAAACTTTCACGCAACGCTAACCTTTTGATTCTAGTTACAGATAGCGAAAGCTTTGTTTTGACTTTCGGGAGACAAACTGTTCCTACAAAATCAAATCCTTCTCACGGGAATTTCACGTTTTAGCCCATTCTGAACAATCTTTGTTTCATTTCTAAGAAAAATGTGGAAGATTATAATTAACACGAAATGCTCCATTGTTGTATGAGGAAAAAGAAACGGTAACCAAAGTTGACCAATTCACTATGAGTGTGCTTTTGCATGACTTTCCCAATGACTTGCCTCGGGACACCCAGGAGAATGAAAGCTCTGCTCTTAATGAAATTATAATTAATGGTTAATGAGGAAGATCCGGATTCAGATTCTTTGAAATATGTGCATTAGATGATGTGGAGGGAACATTTTTGCAAACAATGCTTTGTTAGCTGCTCTCCCTGCTTTGGACGAAAGAAGGGCAGTTTTTGGAGTATAGGTAACATGATATATTCATTTTTATAAGTTGAAGTGAGGGGCCCCCCCCCCCCCCCCAACATTGCAGAAATTTTTTTCTTTGACGAAAAAGTTGCTACAACGCTAGTTGTATTGAACATGTGCTCCGCCAGTTATTACAGAATTGTGTTTCAACAGACCGCCCTAATCAGGTCGATTTCGTAAACATTTAAGAGAACACAGCTGACTTTCAGAGGACCGAGGGCCCTGAAATATTCAGCAGAGGATCGTACTGGGGCTTCGCTACTTCAATGAAACGTTCATCAACTTCAGGCTCAGTTCGTTGTCGTGAGTGGAATACGCGATGATTCATAGGCTAGAAAGAAATGGATTTTAGACGCTTGCTGCCATTGTCGACCGCTTGAATAAAATAGAACACCTTCATAAAGGGACACGGACTATGTCACTCGCGACGAAGTTGTGGAAACCAATTTCAATACAAAAGGAGTAAGATAGAACGTTGTCTATATATACGCTATCTATTTAGAAAAATTTCAAAACTTCTTTGGGTTCGGTTAAGGATAAAATTAACGTTCAGGATAAAAGAGTGGTTTATAAACTAAAATGTTCAAGTGTTCTTGAGTACGTGGTCGAACTGGAACGAATAAAAGAGCATGAAAAGGATTTCAGGGACAACAAAGGTGATTCTGCCTTTGCAAGTCATCTGAATGAGTCCAATCATAGCTTTAGTTTTGATCTGACAAACAGGTAATATGTAGAATTTCCTCACTTTTGCCCAAAGGGAGGTATGTTGGATGTGCTAGAAAAATTCGAAATTGTTAAGAGTGATAGGTCAGGAAAATGATTAAATGATGTCATTCCTCAAAACATTTCACCATTATTGGGTTCTTTCTTGCAATAAGTTTGGCTCCACCTCTCCACAATGAGACTGTTTGTGCCCCTTTCACTTTGTAAGCCTTGAGTGGCATTGGTTGGTCCTCCCCGCCCCTTTCACTTCCCTGAGCCAATAGGATTCAATCTCCTCTCACTTGATCCTATATAGTATATTGAAGATATGCTTTCTGTGATGTAACCTCAGTTCACGTTTGTTACTGATGATGACCTAACCGTCGAAATCGATTTAGCTGTGTAACTCTTTATCTTACTCCGTTTTTATTCATAAAGGGAATCCAACCGCGTATGGACTTTCCTCTTACGTAGTGGTCGACCACCTACCTGAACGAAGACGACCGATTTTCATTACGATAAGATTAGGGGTTTCAAGTGATGAACGAAGGGGATGATTGCATAGCAACTCGAGTGGTCTCATTCGATTCAGGGAACTACATTATATCTTAATACAGTACTTCCCTGCTTAATGTGATAACAACTGTATTACAATATCCTTAGATATTATACCTATATCTAAGTTTCAATGTTACATATGTACTTATGTTTTCGTTCATGAATGCAGTATATTCTTACAAGTATAATAATAACAAATTATGGACCAGTAGCAATCGTCAATAAAATACGCAATAAAATGCATAAATTATGCCCGATCACTTATCGTCCTTGTTGATAAAAAATGCATCAAAAGTCGCCTGCTTCATGGGAAATGGGCTACTTACAAAATTCTTATATTGATATTGTGCAGTGTGGTCGTTCGCTCGTTCCGACACGCCTTTCCTGAGAACAGCTAAGGCAGTCATAATTTTGCGATTGTTAGGTAGGGGTTCAGGTTCCCCACGGTCACAGTCATCCATGTTGATTGGTTGGCAGGATTTACACATTTGCCTGAGTTCGATCCCACAACAGAACTGTCACAGTCATCCTTGTTGATTGGTTGGCATACTGGGCTTTGAAGGCCCTTTTTATATGCCATTGGGTGATTGACCAATGCACCGTTATTTAAACCAATGCATCGATATTTTGACCAATACGAGGCGACGTGACAGGGCACGACCCTAGCGGACCATAGTATAACTATAGTACGTGGACTGGTTACAACAAGAACCATATGTCTGACGGAGCAGTAGTTATTATAATATGACGAACTGTTACCACAATATGCTGGTAAAAACCTACGTTGTGAGATACGTCAGATCCGTTCCAGGCCGTTTTTATTACAATAAACGAGTTACATCATTAACCATAACCACATAAAGCGGGAATTGCGGTACTACAACCTCTTATTCGAAAGTTCTTGAGATTTCGATTTTTTGATAGATTAATCCTTAAATATAACCCCTTAGAGTTGTATAATAAAAATCCCGGTATTGCTGGCACGTAACAAATTGATGCTTGATTTTCGAGCCAAATTTCGTATACTTTGGTGCAGTAGTTTCGGGGAAAAGCATCGGAATGCGGACGGGCGGATTTGTTTTTATTAGAATTTTGAAATCTACATAACTTAAACGTACACCAACAAATTTTGGGGGGGAAGGGGTGTTAAAGATGTTTTTTATTTTATGGTCGATTACAAAGGATCATTATTGAAAATAATAATAATCTCACTTGTAACCCCAAAAAAGACGTCTGGCAACTCTGTACCCAGCACTATTCGATTCATCGAGTCATAAAACGAGTTCTCAGCTTGTGTAAAGAGATTGCGCTTGCAAATACAGTTATTCAGAAAAGCTTCTGGTTGTTTATTGGGATGCAATCTTGAATAAAAAACTTGTTTCCACCGGTTTGAAGTTTTATCACTCCATTGTCAAAGGAATTCTACTAACATCCAGAAAAACTACATAATAAAAATAAATTATGGGTGTACTTTATTAGAAAATAATTTCTCAATATTTGGAAATGAATAAAGAGAGATAAGAAATCTAAGAATTTTGATGTTTATAATCAGCTTATGTATCAAAACTACTCGTAAAGATAAAGACAAACAAAAATTGAGTATAAACCACAGAGACTGGGTACCTACGGCACGTCATTATTATTTGGAACAAGTTTTGATCAACATTGATGGTTAGAATTTTTCGCACAGAGAAAGTGCTTGAATATAAACTCAATTCAACGTACGTGTAATAATAACTTTGGAAAATTGGTTGCGTTACTAGAACTTTGTTATTTTAATTAAGGTGCCCAAACTAATTGAAATCTTTTCACGACTGAAAATTAAGTTTTTCTTCGCAGCAAAAAATCCGAACGTCAAACTTAAGCTTCCGCGAAGAATAAATTGTAGGAAGAAAAATCAACAGAAAACTTCGAACCAGAAATGACCAAAGCTTGGAAACCACTCAGCAAAATGTATTTCTAGTTAGTTTATTAACTTTTTTCTCTTTTCCTTCGTCAATTGTGATTTTTTCGAGTTTTAAAGAGAAAACATTTTAATGAGGGATTCCCTCTGTTCCTTATTTTTTTTTCTTCAGTAGGAAAAAGTTGTTACGATGTTACGTCGTACTTCAGGGTTTTAAAATATTCCACTTTGAAAATCAACAGGTGAACAAGCAGTTCGTTATGGTAGTTGTCTCTTTCTAACATAGTATACTTATAATAAATATTCGAAATACAGCTACGGGTTGTGAGGGAGAGGGATCGGGAAGATCAACAGTGCATAAAAAGTTCATTTGTTTCGTTCGTCGTCAGAGATACTTCTTCATCGTCATTTATAAACTTTTATGACACTCAAGAATAAATCCATCTGGAATCCAACAAGATAAGAATAGATGTACATTAACTCTGTTAACAGTACATAACAACTTTAAAATGTTTGAAAATCCATAAATTGGTTTTTACAACCTTGTTTAGTGGAAGTTTTTCTTCCCCAGGAAATCGGCAATTGAGCATATAAAGTGATCAAATTTAACAATATAATATACAAATTTAAAGGAAAAATAGATCCAAATTCCTCCATTTGGTCATGGTGCACGATGACTCATAATATGCATATTACGCATTCATGCAGTTTTGTTAAATCTTTTTCAAGTTGTAACTACTTACCTACGAATGTAGAAGTCTTCTAGACCAACAATACCTCAAAGCATTTCATCAACTAAATTCGTTCGTGAGTCTATCCCATAGTTATCCCTTACATAAGGCTTCGGTAGGTTGCTTCCCGTATCGATTACTCACGAAAATATACTGTAATATGGTTACAGCCCTCCCAACTAAAACTTCTACGGTTGAAACATCGTCGCAATATCATTGTTTCCCTCACAATGGCGCTGTTAATAAAGGAACTTTCCATAAATAAGGGAAAACAAAAGAAGAACTCTTATAAGCCCCTTGAAAGGAGCACCGTCAATAACACGAGGACAACAGCTAATTGAAAATCCTATTATATAAATTGTTATAGTCATTATCGTTAACTGAGAGTTTCATCTAGGTTCGTGCACATAAATATTGTACCTGTTATTTTATATAATTAAATCACCCTCAATTACGGCGATATCAAGAAAACTTATAATGAATTTGCATAGTAAACAACATGTCCATTCATGGACACAACTTGAACACATGTACTAACAGGTACAAGTCGAGTGTTAACAGTTCTCTTACGTAGTCTCTATTTAAGATCTTTTACAAAGAGTAACAGATAACAGATACTACTTTTACAAAGAGTAACAGTAACAGATTTTGATATTATGCGTCCTATAACTTCCGCGCAGTAACTTCGTTATTTTTAGTGTAAACCTGATACTGTGGTGTTCAATTGATAGAATTGAAACATTCACAACTCATCCCATCTCCTCAACTTTATTTGAAAATTATTCCTAATCTTAAAAATGCGTAAAACCATGTTGCCAATGGAAATGCGGTTATATTTGGCTAATGTACCCCAAACTTAGTTCGATAAGTTTAATAACTTTCTTTCTTTTTTGGGTACTTCATGTTGAGAATTTGCTGGCTAAATTGGCGTTCTGCAACTTGATATTGTGTCGATTGAAGTCCTCTGTTTCTTACAATATTATAAGATCTGTACATTTTGCCAGTTTTTTTCAGCAGTTTTAATTAGAGAATCTGAGAGTCAGAGATGATCAGAGAGATCATTTGAGGATATCAAAACTTGGCAAAATTAAGAAGTAGGTACAAGTTGATGCTCTGCTCCAAGCAGCAGCACAACTAGCAGATATACCTGGCTAGATTCACGTAATTAGTTTAACCATTACCTGGTAAGGGGTATGGTACAAGAGGTCAGTAACTGAGTTGACACGGGCAGGCTCTCCTCTCATATTGGAATGGGTAACCACCACGAACCTAACAGGAAGAGCATTCAAAGGGTCAGTGTTTAGAGCGACTACTCCCCGCCATGTGGTGATGGCTGGCTGACTTGGGGTCTCGAGGCCTCGAGCTGGGCTCACCAGAATTGTGATGGCTGTGTGGCGCTTTCTGTTCGTTGGTAGGCTTTGGCTCCTGGCTCTCGGTCAGCCCTGGGGCGGTAAAGCCTGGCGATTCTTTGACCCGATCAATTTATTGGTTGCGTTTAAGGGTTTTCTTCCAATAACGGAGGGACACCCTTGGAAGGCCGCCAAGGTGGGTCAGGTGTGGCCTTGAAAGAGTAAAATCCATACATTTTCCCTGCCACTTTGTAATTAATTACTATTACCGTTTTTCTATACAAGGTGTTCTTTATAAGAATGACGAAACATCAGGGATTGTTCAGCAACTAACAATACCTATTTAATAACAATTTTTTTTAGTCCTTTCCTTTCCTGCCTATTCTACATCAGAGTTTTTTTTTCGTATTTTCAACCTTACTTCAGTGAAAAGTCAATAACTCCCTTTATTTACTAAATAAATTAAATTTTAAATTATACCCTTGAAAAGAGCGTTAAATTTTCTTTAATCTTCATTACATAAAATTTCCTCCTAAACTACGTTGTGCATGGTTCTTTCTAGGCTAAACTAGAACTTTTGTCTACTTTCCGCTTTTTTACAACTTTAAACGTTGATTTACCACCATACCATCTACTGGAAAATGAATGAGCTCAACGGTACAAACACATCCACATTTTATCAGCTTTCTATCGGTCTATAGATTTTTATTTCAGGGTAATTTTTGACAGAAAAATTAGTGTTTGAATGTGGAAAAGTATGAATTTTTTAAACGAAATTAGCGTTTTGGCTTGAGATAAATTGAAAATCGATTATTTGTCGTTATATGTTGTTGGACAATTGTCAATACTCATCAATATTTCAGCAAACTGTGTAGATGTATGGTCATGAGAAAAAACACCGCAGCATTGTTCAATGTTTGCCGTGTACGTTTAAATGACAGAAAGAAGAGGATAAATGAACAGAAAAAAATAATAAATGAACCCAAGTTGCAAATAATAATAACAAAATGAATAAAAAATTAATAGTAATAAATAATTAAAAGGTAATTATGATATAAAAGGTGTTCGGAATAGGATTAGTGAAACTTCAGGGGTTGATTCACAAACTAATTTGCAACAACTTTTACCCCATAGCAATTTTTTATATTTACAACTATTGACACTATTGACAAATGTCCCACAACATGTAGCGATTTTTGATTTTGATAACTAACTATACACCAGTAACATGGCAGAATGGCTATCTAACACAGAAATAATAAACCTTTATGTAATAATTTTCGGGTTTTATATGAGAAAAAACAGCTCACTCCTAGAACACCATCTGGCGCTCCACTGTATCACCTTTCCCAACATCCCCCAACACACTGGACACTCCTTCGTCCTCTCTCTTCTTTCTCCCGTAATAACATTCTCCTCCACTTTCTCTATCTTATTTCATCAATTTTCCTCTAAAGGGGAGGATAAACGCGTAAATTTTCCCGAAACAGGCCCAGGGAAAAGGGTTTTCTTGAAGGTTTTCTCCCAAGGAACACCGGCTGTTTCAGCCTAAAAGCTTACAATCTTCTACCTCTCAAGTTCTATATAATATACCTTCAGGTTTTTGAACGTTTCCATCTTCCCCCCATTACGCCAGGTTATGAAATTAACATTATCGACTTTATCATCAGCCGAAAAGGTAACAACAATTAACCTCCACACGACCATTACATAGTACCTCGTTTTTCAGTCCCCTAAATGGCTGACATGGACCCAGAAGAGGTGAGAGAGGTATCCCACTTACTTACTTAGGAATCGTAAGACTTTTCTTGATATCTTCAACTCAACCCAACCCCTTCCCCCCACTATCGACTCTTCTAGATTATAATGGGTATCCAGCGTATGATCCGAAAAACTTTGCACACGAGTTCTAAAACTAATTTCCAGCAAAAATTGCATCCTAGAGTATTTTTTTAGAAGCTTCTTTTCGAGTTATTTCACTTTTCAGATTTTTTTTCGGATTTTCGACCTTACGTCACTAAAACGGCAGTAACTCCGGCGTTTTGATGTATTTGCAAATCTAAGGATACCATTGAGAAGAGCATTGGACTTCCCATCATCTCAGTCCTAAACAATGATTTTTTAAAGGGAACTAAAAGGTTAAAAGCTAGCCTGAAAAGTACCTAAATTTTGTTAAATTTTGAAAAGACGCTTTTTTTAATAGGTAGTTCATAATTTTATTGATACGTTTGAGCCTGTATGTCTAAAAAATGCGCAAAAGCTTCAGCTTTCCAAGCTTTACTTTTTATTTTTTGGAGGAAACTTTTTTTGAGAAAATTTGTATTTTATGCAAAAAAAAACGCTGCAAATTCTTTCACTGGGGTTTATAATTCAATTGGCTTGCGTTCATGATTTGAATTTCTACTAAGCTTTGGAGTGTACGTGTTTCGCAGGTGATAGAGCGATTATTGAATTTCAGGAGATATTCATAGAGCACGTAAATCTGTTCTCGACCAAAATACCTATTTGGATTGATCAGTTGATCATATTTGTGTGCCTCCTGAAATTCAATAATCGCTCTATCACTTGTGAAACACGCACTCTCCAAAGATTAGTATACATTATAAATATTAGCGTTTTTTATGGTTACCAATGCTTCAACCCGTGTATCGGCTACAAAGCCTTTTAGGAGTTCACTCCAGTATCCACATTACAGCATCACTACATCACTAAGTTACTGCGATGAAAATATAAACAATAATAAACCAAAAAACCCAAATGTTGTCACCTTAAATCGGGCCATACATCGGGAATGGTTTGAGCTACGGACCTGGGGAAAGGCTCATTCGATTCCTCATGGAAAGTTCTTGAAAAAAAGTCCAGATTTAGGCCGCTTTGACTATTTTTGAGGTTTTTAGGGATTTTACAAACCTTTGACAATCTTTAAAGACACTTTTTAAGTGAGAGAGCTTCAAGAATTGGGGCGTCGTCGGACCAACATGGATTTTTCCTGAAAAGCTTTTTTGCTTCAGCCGTTTGGGAGAAATCGTGCGTACGGCGTCCGTCCGTCGTACGCCGTATTTTTTTCAAGAGCGATTACAATGGTTTATTATTGAATAATAAACCAAAACGCGTTTTCAAGCAAAAATGTTTGAAGGTAAAAAACAAAAAATAATAAACCAAAAGTACAGAGACTGCCAAAGGGTGAGTGGAATCCACAAATCAAATAAAAACAATGACAACTATTATCCAAAGGCTTATTATTTCTGTATCAGATAGCCCTCAATATACTAGATCTATCTATCTACTAGACGTAGTCTATGGTACAGAGTTCCCCCTTCCCCCCATAAATAAATATATCCAATTCGCCTTCAAAAAGCATCATGTATATTCCAGTATGTCGATTAGGAAATGAATTAGCCGTACGGGTGACTTAGCTGATCAGTGTGCTTGTATTCATTGTAATCGTAGTCTGTTTCTGGACATATAAATATTCGCAAACACTGACAATATAGATATTTGTGGTGGCATTATGTGTACAGTGTAGTCAATAAGAAATTTTAGCATGGGAGGACATAATTTAGTCTTGGAATTGGTGGGAGTGTCACATGACTACCTCGGGGGGGGGTACATAGTCTCCCAAGAGTATAAAGGAAACTGTACAAAGACTGCCAAGGGAGTGGACAACAAAGCCTCTAAGTGGAAACAATGGAAACAGTAGAAGATAAATGAAAATACTTCCTTGTAAGATAGTACTGAGTACTGCCACAGTATGTTCTATGATTCTTGAATTTTAGACATAGGCTCTAACTAAAAGCATCGGGGGCCGAGTTTTTTGTTTGCATATCGGCTGGAGCTGCACACGCGATAATAATTTCATCAGCGGTCGCCTCGGTATTCTACCAAATGAGCCACACAGTGGATCTGTCCGCTGCTCCCTGATGATACAGAAATTAGATCTCTAAAACAGAACGACGATTGAAATGACGTGGCTTAACACCAGCGGAGATGCGAGTATTTTGGAACCCATGGAAATGCTAATGACTGATGATGAAGTTAACGCTTATCAGTGTCAACCTTTCCAGGGCTTCGACCATCAGCTGAAAGCTCCAGGCGTAGGTAACCTCGAATTGCAGTTTTAGGAAACTGAACGGTGATCCGAATTCTTCAAAAATCTCACGCATCTTCTAGGACAGGACGTCCATTCCCCTACGAATATTAGGATTAAGATATTCTAGAGCAGGGGTGCTCAAACGGTCGATCGCGAGTGTTTTATGAGTCGATCTCGAGAAGAAACCATTTTTTAATAAGTAGGTAATTAAACTACAAAAATTTATTACGTTTAATTATGATACGTATGAGGCTGAATTATCAAATATTTTGGCACAATTCGAAAAGCGTTTTTATGATGGCAGTAAATTGGTAAATATAGCATCATTTATGAGTTACCCTTTTTCATGTAAAAACATTCACGAATTTGCTACTGAAGTAGCAAGTCAGTTTGATGTTCCGTTGAAAATGAGTTGGTGCAGATTATATCAGATATACATCTCAAAGCTACAGCATCTGATACAAATTTCTGGTGTTTTATATCTGAAGATAAATATCCGAATCTAAGACAAATCGCCTTTCAACTGACGGCAATGTTTGGGTCAACTTACTTGTGCGAGTCTGCATTTTCTGAAATGAAGATAATTAAGTCAAAATATCGCAATCGACTAACTGACGATCATATGTCATCATGCTTGCGATTAGCACTCAGTGGTTGCGCGCCATCTTATGAAAAGTATGCTGAGGACATGCAGTGCCACGCTTCAACATCCAAAGTCACTCCTTAGTTAAGTTCAACACCATATGTAACTCTTTTGTTTTGTAGCAACTAATGAACTCCCAATTTTGAATAACTAGGAGTTTTTTCATGGATATTGTAGAGAAGAACTTGAGTAAACCTAACCCAAACCTTGATTAAAATAATGTGAATTGTGCGGAAAGCTAATATCTATATATTCTTCGGTAGGTAGGGTGTATCGTGTATGTACGACAACCCTGCAACACACATACTTGCAGCCTCTCAGAGTCGATCGTAAGTAGTCTAAAAATATTGAGGTAGATCGCCAACAGTTTAAGTTTGAGCACCCCTGTTCTAGAGGTACAATATTTGGAACGAAAACCCCGATTTATTATTTACAGGATGTAACTTCCTTCTCTAACAGCCAAAATGACAATAAAAATCAACCCCAATAGTTCAAATAAAGACGGAGTAGGATGGAACGTTGTCTATATTTCCACGAAAGTAAGGAGTTACACTGTTAAATCGATTTCGACGGTTAGGTCATCATCAGTAACAAACATGAACTGACAGTACATCACAGAAAGCATATCATTTAGGATCGAGTGAGAGGAGATTGAATCCTATTGGCTCAAGGAAGTGAAAGGGGCGGGAGGACCAACCAATGCCACTCAAGGCTTACAAAGTGAAAGGGGCACAAACAGTATCATTATGGAGAGGCGGAACCAAACAAGAAAGAACCCAATAATGGAGAAATATTTTGAGGAATGACATCATTTAAACATTTTCCTGACCTATCACTTTTGACAATTTAGAATTTTTCTAGCACATCCAACATACCTCCCTTTGGGCAAAAGTGAGGAAATTCTACATATTGCCTGTTTGTCAGATCAAAACTGAAACTATGATTGGATTCATTCAGATGAATCACCCTTGTTGTCCCTGAAATTCTATTCATGCTCTTTTATTCGTTCCCTAAATTTCCTACCAGTTTGACCACAGTACTCAAGCCCACAAGAACATTTTAGTTTATAAACCCCACTTTTATCCTGAACGTTAATTTTATCCTTAACCGTACCCAAAGAAGATTTGAGATTATTTTTATTCTTAAACCCAACGTTGAAACCCCTGGACGACAGAATTTTACCGAGTTTATCCGGAATTTTCCCATAAAAAGGTATACTAATCCACTTTTTCCCTATATAAGGTAACGGCACCGGTAGTGGCCACTGCTCCAGTAGTGGCCATTTTAAAGTTTATATTTGAGAAATAAGGATTCCCGGTCTCCTAGTGGCTTCAAACTTGCAGGAGGTCATGCAGGGAGGGCAGGCTCATGTCATCTTGTAGTCAGAGGTTGAACTAGGAGTGCGCAGAGCATCATTGGAAATTGTGGTAAACTTCTCAATATGACCGTCCCTAGTTTCCTCGTTTGTTGGGCTGTATCCTAGAGCTTCTACTGGATAGAATCAATTTTGTTCATCTGGTATTGAATTTAATGATATTAAACACGTAAGGAGGGCAAAATGTCAAGTGGCCACTACTGGAAATTTCGTAATTTGATGTGGCCACTACTAGATCAAAATAAAGGTGTGAGAAAAAATTAATAAAAAATAGAAAAAATTGTTCTTTTGATAGTTTTAGGCAATGGATATGTTAGGGAAGAGTCGGGCTATATTCTAAATGAGTCCTGAAGAAAGTCAGTACTACTGTTGTCCCACAATTGTCCAAACTAAAGAAAAAAATTCTTAACTGTGGCCACTACCGGTACCGTTACCTTTTAAGATATGCTTTCTGTGATGTACTGTCAGTTCATGTTTGTAACTGATGATTACCTAACCGTCGAAATCGATTTACCAGTGTAGCTCTTTACTTTCGTGGGAATATAGACAACGTTCTATCCTACTCCGTTTTTATTTGAAATGGGTTTCCACAACTTCGTGGCGAGTGACTTAGTCCGTCCCAATAGTTCACAGAATTGAGTCCCTCCAGTTTCATAAACAGAACAGTTGTCTATAGACACGTGATTTTCGCCTCGTTTAGAATATTTCGCTAATATCGCTCCCGTTTGTAATTCATTTGGAGTTCCATAATCCTATTTTTTTATTCATCGAACATTTTAGGATCTCATATAAGTTTAACCAGATGCTCCAGACACGAAACAGGTGAAATCAATCGGGTTCTGTGAGGTCGCCTCATAGGGGCTGTCCACAGGCGCGTGCTACGGCATCTTAATGAGAGCTACGGGCCTCATCACGAATGTATTTCGCCCCTCGCATGGAAATAAGGGTAACCAGTGGGGCAACATGTCCTTATGAGCAAATTGTTAATGTAATGCGTTCCCAGCGAATTTCTGTTGAACGTTAAACTATCGACAAGGCTTCAAACATGTTGTATTCGAATGTGAATTGATTTGACAGAAACGTTGATGTGGATGTGGACGTCGAAAAATCGTCCAGCTTTTCAGGGTTGAGAATCAGAATTAATGAAAATTAATCGGTACACGTCGACTTCACTAACAAAAAATTGACTATGTACCAGTTTATCTAAAGGACAAAGTTATTCCGTATGCTAACGAAGCTAAATACCTCGGTATGACGCAGACGCCAGGCTCAGATGGAGAGCCCCTGTTAAGAAAAATAAGGGAGAACTCCTGCTGAAATTCAGGAAAATGTACAGGCTAATGGAGTTAATGGATACAGAACAAGCTAACCCTGTACAACCAGGTCCTGAAACCTGTTTGGACCTATGGAGCCCAGCTGTGGGGCTGTACAGGTCAAGCAAATCGAGATATCATCCAACGTTTCCAAAATAATGTGCTACGAACTGTTGTGAATGCACCATGGTACTTTCGGAATGAACGTCTCCATCGTGAACTTCAGGTCGAAACAGTTAGCGAGGCTATAAAGCGACAAGCTGTGAGTCATCTCCAACGGCTAAGATCTCACGTGAACGAAGAAGCTGTCCATTTCCTTGACGCAAGTGACATCGCCAGAAGACTAAAGCGTACCAAACCACTTGATCTTGCCTATTTGTGAAGCAGTTGAGTGGAACCATCAGTCAGAAAGGACAAAACTCAGTGATGTATCTTAGTTTTGAATATTTATCCCTATTTTCAATATAATATTGTTAATTGGTTATAACTTGGTACGATAAAATTTTTAAAAAACTTGTTGGTTATTGTTCTGCTGATCTATGTACTTAATAAACCTAATTTGAGATTAATTTCACAGATAAAAAAGGAAAGAAGAATCCGATCAAAATTGGAAGAGAAATTGGTTTTTCTGAATAGTAGGGGAGGAGGAACCATGGATGCTGGCAATCATGCAAACATGACATGGCTTCACATGTTGCTCAATCATCATCACAGTACCCACCGATATGCCCGTTCCGGCTGCAGCGTCAACATGTCGTTGGTTGTTAGAGGCATCTTCTTTAAGACTTTTACCACAAAGCATCAATTGAATATGACGGTGGAGTCATGAGTCCTCGCATGCAGCTTTATTGGCAATTCCCGATCTTGGATCAGAGAAGCACCACAGTTGTTAATCCGCAAGTTAAGTTGGCCGGATTTACCAACAAAGAAGCTTCTGCTCTGATCTTCTTGGTGGTAAATACACATCCGCGACTGACACTCAGCAGATCCTCTACACCTGCAGGTTTGAAAAGTATATGAGGTGGTGAAGTGAGAGTCTTCAATTCCTACCTCACATAGCAGAATCGTACCATGAACTCCCACAAGGATGCAAACCAGGCTGCTGTACTTCTGAAGACTGAAGACGTGGATGCCTGTGAGACAATAGTCCTTCCAAATTATGCCCTCGTCGATACGTAGCTTCAGGCATTTATGTATGCCTATGTACCATCATTACCAACCCAAAACTGCCTGTGTTGAGCCTGTTAAACATTAGGCTCCAACCTATCTCTGGGAATCACTTTTCCTCGATTTCGAAATTGCAGCAGTTTCAACTTGATCGTTTGATACGATTGGCTTCACTTCAGTGGTCCTAACTAAAGTGCAGAACTTTGTTTTCAACAATGCTTGTTTTCAACTTCGACTGTGATGAACCAGCTAAAATGTATTTATTTGCTGACGACGCCCTTGTCATAATCGAAGGCCTTCGGTGGGAGGACCTTCTCTCGAGGGCCGAAATGGTTTTGAACGTGCTTAACGAGTGGTTCACTAACAATTTGCTTACTCTCAATATCAAGAAATTAAATACATGGTTATTTCGAGCTGCAACGTATCAGCTCGGCTTTCTTCTTGTAGCATCACTATTCATACCCTCCTCTATAGACTGCGCCTGCTAATGCCCGCCTCTTGATTTGGTGAGCCTGTATCTCGGGGTGATTATTATTAATCATTATATCAATTTTCTCACCAGTAGGCACTCAAAATTCACCCGAATTATTTATAATATTCGGAATCGTTTGGACCAAGAGACTCTCAACGTCCTTTACTTTCATTGGTCCTATTAATACTGCAATACGGTATTATGGCCTGGGGAAGGGCAGTCAATGCTCATTTTAAGAAATTGTTCACCCTTCAGAAAACCATTCTAAAAATTATGGCTAGGAAGGACCGTAGGTTCCCCTCTGTTGACCTGTTTAACTCACTCAATGTGTTCACTCTAAAACAGCTCCTAGCAAAGAGTATTTTACTTTTCCATCATAAACACCCTACATTGCTGCAATCAAATAGACCTGAGGCTCGTGCCACCAGATTTGTATTTTTTCTTGGTCGATTAAAAAGGTTTTTTTATTGAAAATAATTAACCAAAACAGATCATTACAAGTAAAATTATTTGCGGAGCAGTCTAAATAGTTCTCCATGTTTGTTTGGTCATGATATGAACGAATTTGACTTTAACGAGGGATAGTTTAGTGAGGTATACATTTTATTTTCTTAGGGCGCTCGGGTATTCCTCTATTCTTGACATGAGGTACATCACCGCAAAATGTACAACGGTTTCTTGTTCCCTGTTTCGCCTGCGGCGTAATCGCACTCCCTCTCTCTTTCTGTGTCTCTCTGTGGGAAAGATGATTGGTTCAGTCTCATTAAACAGCAGACAACCCCAATGATTCGGCCAGAGGGCGAGGGATAACGACGTATGTCAGTTGTTGGCAGTCTTAGCGTAATATGGTCGGCCTTTGTGTTCCTCTCGCAGCTATTTCTGAAGGTAGGAAATTCCTTTAAGCTTCAGCTAAAGGGCATCACCGCGCTACCGCCCACGTCCCTTTCATGCTCGGCTAAGACGTCAGGCTCAACTCCTCACATGAAAGCCAAGGGGTGGAACTTGGGTTTACGTTCCGCCTATTAGGAATTCTACATAGGACTTGCGAGAGCTCCATCAGCCTTGTGACAACCACCGAGACGAGTGTCACGTTATGCTTCGGGCAGTGACTGTAGGGTGGAGATAAGTACAGTTGCACAACTTCCCGCATTAGCGTAATGAAACTTCCAAAATTCATCCTTCACTGTCTCATGTGCAATCAATCTACGTTGATTATACGGCCGTTTTTCCATATAAATTCGTGAAAATACAAACCATTGCTCCAGTAATTGGACAAGTTGAACCTCATCAATGCAACGCGAGAGCAGTGGTTCGTTCACCCTTGAATTTTATTTCATATTATTAACTACAGTGTACTAAAATTGACTTAAATTCCCTCCTGATATACGCCTCAGTCATATGGTCCTCTTCCTGGCTTGCGATGGATTGCCACACTCGAATTTTTTAGTTCCCTTCTCCGTCCTAAGGTCGGATTAAGCTTCGAACTCGGAGGCTATATTAGCAAGGTCGCGAAAATGAGTAGGCCTGACTTGATCCTTTGACACTCAAAGCAAGGCCAAATTATAAGTAGGCCTACAGGAGGTGAAAGCCAGACTACTGAGAATTCATTCGAACTCGTAGTATTGCCTGAACTATCATAAAACCAATTTGATTGGTTCTACGGACCGATGGATATTATAATCCTGAACAGACAAAGAAAATTATATCTTAAGTCTAGGAAAACAAAGTAATAAATTTAAAAGGAGAACAAACTTATGGAGAAAAAGGAAGCTAGTATTGTTCGATTTGTAAAGATAACAACTCCGGGATAGAAATTAACATTCAACCCTGATCATGTCCAGAAAAAGGTAAGATGGACAGTATGCAAACGAAAACATACTGGTAAGTAGTGTACGCATTAAAAAGACCTCCCGGGTTTTAAACTATGACACTTATGAACATGATTAAAACCACATAATGAGTATTTTAAAAACTAGACCACATCCTTAATCGAACGAAAGAAGCACAAAAATTTAATGGGAATCACAGTAATTATGAGTAGGTACCGCCTAAATGAATTGCCCATCAACCCAATCCCCCTGCTTTTCATGAAATCAAATTCAAAATTTCCGACTTCTAATGCACAAAAGAGGTTTGTAAATAAAATGTAAATGGTGTAGGCAACGATTAATTATTATTATCCCCCCCTCACCACTCCCACCTTCCATAATTAAATTAGAAATACCAGATATATGTTTCAAACCAAGACCTATGTTTTTATTCGAAAAAAAAAATCAGGAAAATCCGCAATATAAGTTGTAAGAGCAGCGCTTGAATGGATTGCCTACCCCCCTTAATTCGCCCTTACATGTACATATGGGATTGATTGATCAAGATGCCGAAATAATTGGCACATCCCGGACCAATATCGGAGTTTGATTCAAATTTCCCAAAATTAACTAACTTCGGCGAAAAGCTTCGGACGACGCACAGGTGGACAAAATCCATGTCAACATTTCATAGTTTCTTATATTAAGAATCGCTGTAGACAAGTTAGAGATCACCAAATCACAAATAAGGTGACGGTACCGGTAGTGGCCACAGTTAAGAATTTTTTTCTTTAGTTTTGACAATTGTGGGCCAACAGTAGTACTGACTTTCTTCAGGACTCATTTAGAATATAGCCCGACTCTTCCCTAACATATCCATTGCCACGAAATTTCCAGTAGTGGCCACGTGCATGTCTCAGTAGTGGCCACTTGACATTTTGCCCTCCTTACGTGTTTAATATCATTAAATTCAATACCAGATGAACAAAATTGATTCTATCCAGTAGAAGCTCTAGGATACAGCCCAACAAACGAGGAAACTAGGGACGGTCATATTGAGAAGTTTACCACAATTTCCAATGATGCTCTGCGCACTCCTAGTTCAACCTCTGACTACAAGATGACATGAGCTGTACCTCCTGCAAGTTTGAAGCCACTAGGAGACCGGGAATCCTTATTTCTCAAATATAAACTTTAAAATGGCCACTACTGGAGCAGTGGCCACTACCGGTGCCGTTACCTTATTTACTCGGCAAAACTGTGGGGAAACTTGAGGAAGTGAAGATGAACATTGCTCGTTTCGAGAAGGAGCAGGTGAATTCTCAGTGAAGTAACGTTACGTTCCTCGATAAAGTACACTACCTTGCATGTAGTGCGAGTGGTACATTTCAACCTCGAGACCGGAACAGACACAGCTAATTGAGTTGACGAACGAAATCGTACGGGGCGTTCTAAAAGCTTGTTGTTTGAGGAGCGCCTTGTATAGATATCAGTCAGGTGTTTTAGCTAGTTTGGAGTTCTATCGGAACTGATATAATGACCGACGGGGGTCGGGAGTAACGGTTAGCGACCAGAACATTGACAGCGATGATGGAAGGCTCAAGGACGACTTTCAATGGCCGCTGCTTTATCCCCGTCCTAACCGATTCGAGAGTCACTCTAAAGACTCAGGCTCAACAAACTCATTTTGACACAAACACGATCCTTTTCAGTCGCCAGAACTGTATATTGATGGGGGTTGATTTGGGTAAGTCGTAATCAATAAGATTTGCCACTAGTCATCTTTAATAATGATCATGACCACGATGAGAACGGGTGGTGGAAGTTGAGTAATGAACAACCTACAATGTTATTAGGCATCAAAGTATCAGGATAAGGGTTATAATTGAATTGAAACTCTTCTCTGCCGAGCTTTCGGCTTATAAAAACTTTCGTCAAGGCTCAAGGATGCTCTGCGTTGTCAGAATATTAGGTACGCACTGTCATTGTTATACAATCTTTTAGGGAATAACAGTGTAAAAGTTTGGGAACAGGGTATGAACATAACAGGAAACAAGTCAGAACTAAACAACTAGAAAATTGACATTAACAATTGTGCTACATCCATTTTTCAAATGTTTTATATACCTAACCACCTGGTAAACAGTTCTCAGGAGGATTCATCAAGTTTAACGTTCCATCCGGATCGGTTCCATGGAACTTGATCCCAAGATGGAACGATTACAACTTCTAGTTCAATGAAAACTATTTTCAAGTTTCAGAGGCGAGCATTGAGAATTATTCCGAGTATTCCGCCTTCAACTTCCTGGCCGGACTTATTCGTCGAGAGTGTCTTCTCACATTTTTGTCACTAATCATTCATGAGGCCTTAAATTTATTGTTAAACTTTTCATCTTTGTCCGCTCCAATCTTTCTCATACTCACTATACGGTACATAGTTGTTACCATCACACAAAAGCTAATGTGACTCTGCACCAAAGATTTCTGTACAACAGTAAGAGATTGGGAATTTAAACGACTTCTCACAATATAGAGGAGCTGAGTCATTCCGATCAGTGTTAGAAACAGTGAGATAACTTGAAATCAAGTGGGAAAATCTTGTCCCACCAAAGGACTCATCTTTGACACCTAAATACAGGGTGGTCCACGGGAGCCTGATGTACTGTTTATGAGTGATGAAGCTCATTTCCATTTAAACGGTTTTGTCAATCGACAAAACTGTCGTTATTAAACTAGTGAAACCCCTCAGCAACTTCATGAACGGCCCTTACACAGTCCGAAAGTGACGGTTTGGTGTGCAGTTTCGTCCAAATGTGTGATCGGTCCATAGTTTTTTGAGGAAAACGGCAGTACAGTGACTGTGACTGTAGCTCGTTACTTTGAGATGATAAACACCTTCCTGAAACCTCAGTTACGCAGACTACGACTTCCTGCTGAAAGCATTTGGCTCCAGCAAGATGGGGCAACCCCTCACACTGCTAGAGTTTCTAAGGAGGAGTTGCGCAAATGTTCCCAGAGCGCTTGATCTCACGGTTTGGGGACATTCCTTAGCCTCCGAGGTCTCCTGATTTGACCATCTGTGACTTTTTTCTGTGGGGTTTCCTCAAATCTCGTGTCTACGAAAGCAAACCGAGATCGTTAGGCGAGCTGGAGGAAGCGATTCGAACTCAACTCCACGCGATTGACACACAGTTATTGGAGCGCGTTCGTCAAGGGTTTTTGAACAGACTTGCAACATGTTACGAGCAAGACGGTCACCACATGAGAGATGTTGATTTTTTAAGGTTTTGATTTGATTTAAGGAATTGATTTTTAAGGTTTGATTTCTTAAATAACATAAAACAGGCTCTAAGATTTTGAAAAAATAAATTTTTCAAGTTGGAAAACAAATTTTTACTACTCATTTACAAACCGTCAGTTTCCCGTGGACCACCCTGTATTTTGCTGAATCTACTCTCTCTCTGTCAAATCATGAACATCCACTAGGACACTCACTCATACTCAATGGTATACCCGAACTTGCATTTCATCTGAAAATCGAGATCTGAAAGCACACTATGAATGGTACAGGCTAAGAGTGTTCACTGACATGCAATCAAAAATCAAATTTATGGATGGTTAGAAGTAATCGGACATGGTGGACAAAACCATCTGGAACGACATGTTGGAACAGGGGATCAGATTCGTGGAACCGCTCCAGTCGTGAATCGTTTCGGAACCTTTTCGAACATCCCGTGGAAGGCATTGTCTAAAGATTTATGATTTGGACGGATGATTTTGGGGGCGAGCTCGTATTTCACTTTATTCGTGAACTTCAAGTTGCATATTTCAGAAAACAACTGCCAACGGTACCAAACTTCTCCGCCTAGTTTCCATTCTAGTGGCCACCGTTTCCTACTTCATTTCCTTCATTCTTCCATGCAGTGAAAGGTCCCGGGGCAACCCGAAGAGGAAATTTGTTCAATCCCACGCAAAACAAACGTTTCAACGAGCGGACGATGTTTCCTGCCAGTTGTGAATCACCGCCCACTCAGCGGGTATACACGGTCCGCGAGGGAACCGCTCGTAAAAATAACAAGGAACGATGGAATATTGTCCGAACGAGAAAAGTTGGGCTCCCCGGGAAGAGTATCGACCACCGAAGGTGGAGGTAACGTGGAAATTCGTTATTCCAGATTTCTACTCTTTCAATTGCCCCCGCCGTCAAACTCCTGCGAGGTCGGGCGAGGAATTTAATAGGCTCTCGAGGAGCAATACCGAGCCCCCAGGGGGAAAAGCTCTGGTTCCCCTCTAATGTGATCTTCAACCTGACCTAAATATTTCCAGAGGCTCAGGCACTAAGTGAAATTTGCTCTTCCTGGCAATATTCTTTGTCGGGCTGGAAATCTCGACAGCGAAGAATGCGTCCTCAAGGCAAGTAATGTAATTGCCTACCAACTCCTAGTATAATATCTCTCATAAGGCTATGCCGACTTGAAGCAAATTAGTTAGCATATTATTTAAGCTTAAAATATGCTTTTTCTGGGAAAAGAACCACTTTTCTATCAGTTTTGGTTTATTATTCAATAATAAACCATTGTAATCGCTCTGGAAAAAAAAAAAAATTCTAACCCCCCTGAAAATTTCATGGTTTACGTTTCAAAGGGTGTAGAATCCGAATCTGCAATAAAAACTTTTCCGTCCGTCCGCCGTACGCACGATTTCTCCCAAACGGCTGGAGCAAAAAATCTGAAATTTCCAGGAAAAATCCATCTTGGTCCGACGACGCCCCAATTCTTGAGCGGCATGAATGTAAACTTATTTTAAGAACATACCGTCAGGAATCGAATGAGCCCCTCCCCAGGTCCGTAGGTCAAACCATTCCCGATGTATGGCCCGATTTATGGTGCCAACATTTGCGTTTTTTGGTTTATTATTGTTTGTTTGTAACCTAGTGATGTCCGGCTTCTATCGTCGAGTTGTAGTGAATGTGGATACTGGAGTGATAGCCGATGTGAATACTTGTAGTGTAGTTAGTAGCCGATACACGGGTTGAAGCATTCTGATATGCATGAAACGCTGATAATATATAGGTAAATATTATTCAATATTATTACTGGGGTTTATTATTCAATATTATTACTGGGGTAAATAAATATTCTTACTGGGGTTTATTATTCCTTTTCATGATTTGAATCTTACTAAGCTTCGGAGTGTGCGTGTTTTACAGGTGATAGAGCGATTATTGAATTTCAGGAGATATGCATAGACCACGTAAATCGGTTCTCATCCGAAACACCTATTTGGATTGATCAGTTGATGATATTTGTCTCCTCTACATCTGTCTACCTTTAGCTACATCGTTTAAATTTGGATTTGGGGAAGTTTTAACGTAATACGAGTGCCAAAGGACTTGATAAATTATAGATGTTTTTATTTTGGGGGGGGGGGGGGGTATTGTGGGGGAAAACGCTGCAAATTCTTTCACTGGGGTTTATTATTCAATTGGCTTGCGTTCATGATTTGAATTTCTACTAAGCTTTGGAATGTGCGTGTTTCACAGGATAGGGCGATTATTGAATTTCAGGAGGCACACAAATATGATCAACTGATCAATCCAAATAGGTATTTTGGTCGAGAACAGATTTACGTGCTCCATGCATATCTCCTGAAATTCAATAATCGCCCTATCCTGTGAAACACGCACACTCCAAAGCTTAGTAGAAATTCAAATCATGAACGCAAGCCAATTGAATAATAAACCCCAGTGAAAGAATTTGCAGCGTTTTAGAGCTAGAATAGTGATTTTAAACACCTGATTTAAACAATTTATTTACCCCGGACTATGGCTTATGGTATGGAATACCCCCCCAGACCCCCCGTATTCTCCCCCTCCCCCCCTCCGAAAATATTACACATATAAGCCACTGAATGAATGAATGAATGAATGAATGAAAACATGACTTTATTGCTAAATGAAATAAAATGTCTCACACAAAAAAATTTCAACTACGTGCTTAATCATGATCACAACTGACCGTCTGATGAGTTTGCCTTTCATATATATACTTTTTTCCACTCCTTAGTTAACTAAATTTTTATACAAAATTCCTCAATTACAATAGAACCACAACTAGTAGAAATGAAATTTCAAACATTCATATTGATTGTAAATAAATTAAAAACATAATTAAAGCTTAATGTAAACAATACTTCGTGCATTAAAATTTGAATGAAAAGAGCAGAAATGAAGCCATCAGTTAAATCCGTACTCTATCAAAGTTCTACGTCTTAAGTCCCATGCCACAGTACAATACTTAACCAGTTAAGGATTATCCGACTTGATAAGAGTCATGTACTCACCCCAATCTACTTTTGCCCTTCCTAAATACAAACGTCTCACGTTGACCAAAGCCGTTCAATTTCCTATGAAGTCAAAGGCATTTTCAACTTCCCCACTACTACATAATTCGCATGCCTGATCGCTCGATTCGTACGGCCTGTATTTCAACCCTAGAAGATCCCCTCTGATTTTAAATAACCATCTGCAATTCTGAAAGTCTTTGAACTTGCTCAGTGGGACCACGTCACTTTCGGATCTAAGAGCCAAATACTGCGGGTGATTTGAAGCGTTGAGTGCCCTCTGCTAAAATTCAGTGTGAAGAGCATTACCAATAATCTCAATGCTTTTCTCAATCTGCGCATCCCACTCACCGATGTCCCCTTGAACGCTTAATACGATATAAGCCACTGATGTAAATGCTTTTTTTCAAACAGGTTTTTTTTAATGATAGGGATCGTTACTTTCGAGACGCATCTCGTATTATGAAAGCTTCATTCATCATACTGTGTTGTCAATATCATATTCATCATATTACATTATCACTAATAGATTCATCATGTTATGATGAAGGAGATAAATGGAGAAAGCAGACATAACGAGAGAGCTATTTTGCGTCAAAATAACCATCAGGTCGTGGATATCCCGAACTTTTTAAGTTTGTTAGCGCGTCAAGTTGAAGCAACCTCTTACACGATCCATAGTTCAGACAAGGAAATTGATGATGGGTTTCCTGACCCGTCATCTAAAATCGCTTTGGATCCCCCTGAGTAAGCACCGTAACGCTTCATTTAATACTACACCGTACAGAAAAATGTTTACAACAGAGACTATAAGTATAGTATAAATACGATAACCCGAATGGCAGGACTCCATTTTATTCTGAAGAAGAACTTAACGGTGAAACCTCAAGGCCTACAATCGATCAACTTTTATATCGCCCAATGCTAATTTCCTTCGTCATTTTTCAAGCCTCGCTAATTTTCCTCGGAATCCATTTTTATTGTTCTTTTTCTCCCCCTCTCCGATCCCGAGGTCCTAAAGCTCTTCCGCGCTTTCCAATCTCCTAACTTTTTTCACCAAAGTCTCTTCCTCGTCGTTAAAAACCCTTTTGGGGGTCGGAGCCGAATGAATAATCGAAAGACAACTCCTGCCGATTTAAACTCGGTCGGTACAGAAGTTTTCCGGATTAGTTTTCCTGTAGGATTCGCTTGTACCGACAAGTTATTGGTACGTTAATGCTTGTCAAGGAATAAATAATGAGGGTTTAATGTTTTGTGATTGATTTAAATGATTCGAAATCTAATGGATTAATGGAAGAGTGAGGTTCAAAGCTGAGACAGTCCAAGAGGTTGTCTAGATTTAATTTCTTATAATACCTATCAAAGTTTGGTTTCAAAGGCGGTCTATTCTTTTCCAAGACTGATATAGATCGTATTTTATACTACATCCTAGCGCGCGTGAGTAGCTCGCCGGCGCGACGTGCTCTCAGGAGCGGGTGATCTATTGATTCCGATGCTTTGACGCTCTGTTTGCTCCGCTGTACTGAATACTATTTCACGTGGGTTATTTTTATTTTTAATCTCATCTATAATCACACTATATAAAGACGAGCTTATCAGAGTATATCCGCTTTTCACGCTGGGCGGGTGGAATTCTCCCCCCATCTCCCAGGGCAACCGACCTGCTCCCCCCGACCCCGCCAGTGAAGGAAGGAGGGCCCCAGCGGGGGGAAGCGTCTCCCAGGGCAAGCGACGTGGTCCTCTCCTCGGGGATTTGGGATATACGATTTTTTGACTTTTAATATTGTTATTATACTCCCTCATTGTGTTGTTTAGTACTCTACCTCCTGTACACACGGGACTTACCCCAACAAGAAGGCACAACTGTTGCCACCTTGGCAGATGATACGGCTATCCTCTCTGTTGGAGATGATATAGAAGCTGCAACACGCAAACTACAGACGTCTACTACTGAGGTTTATAAATGGACCAAGATGTGGAAAATGAAGCTGAACGAATCAAAATCAGCCCACATCAACTTCACTAACCGAAAAGTCCCAATCTTGGATGTTGAGATCAATTCGAATGAAATACCGCATACTGAAGCAGTTAGATACTTGGGTTTGACACTTGACTCCAAATTAAACTGGAATAACCACATAGAAAAGAAGAAAGAAGAACCGAAAGTTCGATTTCCGATGTTTCTAAAAATCCCCACCAACTTGGGGAAATGCAATGTTTTAGCAAAGCTACGGTGTTCTGAAAGTGGGGGGCAGTACAAAAGAACACCCCGATATTGTATTGGATTGAGCATAAACTTTATGGTTAACAATCGTGTCTGATTTAGGGCAATGGTGTGCCAGTATGTAAGCAGGAAATTCACCTTGAACAAAAGAGACGAGTAGAATTAGTCATGATATAAGAGACAAGTAGAGTTTCCTCCCACAACAAAAATAAACCAACTTCTTTGACGCAGGCAGTAAGAGATATGGGTTGGGTGATTGTCATTCGCCCCTTTGCGGCAGGAATGCGATCCCCTATTGCATATGCCCTCTCTCCGCATATTCCCCGGAATTTACGTTCCCTGGCGTAAAAACCCTCAGAAGAGGGGACGAAAAAAATCGATAAAAACCAGGTATATCCGGCAAAGTCGGTAGCTGGTAGGAGGAAGAAAAAAAAGGAGAAAGATGGGGGGGGGGGGGGGCTCTGACCCAGATCGGAACTAATGGAAAAAAGCTCCAGCCGATTCTTTCATGGTTGATTACTCTTTGCTGAGCGACGATACTACAGGCGGTGACAGGTCAAGCAATGAGCTTTGAAGGCGGTCGATCTAGAAGGTCAACAGAAATATAATATAACTACCTACTTCGGTGTAACGACGGGCAAATATTTGGTGACTCTTACGGGCGCGGGAGTCGATGATGACGTCCACTGTCGATAAACACTGGAGGGACCAACGGACAATGTACATCAAGCTCATATATGAAAAAAGGCAGCAAACACAATGGGTAAATCGTCCTTTATTAGTAGAACCCGGACTAGACATATTTGGGCCTCTGACAACGACCTAGAACTAACTTTGTCTACAAATCAAATTGTTGTTTTTCGAAATGAGTGATTAAAAAAAAAAAAAAAAAAAAAAAACGCTGCAAATTCTTTTACTGGGGTTTATTATTCAATTGACTTGCGTTCATGATTTGAATTTCTACTAAGCTTTGGAGTGTGCGTGTTTCACAGGTGATAGAGCAATTATTAAATTTCAGGAGGCACACAAATATGATCAACTGATCAATCCAAATAGGTATTTTGGTTAAGAACCGATTTACGTGCTATAATAATGACCTGGGGAGGGGCTCATTCGATTCCTCATGGTATGTTTTCAAATAGGTAAATATTTAGGCCGATTCGACTTGTTTTGAGGTTTTTAGGGATTTTACAAAACTTTGACAGCCCTTAAAGGGCACTTTAAATTGAGTGAGAGAGCTTCAAGAATTGGGGCGTCGTCGGACCTAGATGGATTTTTCCTGAAATAAGATCTTTTGCTCCAGTTTATTCGGACGGACGGAAAATCTTTTGATTCGGATTCTTTTGAAACGTAAACTGAAATTTTCAGGGGGGTTAGCTTTACAATCATTTATTAAATTCAATTCTTCGAAAATCAGGTTAGCAACTAACGATTACATTTAGAAATTGAGGATAGAAGCGATCCGACCATTCGAATAAGTTTTTTCGTTAATTTAATTCGTGTTGAGAGAAGATCCAATAACAATTATATGTATTATAAGTATACCTTGACTTGTTTTGTGGCATATAGATATTTTGACAGCCCTTAATTGGGCATTTTAAATTGCCCACTAGCAGATCTTACAAATAATTCAAAAAGGCAATTCGTTTTCAAAAGTTTGATCAAATGGCTTTATTCCAGGTGAATAAATTAATCACCAAAAAAGTGCAATGAAGGTCACATGTTTTAATCTTTCTCGATGTTTTGATGGTTGAGTATTAAAGGCTGTATAAATACGGAATTAGAGCCAGATTTTAGGTCACATTTTTAAACACTTTGGGACAGTGCAGGATAAAATTTATTTTCAAAGTATGTTGTTGCACATCAGTTTGAATTCTGATAACGTTCTATAGTAACAACACACAGTAGACAACGTTCGACAAGGCGCTTGTTTTTTGGAATAAGTCATATGAGAATTTGATATCGGATGCTAGTTCAGAATTTCAATTGGTTAAGACTTGGTTAGATCTAAATTACTTGCGACTTAATTTAGGTAAAACTTCGGTGTTAATGTTTTCCGTATCTTGTAACAGTTGCGTGAAGTCCCATTTGTAAATGTGATGGTTCCTTGAATTGCTCTTGCGAATCAATACCTTTTGTCTAAAAATGTAAATATTTGGGAGTGATAATAGATGACCGTTTTAATGAACATGTAGATTCTCAAAAAATTAAGAAAACTATTTTATGTATGTTATTCAATCTGATGCTGAGAATGGAGATTTTAATTCTTTGTTGACATTTCTTTTTTGGGGAAAAATATTTTAAACACAAATGTAATGCACATCTACATTCATCTAAATGGGAATAAATTTACTGAAAAAACGTGTTTATTAATTAATTGTAATTTTTCAATTAAAACAAGAACTGCAATCAGGTCAAATATTAGATTACCAAGATTAATCTAGATGGTTTATCGGCGTAGCTCTTATGTTGTGGCATTGTCATTTTTTTTAATAATATTATATTGATATTGTAGTTTCATATGAGTTTTTAAGAAATTTATTTGTAAGTAAAAACGTAAATTTTGTTAGTTATTGTTTGGCCCTTAAAATTTTTTTTTCGTTTAGTGTCATTTTTTAAAATAATTTCTTAGATGTTCTTGGTGTTCCAAAGTTCGTTTCTTTCACACAAATATGATCAACTGATCAATGTCTTCGGACCATGGAGAAAATTTCAGATTTTTTGCTCCAGCCGTTTTGGTCGAGAAATCGATTACGTGCTACGCACCTATTCCGACTTCAATACCATGAGTCTTACTGCGAATGAACCTGCTGAAATCGAAGAACAGACCACGTCTCGGTTTGTGAAACATAAAGCACCTGTGCAGTTCTTGTTAGTTTAATGAATATCAGAATGCTTCAACCCGTGTATCGGCTATAAACCCTCTTAGGAGTTCACTCCAATATCCACATTCACTGCATCACTAGGTTACTGCGATCAAAATAAAAAAAATGAATGTTCGGCAATAGGGGGATCGGCAATGTTCGGCTCCACCGGATTCTCTCCAGACTCTTCTAGAAGTAGGATTTCACTGAAAACTGTTTTATTCATTGCGAGTTCTGTATATGATTAACTATGATATAATGTGTCAAGACTTCATTGCGTTCTGTTCGTTATCGTAAACATTACATAGATTGTGGTAAACTTCGTCATTTTTGTCGATTGAGTAAAACAATTTGTTTGTGGAGACATCTCTGATTCAACCTGTTTTTTCTCTCGTTTTCCACCAAATACTCTGCTATGCTATGCTCTTATAAAAAGAAGAATGCAATCTTTCAGAAAGGGGCGAAGTTTGATAAAGTGTAATAAGAAAATCGATTAATGAAATTGATAGTGACATTGTTCTGTCAAAACTGCACATTCTCAAGTTGAACAATAATGGAAACCATGGAGAAAGCTCAGATGAATGGAGAAAAATACTGGTTTTTGGTTGTATAGGTTTCAAATTCTGAAGCGGCACATCACAGAAAAAAAGATTCGAAATAGGCCCAAGTTAGGAGGTCCCATGACTAAAAAAGTAGTATTAAGATTTTTTTTATGTCAAAAAGCATTTTATAATTAGTTCCGGGGGGAATTATACATCGTTTTGATATTGGGGTCATTTTGACCCCATTGTGACCTCCTAGGATTAAAACAAAACTTCCCTTACAATTTGTCATGAACCTGATAACAGAATCGCAGGGAAATGGCCTGAAACTAAATTGTCGCCGGTTCCAGTTTAATTTCAAATGTAAATCCCAATGCCAATATCTATTGCTTTCATCATTACGTCAACATATCATCAGTTATATTTGCCTCCAGGCGACAAACTATTTACCCAAGCGGTTTTCAGCGAGCTGATTCAGCGCGGCGTTGCACCTAATTCAAAATTCAACGTCACTTTAATGGCCTCAATGCGACAATTTCCCAGCGAACCATACATTATCATGTTCACGCGCTAAAACCAAGTTTAGAGATTGTACAGGCAAAAGCGGGAATCGAGCACTCTCCCGTAAATTTGCATATGGGGCGGTTCCCGACACAGAAAACGCTGCATGAGTTGTGATGCTGCAATTAGCAGTTAATACCTTTTAGAATAAATTATCCTTCATAATCGCAGTCTTTACGAGCGCTTCTACCTCTCCCAGCTCCCACAAAGAAACGATCAAACAGCTTTCCAGTCTGATACCCATTTTAATTACCTTAATTCGTTGTATCCAATATCGCGGGGCAGTAAAATAATACTCGGAGGTAATTTCAACTTGATAAACTGGCGTAAATAATTTCATTATGTAGGTCAATCCTATTTATAGTTGAAAAAGCGATGGTGGAAGGTTTCAGAGGAGTTAACCTGAGTTTCTAATCTTCGGAACAGAAGGCTTCCCCCTCTCGGCTTATCCTTTGACCCACTTTGGCCCGCTCTGCTCCTGGCCCTGTCTTTAGCCGTTATTAGCAATCCTTCATTAGGCTCCAGGAGTGAATCCACGTCGTTAAGATCGTATTTTCCATTTTCGCTTAGCCGGGGGGATTTGCTACCCATTATGGGAGACACAATGATTAACAGGGGGATGAAGGCAGAACTTTTAAGAAGTCGATCGAAGGATCGCTATTATATCGGATTTGAGAGAGCAAGATTTCTTTTGCATTTTCACTGCTCGGTTCATAAAGTTATTAGTTATAAGAGCGATCGCCAGTTCGAGGATATCAAATTAGATTCCTGTTGGATTCCTATTGGAGTCGGTACACATTGACGCCTCGACTTTGCAACACTACCGACGACTTCAAATACTTGAGGCGAATCGTGACCATTAAAACCATTATTAACACTTTTTGATATTTGAAGTGTAAGGGAGCTCATCTTTTACACACCGACTTTTCTCAATGGTAAAATCATCCCGTACGCCAACGAGGCAAAATACTTGGGGATGACCCTCGATGCAAAGTTGCGGTGGAAATCACACGTGAAGAAAAAGAAAAACGAACTACGCCTGAAGTACAAGAAACTTTACTGGCTCATGGGACGACGCTCAGTCTTGCCGATAGAGAGCAAACTTATGCTGTACAAACAAGTCCTCAAGCCTGGATGGACTTATGGATGCCAGCTATGGGGCTGTGCAGCCAAAAGTAATATCGCAATAATACAAAAATTCCAAAATAAAGTACTCAGGGACGTAGTTAATGCTCCCTGGTACGTGAAAAATGAGAACCTCCATCGTGATCTTGGATTGGATTTGGTACAAACCGAAATACACCGTTTTGCTGCAGCCCATCAACAGAGGCTACAGGGGCATGTCAACGAAGAGGCCGTCCATCTTCTCGACGTTGAACACCTCGTTAGAAGGTTGAAGAGGAAAAAACCACATGAATTAGTGTTGTGAAAATAGAGTGTAACAGTGTCCAGTGATTATGTAGGGACGCCAAACTATATCAGTATATTTACAAAATTGCTCACGTTTGCATTTTTGGATCAAGCTAACATCATGTCAGAATAATATCAAAACAAAACAATCAATTTTCAATCATGACAAAATAAAGTCTTAAAAAAAAAAAAAATTTTACACATATTTTCCAAACATCATAACAACAAATAGTAAAACACCATTTCATAAATGCACATCAACCACAACTCACATATGATTATTGCAAATATGTTAATTTGTTGGGTTTTTAGTTTGTCTGATGAATTGCGGTTGGGATAACGAAACAATCTATGACATGTTATAATGATCGCTGAGAGAATTGCTCCTGAAATGATAACGCAATCTATTTTTCACTGCAGCTTTATTTTCTCGATTTGTTTCATCTTTAATTAATTTATATTAATTTATATGGACCTTTAACTATTGGTTCATGCCCTTCTTTACTATAGCCTTTCTAGAATTTTTTCTCCAACAACAAATATAGGTGTTCTTTCAGAATGCCATTTATCAAAATGAAGAGTGAAGATTTTCTCTGAGATCGTGCTTGATGTAATCCCGAACGCAAGGTCTGCTGGCTGTAATGAATATATGATTTGAAACGTGTTGAAGATTCGAGAGCATAACAGCATGATGTGTTTATGTGGTTGACCAATGACGGTTAGACAGCCACGCATTGTTTCAAATCTCACATTTTTCGTTCGGCTAGACCACGTCCTTCTGAACGATAAGGTTAAACTTGACCAATGTGATTCCATTTTTATCGGCACACATCTCGGTGGGGGGAAATCGAAAGATAATTTACTATTCCCGTAGAACTGTGTAACGTTGCCTTGGCAAAGACCATCCGAAAATTGTCCACGACATAACGAGAGATTGAGTGGTTCCAGATCCCTCACGTCTTTTTATCATCTCTCCTAATTCCAAATGAAGTAGGAACCTACCTCAAATAGAATGCAACGAATAGTTGGTATCATAATATCCGGTTTGGGTTTGTACTTGAATTTAACTTGGTGACATTGATGAAATCCCTGCACACACTGAGTGTGTCACACTCCCTGATCTCTTCATTCTAATTGGACCAAAAAAAGCTCGTATCATATTGTAGGATCACAAAAAATTTATCTTGACCTCCTGAGTCAGTGTCGTCGTGACAAGACCTTAACACTTCTATTTCCATCGTGGACTATACATTCGCGCACTTACCATGATACTGGACAAGGAACACATCTGTGATTCATGAATTATCGATTCCCACAGAGATTGGAGACAACCAATCAGCATCCTACAAATCTTCGCTTTTACAATGATGAATTTCCACAATGTAGCCTTGTAGGAAAGTTTGCTATCTAGTTAACCTTTCTTTACAGTCCTAAAGACTCAACAAATGGGAAACGGCTTGATGATCGGTATAAACTACAAACTTCCTGCCTTCAAGATATGATCTAAAATACTTTCTTGCAGCTATGACTGCTACGGTTTCTTTGTCGGTTAGCAAATAGTTTGTTTTAGCTGCTGCGAACATACGCCGAAAATATTGAATGATGACAATATGCTACTTGGATTCGTTCATCCCAATTTCCCTTTGGTATAGGGTTGCTCCTCATCGAAAATTCAATGCATCACTGCACAACTCAAAGGGTTCGTCGTAATCAGGTAGTTGGAAAACTGGGCTTGAGATATTTTCTTCTCTAAAGTCTGAAATGCTTCCTCGACAATCATCCTAATTGATCTTTCCGACCTTCGCCATCCAGCGCACTAAAGAGTCCTACGATCTGTGTATAGTTGAGGAAGAATGCTTGAAAGCGAATAGTCAGCGCTAAGAAATACCGAGTGTGTTCAATACAAGTGTGTTCAGTTTCTTCTTATTGCCGAATTACGATAGAAAATAAAGTTATTGCTATGGCTCTGACAATTTTAAAATAAACTCGGCAGGCCCCCTGGACCCCCTTTTGCTTTTATTTAGAGACTACTGCCACAAGTATAGGAACGTAGAATACGCTTTAGCCTCGATTGAACGCTGAACGTTCAACGATGATCATCGAACGTTCATTGTCGAACCGAAGGACGATTCGCGAACGACTGAAACCGATTTACATAAATAAAATGACTCACTTCAAACGGGTTTGTCGCAACTACTACACATGGATGTAAATATTCTTATGTTTATTGGTCTCGCGTCACCGTTTTCGTTCCTGGATACCATACCCTTTTTCGTTCCACTCCCGCGTGACACTTTTCGGCTAGTTAGTCCATGGCTAAAGCGTATTCTACGCTAAAATGATTTTATCGAAATCTCTTTTGAAGTATTCTGAGACCCATTTTAAAGCTTGGTAGTACAGGGTGTCCCACAAGTTATGCGCAACCCGGCTCCTACGTGTTCTACAACTCATTTCCGACTGAAACTGCCATTTCTCGCCGCAATCGCATATCTTTAATGCAATTAAAAAAATGTTTTTTGACATCAAGCAGATAGGAAATTTAATGCTCTTACCAACGGTGTCATCAAATTTGAACTATCTCTAAAATTGAGGCATTTATGACAGTTTTAATGACATAAGATCGAAAACACGACAAAATCGTAAATCGCGAATAACTCGGAAACGAGGTTTCTTAAACAGAATTCCTATGAGGCACTTTTGGTAGGAAATACGTTGTAGAACAAGTAGGAGTCGGGTTGTGCATAACTCGAGCGACACTGTGTTGGGACGAGTTCTCGAGTTTACCCGATGTACCACTGACTACGCCGAATAGAGATGTAAGATATATTAAGATTATGTCAAACATTACTATCTTCACGTGGAAGCTATCTGCCACACTCAACTTGGCATCTATGCCAAAAATCAATTGGAAAAAGAACATCAAGAACCATCATAAACCTTACAAGTATGTTAAGACGGCGCAAAAAGCTACCCCTCCTTCAAGACCGAACTGCGTTGCGGGTGAGGTATAACCATTTCCTGACTGTTTCACAAGGGGCTGCAACTTCGTCCCGGAGCAAGAAACGCATTAACATCGTACACAAAAACAATGAGAATTTAAAACATTAAACAATTTGTTTTGATGTCTCCACCTTCAAATACCAACCCTTAGGGTTGATTAATCAAGAAATTACTGACGCGACCCGGATCGATGAAGGATTTTCGAGACGAATTTCCTAAACTTTGTTCTAGTAGTTTTGGAGAGAATCTTCGGATGACGGAAGGACGAATTGTTTGGTTTATCATTTTCAATGAGGAACCTTTGTGATCGAGTCTGCGTGTTTCACAGGATAGAACATTTATTGAATTTAAGGAGGCATACAAATATGATCAACTGATCAATCCAAATAGGTATTTTGGTCGAGAACAGATTCACGTGCTCCATGTATGTCTCCTGAAATTCAATAATCGCCCTATCCTGTGAAACACGCAGACTCCAAAGCTTAGTAGAAATTCAAATCATGAACGCAAGCCGATTGAATAATAAACCCCAGTGAAAGAATTTGCAGCGTTTTTTGTTTAATTACTTTTGCTGGGTATCCTCTTATCAGCAGTTCGTTCTCCAAATTTTTCAAGTACGCTTCTTTGTCACCTGTCTCACTACAAATGCGATGACGCCTTAGTGGAAGCGCTCTTGGTATTACATTTGACTGAAAATTGTGAATTTAGATCCCTTAGAAATTTCTCTAACGTTTCTTCTCCATAAAAAATACGTCATTAATGAATCGCTTCCAAATTATAGGCTGAAGTGTATGCGATGAGAGAAAGTTGTGCTCTAAATGGGCCATGAACAAATTTGAATATGATGGCGCCATTCTTGTACCCGTGGCAGTGCCATGTTTCTAGATCAAAAGCTTGTCTTCAAATTTAAACACATTTTTAGTAAGAACGAAATTAGCCTAACCTTTTATACATGATGTTGATGGTTTGTGAGGTGGTTCTCTCACATTTAAAAACGCTGCAAATTCTTTCACTGGGGTTTATTATTCAATTGGCTAGCGTTCATGATTTGAATTTCTACTGCGCTTTGGAGTGTGCGTGTTTCACAGGTGATTATTGAATTTCAGGAGATATGCATAGAGCACGTAAATCGGTTCTCAACCAAAATACCTACTTGGATTGATCAGTTGATCATATTCCTGTGCATCTTGAAATTCAATAATCGCTTTATGACTTGTGAAACACGGACACTTCAAAGCTTAGTAGAAATCCAAATCATGAACGCAAGCCGATTGAATAATAAACGGCAGTGAAAGAATTTGCAGCGGTTCATGCATATCAGAATGCTTCAACCCGTGTATTGGCTACAAAGCCTCTTAGGAGTTCACTCCAGTATCCACATTACTACATCACTAGGTTACTGCGATGAAAACATAAACAATAATAAACCAAAAAACGCAAATGTTGGCACCATAAATCGGGCCATACATCGGGAATGGTTTGAGCTACGAACCTGGGGAAGGGCTCATTCGATTCCTCATGAAAAGTTCTTCAAAAAAAAAGTCCAAATTTAGGCCGCTTCAATTTGTATTCCAGATTTGGATTCTACACCCTTTGCATCGTAAACCATGACATTTTCAGGGGGGTTACAATTTTTTTTTCAAGAGCGACTACAATGGTTAATTATTGGATAATAAACCAAAATGTGTAATCGCTGCCAATCCTTGTTCATGCGGGATTTCCGTCTACAAAGAGCACACATCAACTGATACGAACATCGTTGGATGTTCATTCTCTGTCGGTAATTGCAGTTCATGGAGAATCCCCAAGAAGTGATTGGTGTCTTTCACATAAGATGGCTGGATTTTCACGAGAGGCTGTAGGTTATTTTGTCCACTACCAGTTCTCAAGGGTGGTCCACTAATAGTTCTGCAGGGTAGTAAACTAGTAGTTCTTAATGTGGCCTATTACTGGATTTTATTGATGGACCGTTTCTATTCGAGAACTGGCGACTTCTCCCAAATCAAGTTCCGGGCGTTTTACAAAATGTATGGTTCTGACATCATTATAGATTTGGTTGAGCCATTTGATTAGTGACTAACAACCTCCACTTTGTAGCTTGTTTATGTTTCCTAGTAAATCACACAACCCTTGAAGAGGAGTCGCACTTAAGTTTCAAGTTACCTCCACACCTGAAGGAAGCCTGATTGATCATTTACGACTATTGAAGTAGATATTTCGTTAAGAATTTCGTTTAGCGAAGCGAGTTCAACGAATCAACTGAGCATTTCTTCAAGGTTCGCCGGATAAATGAAGCTCCATCAAGATTAATATGTAGATACGACCTGTCGATTTCCGAATCGTTCTTGATGGCCGCCGTTGTTCTCGGTCACGTAAAACTCACTTCATTCGCTCGTCGTGGAACGAAGAATAAAACGAACCCTCGACCGGAAACCGATTTTTTTGTCGACGGCGAGGCGAATAAACTAGTCGTAACCCTCCCACGGCGGGAGATGGGGTTGGAATTGTGAACGTTTTCAACGAGTGAACGGATCTCGAGGGATCTGGCGAAAATAAAATGCAAATGGGTAGTGAAAGTAAAAGGGCTACCTGGGACATTTCTCGGTTGGTTTAGCGTAAAACGATGACCTCATCCGGTTGTGTTGTCAGGAGACTCGAGATTTGTGGGGCGGAATATGGACCCCGCGGGAGGGAAGAAGGTCGATAATTAATTCTGAATGTATTCTCAATCTCATTTCTTATAGTTCTTCCTCAATTCCTCGTATGATGGGCAATTAGATAGATTATTAGATTGGGAACGTTCACGTTCAAAATAAAAATTGATCGGATATCTCTTTATTGAGGTTCAAAACGTTGCAAAGTATTACACATTCCTTTTGGTTTATTATTCAATAATAAACCATTGTAATCGCTCTGGAAAAAAAAATTCTAACCCCCCTGAAAATTTCATGGTTTACGTTTCAAAGGGTGTAGAATCCGAATCTGCAAAAAAATTTTTCGTCCGTCCGCCGTACGCCGTACTCCGTACGCACGATATCTCCCAAACGGCTGGAGCAAATGATCTGAAATTTTCAGGAAAAATCCATCTTGGTCCGACGACGCCCCAATTCTTGAGCCAGCTCTCTCACTCAATTTAAAGTGCCCTTTAAGGGCTGTCAAAGTTTTGTAAAATCCCTAGAAACCTCAAAACAAGTCAAATCGGCCTAAATATTTACCTATTTGAAGAACATACCATGAGGAATCGAATGAGACCCTCCCCAGGTCCGTAGGTCAAACCATTCCCGATGTATGGCCCGATTTATGGTGCCAACATTTTCGTTTTTTGGGTTATTATTGTTTGTTTGTAACCTAGTGATGCCGATAGCGTCGAGTTGTAGTGAACGTGGGTACTGGAGTGATAGCCGATGTGGATACTTGTAGTTTATAGCCGATACACGGGTTGAAGCATTCTGATATGCATGAAACGCTGATTGTATAATGGTAAATATTATTCAATATTATTACTGGGGTTTATTATTCAATATTATTACTGGGGTAAATAAGTATTCTTTCACTCCAAAGCTTAGTAGAAATTCAAATCATGAACGCAAGCCAATTGAATAATAAACCCCAGTGAAAGAATTTGCAGCGTTTTTTCTCTTGTTCTTGTTCTTTCATGGCGCCCGCAGGCTGAATTCCTAACCAAAAAGCTAAGGAAGTTGATTCCTATTTGCCTTGAAGTGAGGAGATTCATGTCTTTGAAATCTATCAGATTATTGTACCAAGCACTCATACAATCAGTTATGTCGTGTGGCATTTTAGTCTGGGGATCTGCATACCATGTAGTTCTAAACCCTTTGTACACAGCCCAAAAATTATTTAATTAAAATATCACTCCAAAGAAGAACACGTACACCAACTGAATTAATATTTAAAGAACTCCAGGCGCTTGATTTGTGGAAAATTATTTAAAAAATCACTCTCACATATATTTTTAAACATAGACATCTTTATGATCGTACGGAGAGTGTAACACGGCTAGCTTCAGATTTTAGTTTACGTTTACCTTTTCCCTTAACGACATTGGATCGACATTTCTTCACTTATAGAGGTGTCAAGGAGTTCAATGGACTCCCCGTGAATATAAAAACATCTGTAAGCTTGTCCATCTTTAAAAGTTGCATAAAAAGACACCTAGTTAATGGCTCTTAAGCGTAATATCGGCAGTGTTGGTTTCTTTCTTTTTTTCTGTGCTTTTATATTATTTAATTTTAATATTATCAATGCTTTTAATATTAATTATAATTTTATTTTATTCTTTTATATTATTTATTTCATGTTTTTGCTGAATTTTTGTATTTCCTTATTTATAATTTTGCCTCAATTTCGCATCATGATGCACTCACTTTTTCTTTGCAAATCAGGAAGGAAAAATTAGCTATTAAAAAAAAAAGTATCTAATCTAAGCGCAATGTACGGCTCCTCCCCAGGCATGAGTTTACTCAATGGAGGTAGTAGTAGCATTTATTTAACTTGTTTTTGTAAGTAATATTTTCCTTTTCTTACCGTCGATATATTCTTGCTCTTTGTTTTTCACTGTCGTATCTTTATTTTCAATAAATGAAAATTTTTCAAAAAAAAAAAAAAAAAAAAAAAAAAAAAAAAATTGAGGTTCAAAACGTAGCAAAGTATTACACATTCCTTTATTATTTCTATATAAGAATAGATCACCCCTTCTACCTAGAGCACCGGTCAGTGAAAATTCGACCCAGTATGTGTTACTTCATCTAAACTCGCCACCTCGCATCTCCATATTTTGTAATGGCATTCTAGATGCCGTGAAAACAGCCACCATTCTATTTCAGCACGGTAGATCGATTAGGGACGAAGTTAGCCACAAGGGCCCTTCAGCTGATCACTGTGTCTCCTTACCTCGTTAATGACTTGTAGATGTTCTATAGACTCTGTCAACCCCAACACACCAAACTGTACTAATCCCTTGGAGCGAAACACACGCTAATACATAATATCAATAACATAATCTGAATAATCTGAATTTAAAGTGACCATATGAACCTCACGACGACTCAAACTATCACACATTATTCAAAAAATAATAAACACATGTGTTCGAATTTGAAGCATTTCATCAATTAATTTAATTTTTAATTTCACTTTAATTCCAACCCAAAAAATTTAAAAAATGTAATTTCACTTCTCAATCACTATTAAAAATTGACATTATTAATTACAATCGCATCGGATTAAGTCGCCAGAATGATTGGAAAAATATCTAAATTACAAGAGAAATTCACTTATTGTCAACTCTGCTGTATATGAACACGAAGTAGAAGCCTTTGTATAATTATTTATAGTTTTGATAACGCGGTGTCCGTTTTCGGTTGGTAACACTTGTCATGTGCCATAGTTGAGACGTGAACATGTCAGAAGTAGTGTGATGCGTTAAAACAGTTCAGTTAAATAGTTGTTGTACTATAATTGGATTGGATTCATTAACTTTCAAATTGAAGTTATGATTGTTGAAGCTCAATACAGTGAGCAGGTAGGTATACCCTCATCACCTTCGAGACAAGTTGCGCTGAATTGATATAAATCTGTCATTGTGATCGCACTCGAACGATAACGAAGCTGGTGGTTGGAAGGAACAATGGCAAGTTGAGACTTCCATCCGATGAGTGAATCGTATTAATAGCTAAATCAAACTGCCCGGTTGTAACTGTTCGATTGTTCTATAGCATCCTATTATGTCGAAAATGTGCCGAGAATGGATGTGTTACGCGACTTTCTAATTTGATAATTGTCACGTAGTATGTTTTATTATGTCAGTGGCGTGTTCAGAATCAGGGATGACCTAGTTTGATAAATAAATATTAACGTGTCGAATTCCCTAATATCACGTAAACATATTTCTTGCTCGTAAACTGTCCGCCCATAGGATGTAAAGTATGACCGTTCGTGTAGGTAATGGCTTAGTAGGCAATTATACCTACGAGGCTTTCCTCGTGAATGGTTGAATTTTATTTCATTGAAACTATCCGAAATCGACTACCCAGTAAACATTTGCAGCGTTTTATTTTCGCCTCCATTGTTTTGAAAGATTGCTCTTCGCACATGTAACTCCTTATGTCTTCTTAGATGTGGAGTACGACTGGAACAATCGACCAAATTTCAAAATCCACTAATTCTAAAATTTGCGAAGCTAACGAAAGTGGAATTCGATGAGCCTTCTACACCAGCTAAGTTGAAGTTCATGGTCCTTAAGTTTCCCCCTAGATCATGGAGTGTAAATAAAGTCGCGTGGACATTCGGTGCTGCATTTAAAATGCCTGTTGGGGAGTAAGTTAATTTTCAAGTTTTCTAAACCAATTTTTGAGGTTGAATCTAATTTTCCAAATCTAATTTTGGTTGAAGGACGCTGCAAATTTTATCCATCCCTCCAACCCCTTCTCCTAAAACAACTTTCCTTGACTGCTAAATCGTCAAAAATGGAAAAATGAAAACAATTGGATTTAAAAAATTGAATTTTGCACCCAGTTTCTTCAACATTTTCACGCTTAAAATGGAACTTTTGAAGTCAGTTGAGCTTGGACTCGTCTGGGACCCATCTCAGTCAATTCGGCGTTCGAGATTTCTTGAAAATGACAACCCACTCGAATTAATCAACAACAATCTCGAAAAACCACGCTTTTAAAGTTTTTTTGGAACAAATCATCTAAGCGTGTGAATAGATCGGACTAACTAAAACCCAAATCTAAACGGATTTTTACATACTTCCATTTCCTTTCATGGCCCATAAGGTGGCCAAGGCTTTTGAAAGGCTTCTAGACACCAGACATGATGCTGAGCGTGGGCCACAACAGAAACATCACAACTGCGTAGTAGCATCGAGAGCCCAGCTCCCACTCTGATTCCAAGACCTTATGGGCCATGAAAGGAAATTGAAAATATTTCATATCAAATGCTTTCAAACCCTTCTCGGGCACTCCAGTATCCACGTTCACTACATCACTAGGTTACTGCAATCAAAACAAAAACAATAATAAACCAAAATAACGCAAATGTGGCACGTAAATCGGGCCATACATGGAATTTTGAACTACGGACCTGGGGAAGGGCTCATTCGATTCCTTCGTGGAAAGTTCTTCAAAAAAAGTCCAAATTTAGGCCGCCTTGACTTTTTTTTTTTGAGGTTTTTAAATTTTACAAAACTTCAACCCTTGAAGGGCACTTTAAATTAAGTGAGAGAGCTGGCTCAAGAATTGGGGCGTTGTCGGACCAATATTGATTTTTCCTGAAAGTTTCAGATTTTTTGCTCCAGCCGTTTGGGAGAAATCGTGCGTACGGCGGACGGAAAATTTTTTATTGCAGATTCGGATTCTACACACTTTGAAACGTAAACCATGAAACGTAAACCATGGGGGGGGGGGGGGTTAAAATTGTTTTCCCAAGAGCGATTACAATGGTTCATAATTGAATAATAAACCAATAAATAAAAATACTAAGTACACTAGTACATAATTATGTGTGTAATAATGATTTTTCTTTTCCAAAAGGGTTTATAATTACAAATAATTATCGGAAAACAATTCTTTTATTTAAAGTTTAAAGCTGTCTAAAGACGGAGAATTAACTTCTTAATTGGTACAACGTCTCTGTAAGTGATCTCATAAATATTGATAAATAGATACTGTTTCTACTGAAAGATGGATGAACAGATAGAGCTGTAGCTAAAATGTTCAGACAAATTGAAATCTCCTCTCGTCTTCTGCTTATTGTTGTTCACCCTTTCCAACAGACTGTTGTATTGATTTTGAAAGATTCAGAGTTTTAAGGTGGGTGCCCCAGTGATTACCACGTAGCACTACAGTGTACTAATCCAGTTATAAGCTGGATCACTGTTCAAGCCCTCAGAATTCGGCTTTATCATCTGTTCGACAACCAACTTCGGCCATCTGTCACCATCCATCCTCGAAACTCTCAGCGGAAACTTTAGGGCGCGGGAGAGCAACAGCGATTTGAGGGAGAACCCGACTACACTGAGCCCTAAGTAGCGCTCTGGAGTAAATGAACTGTGGTCCGCTGGGAAAGGGGAAGAGGCTTCTCAAAAATTAAAATTGGGCTATCTATGTAAATTTCGTTGTTCACCGATGAAAGGTAGCTAACTTCATACTTTAGGGCATGTTTGTGGGTTAAGCGGGACCATAGGGGACCATTACAGCATATCCCCTGACTATTTAATCAAAATCGGAAGAAAAACGCTGCAAATTCTTTCACTGGGGTTTATTATTCAATTTCATTCATTTGGCTTGCATTCATAATTTGAATTTCTACTAAGCTTTGTAGTGTGCGTGTTTCCCAGGTGATAGAGCGATTATTGAATTTCGGGAGGCACACAAAGATGATCAACTGATCAATCCAAATAGGTATTTTGGTTGAGAACCGCTTTACGTGCTCTATGCATATCTCCTGAAATTCAATAATCGCTCTATCACCTGTGAAACACGCACACTCCAAAGCTTAGTAGAAATTCAAATTATGAATGCAAGCCAAATGAATAAAATTGAATAATAAACCCCAGTGAAAGAATTAGCAGCGTTTCATGCATATCATAATGCTTCAACCCGTGTATCGGCTATAAACTCTTTTAGGAGTTCACTCCAGTATCCACATTCACTATACCACTAGGTTACTGCGATAAAAAAAATAACAACAAAAAACAACAACTACGCTGTTGTTTTTGTTTTGATCGCAGTAACCTAGTGATGTAGTGAATGTGGATGCAAATGTTGGCACCATAAATCGGGCCATACATCGGGGATGGTTTGAGCTACAGACGTGGAAAGGGGCTCATTCGATTCCACATGGAAAGTTCTTCAAAAAAAGTCCACATTTAGGCCCCTTTGACTTTTGTTGAGGTTTTTAGGGATTCTACAAAACTTTGACAACCCTTAAAGGGCACTTTAAATGAAGTGAGAGTGCTGGCTGAAAAATGGTCTTCGGACCAATATTGATTTTTCCTGAAAATTTCAGCTTTTTTGCTTCAGCCGTTTGGTAGAAATCGTGCGTACGGCGTACGGCGGACGGACGGAAACATTTTTATTGCAGATTCGGATTCTACACCCTTTGAAACGTAAACCATGAAATTTTCAGGGGGGTTAGAATTTTTTTTCAAGAGCGATTACAATGGTTCATTATTGAATAATAAGCCAAAAACTGTAGAATTTAGGCTCGTTAGAGGGAAATAAATGAAACGACCGCGATGAAACCGATGGGAGATTATCAGATAGTTGCTGGACTTCCTACCCTCAAGATGTGAGTGGGATCAATGTCCTCCGATTTCCAAATTGGAAGTAATCAAAAGGGCATCTTTTACAAAATTTATGGGTTTTCCCTATGTATTTAGTGAAACCGATGATATCGGGTTACCGATGAAGCTTATCAAGCGAAACGTTTAACGAGAGTTACATCCCGAATTTAGTGTTTACTCTGCGAAGTATATACGCATAAGTGTGTGTGTGGTTTGAATGCTTCAGGGACTCCAGCTGATGGATGATTGATTGATTTTTGGAATATTTGATATATATCAATAACTCACATAATTTATACAGCCTAAACATTTTACGGCTATAGTACTCAGCTATGAACCGGGGTTCAGTTACAGTCCACCGATTGAGACCACACTTAATTTGTGGCTTGTTAATGACTAGTAAACTGGTAAATGACTAATATAACAACCTTACTCACTGTAACAGTGTTAATATAACGATTGGTAAATTTACAACTATCGAGAAAAATTACAATAAGCGATTGATATTAAAATGGAACAAATAAATGAATACAATACACACCTAATAATTCCATCCCCCTACCAACACAATAATTACGTTACTACCTTAACAATATCAACTACCCACCAAGAGCCAACCACGTTCTCCCATTCAAATATTATACAGTGCGTCCCACGAATTCCCCCCCCCCCTCCCTCCTAAAATCATCCAAAAGAAAGTAAACAAAACAATTTTTTTTAATCTTCATATTTTTTGCAAGGGTTTCAAATATCATATTTGCGCAGCCCGCGGAACTATATAATCTTTTTAACAAATTTCGGTCATTATTCCGCAAAAATTGAGTTGAATCAAGAAACGAATAGCATCACGTGAATCAGCTTTAAAAAAGAATGAAAATTCGTGTGCCACATTTTAGAATTCACCATCATCCACTATTTGACAATTTTGGGATTGCACAACTTTGCGTGCTTGCTGAACCTGTTCTGCGCAATCAAAAAAATTGGTTGAGGGATCAAATTTTCATGAAATGTTGAGTAGAATCCGTATATGCAACGAAAAATTTGAGTTCCCATTTAAAATAAGCAAGTTAGTGGCACTAGCGCGTGGTTGCGTCACGGAGTGAGAACCAAACTGTTCTTTGCGAATACCCTGCAAAATATGACACTGTTCCAAAAAAGAACCACCGTTTCATCACCCAAAGTTAAAAAGTGGACAGGTATTCAATTTATCTGAAATCCACGGCTTAAAATTTGAACCCTGATGGGTATCTTTACGTTTGAGTCACATTTCAAAGTTGAGTGTAAACTGAACGTGGTCATTTCCTAGCACTTTATGGACATAGAAACAAGGGAGAATAAGGAATACACTTTCAAGAGGTATATCCGCCAGGACCATACATGACCATCATTTCTGGACCCGCCTAAAGTGTTAAATTAATATCTTCTGTATCGTATTTATCATTTAGTTAATTTATTTGGCACTCTGTCGCTCTATGATGAATATCTGCGGTAGCTCTGGAGAGTTTGAAACTTTAACAGCAAGGGCTGTATAAACTATTCTATCAAGTAAATGGACAGAAGTTCGGTATCGCTTTAATGTAGGCTGTCGAAGAGTAGGTATATTACTCCTCCGTTATCATGAACTTTCGAGTTTTAAACAAAGGCTTTCAATTTGTTGTTGTTGATAACTCCGTAAATACCTAATTCGACTGGCTTTATTAAACTGGGACCCCCACCCTGAGTTACGCTCAACAGAAGGGCTCCTAAGGGAGTTTCTGGGAGGCTGTGCTCTCAAAGTTTGATGAGGCAATTCCGCAAGAGATCGCAATAACCGACAACAAAGAGAACTGAGGAAAGTTTATCCTCCCGGCGTCATATCGACCGGACCCGGAGGCGAAGGGCCGGAGGTCCGAGAGGTCCTCGGCTATGATTAAAGTTGCGCTTGTTCAATGCAAATGACAGGAAAACAGAGTTGGGCGGGGACCGGTGAAGGATGTAGGAGGCTTTTGTTGATCCTTTCCGCGAGGGTCGCTAATCACATCGGCTGAATCGTAACGACCTCCACGAATTGGAAGGAGGATCTTCTCGGATCTGCCATTACATCTAATCCGAGACGGTGGGCAAATGACATGTCGCCTCCTGGTTTCCCCGATAATCCCTAACAATCCGGTCTCCCGCAAAATCCCACTCAAACTGTAGTTCACTACATCAAATCCCCCCAGATGAACAGTGAAACGGCCTTTACATGAACTGTTCAATGGCGGTCTGTGTGTAGAAATAGAAGATTAATTAAACCCCTCTTGAAGTGATTTAGATTGAGCACGTAGTCTATTGACAATTCATTTCGTTCTAATCTTGAAAGTATGTAAAATTTACTAGTCAAATTTAGTTTGTGATAGCCGACACCATCTATCGGCTATCAGTTCGCGAGAGGAGAGGCGAGGAGTGACTGGGGGGAAGGAGAGATAACGAAAACTTGCTACAAGCAAGTTCTACCCAGCTCTCATCCGACCAGGTAATCTGTTCTTTCAATTTCTGTATTTGAATCAAATTGATATTAATAACCCAGATCCATCCTATTAACCGAACTCCTTACCTAATACCACCTGCGGTGCTATTTTATAAAAATAAAAATATAAAAGGAATATCAAAACCTTTTCCACATCGTGGTTAATAGGAGCCCCGTAGTAATTCTTGGAGCAATAAATACATTTATTGAATAAACAACTATATCTATTTCCAAAATCTTGCGTATAATCATTTCTTGAACCTTATATATCTATATATAAAATAACCTTAGTAGTTAATAAGGTAAAAAAGAGAGTAATATCAGGAAATCGTAATCAAGTAAAGGTAAAATTGATATAAAAATTCCTTTCAAGTATTACAAGTTTCATTCAATGCAAGTTTTTGTCTACCAAATTCAACAATTGGTTCATTCCAAATGTATATTGCTTAATCAACCATAGGTTCCAAATAAATAATATACATTCGATGGAGAACTCTAATAATCAGCATTTTTATCAATAGACCATTAAAAACCTTGATCGTAAATTCAATTTAAATGGGATCAATGCACGACTGGATTAATTTCAGCTCTGATGGTAAACACCTTCGGTGTCGTCTATGGGTGATACCATGAGCGTCCCCGTCGGAGGTGAACGTGATTTTTTCGTGTTGACAAAATGTACGAGCGTCCCCGTCCCCTTCATCTTCGTATGTACGAGCGTCCCCGTGATCAGTTGAAGGGCAGACATGAAAACGATCGTGTTCATATAAAAAATGTATAATCGTCCAAAATCCGGAAATAACAGAATTAGTCAAAACATTAAAAATTGGTTGATGCTCTAAACATGACGGTACTTTTTGGTAGCTATTTGTACAAATGTGGTTAGGGTTATGTCCTCTCTTTCGTGTTAGTGAAGCCTAGTATTTCGTTGACGCGTTCGCTTTCGCCTTCCCACAGCCGAGGAAGTCGAAATTTCTCCGTCACCGGCCATTTGTGTTGCTGATTTTGAAAAAGCCGTTCAGAACGCGTTGAAGAAAGTGTGGCCACTAACGGAAGTACGCGGTGCATGTTTCACTCGATACAAATATCTGCCAAAAAGTACCATCCTGTTTAGTGCATTAACCACTTCTTAATGTTTTGACTAATTCTGTTATTTCTGGATTTTATATATGAACACGACCGTTTTCACGCCTGCCCTTCAAATGAGCACGGGGACGCTCGTACATAAGAAGATGAAGGGGACGGGGACGCTCATGCCTATTACTTCCACCCTGGGGACGCTCGTACATGCGCCCGTCGTCTATAGACGCTCGAGAAAACCCAAAAAAGTACCGTCCCAAGAACCATTTTCAATTTTGATACAACCCTCAAGAACCCTTTCGAGGCCCTGGCGCTCTCGGGGTTAGTCAGTACTGTTTCTCTTTTTGCGCTTGACGGTCTCGTTGTTTTTCATGCTGTTGAAGTGAAGGGGGGAGTATTCCGAGCTTGATGATCCGATATTAATTCCAACCGAAATCCCGAAAACTGTCAACTTATCGCAAAATACACCCTTGTGAATTCTCCTAAAATCACTTCATCCATTAAAACCTGCACCCCATGGGTGACTCTGAGCGTGATGGGGGTGTAATTAGAGATGGCAGACGCTATTTCGCGTCATATCAATGAACCTCTTGGAACCTCATATTAATGAACACTCATAATCGAAAATACCAAAACGCTGCAAATCATTACACGGTGGTTTATTGTTTCTGTCAGTAATGAGTCGGTCTGCCCTCGTGTTAGTACAGGGAGAGTAATGTGACCTCTGCCAGTGCCATCAACTGACATTTTTGCTCCAGTTAGTATTTTTTTGAATCCAACTTCAGGCCCCACGACGCCAAGTCACCCAGTCATCACTAAATAGCGAGGAGTTGTCGCTCTAAACCAGGGACTTCCAACCTTCTTTCAAGGTTTGCCAAATTTCAAATTGAAACAAGCATGCCGAACATTATAGCTTCCTTTTTTCACCTTCAGGGTGCGGCAGCACAACTTCCTTTTTTTAAAACTTAATAAAATGCATTGTATGAATCAGAAAATTTTTATTCGTTTTTTATAATATAGGCACATACATAAAGTTTTGTTTTACCCAGTTTTGAAGATCAAATCAGGTAGGTGACGTCCCCCATTCTCCATACACTGAGTTAACCGATTTCTGGCGTTTGTCATGACTCCAGCCAGCATAGCAGGCGTTATGTTGGCAATTTCTTCCTGGATGTTGGTCTTCAAATCTTGTAGGGTCCTTGGACGACGGATCACATAAACACGGGATTTCAAAAAACCCCATAGAAAAAAATCACAAGGGCTCAAATTGGGAGAGCGGGCCGGCCACTCCAAATCGTCCCTAATTGAGATAAGGCGCTCTGGGAAGTGTTCCCTCAAAACAATCATCGACGGATTTAGGGGCATTTTTTTCCAACAAGACGGTGCAACGGCACTCACTTCTAGATTTACAGGCAGAGAGGAATAAATTTAATTTATTGAGAACGCTCACACAGGTAATATTGAAACATAAAAGGTGAACACTTCAATGTGAGGTTTGGCAATGTTTGTTGCTCAAAATATTTAGCTCCTGTCAACTGACTCTCCCCCAAATGTTCATCACTTAAGTTGGCCCTGTATTTAGATTTTATGAACTTCATCCTCGAAAAGGTTGGTTTGCACATAAAGGCAGAACTGAAGAGCATTGAGCAGGCCAAGTCCAGGAGGTTTGGAAAAGCTTTTTCTGAGAGCTTATCCTAAAATCTGTCCTTGTAGATTTCATTTGATTGCAGTTCAATGACTTCCAGTAGAAGACCAGGAGTTAAGTCTTCAACTGTTCAAATGGTCTTGATAAATCCTGGACTTAAAGATGCTTCCTCAAAATCTTGAAAACGGGTCTCAAACTGGTCTCGCTGGCACCTGATAAGATTTACTGCTAATTCCCTCGGAAAATCTTCATCATACTCGGATTTAAGGTTGTTGCAGTTTGGGAAATAGACCAGGTTTTTCATTGCTGTATGTTTCGAAAAGAGCCAGTTTCATTTGAAAAGCTTTGATCGGGGAGTATAAATCACAAATCAGGCTGTTCGTTCCTTGGAGTTTTCGTCCCGCACGTGTTACTTCCTTTATCAGCAGTAACACCTTTCCAACGTTTAAAATCAAAACCTTTGCTAATTCGGTGTGTGAGGTGATGGAATTATAGTTGTCCCTTCCGAAGTTCAAGGGTGAAAATGCACTTTCTCAAGTTCAAGGGTAGCTCGGGGGCCGGTTCAAAAGCTCGGTTGGCGTTATGTGGCCCACGGGCCATAGGTTGGAGACCCCAGCTCTAAACACTGACCATATTAGAGCTCCTCATGTTGGGATCCTGCTGGTCATCCGTTTCAGGATCATGAGACGAAATTATGCCCATCCCAGCTCAGTTGCTGACCTCTTGTACCATACAACTCGCCAGGTAATGGTTGCAATAATTACCTGTATCTTGGCAGGTTGCATATCCGCAGCTTGGGTTAGAGCATCAACTTGGTACGTCCTAATTTTGACAGAGTTTATATCTGCAACTGATCTTGTTTTTGAACCCAAGACCACCACTGACCTGCATCAAACCTTGCGTCAAACAAACATTGATTATATTTGCCCCTGATACTGTCACTTCACAAAAGTCAGGACTGTATTCACGATCTTCTGGGTTAAAGTTGAGTTCTAACCAAGATTTCCATCCTTTCCGTCCAGCACATCCATTAAAAAAAAACTCGGAGTTTTGCATTCGAACCATTGTACATAATCTCTAGTGAAGGGCCTCCATTGTAAGTAGGTGTATTGTTCCACTACGTCATCCCCCAGTTGGATGTGGGCATAGACATGGGCATAGGCATTCGTAGAGTTAAACAGGTAACAGCTCCAAATTTCAACATCTATTTGTTTCAGGACTGCTAGTGTTGTGTTTCCAAGCACCTTGAAGCATCTTCTTCAAGTCTATGTTACACGAAATGAGGGACTGCCCACCCAACTTGGATTGTAGGCTTAGACATATACTTCTTTTATACAACATCACCCCTTTTTATCGGTACCTACAAAGATTTATATAACTTTCTCAAGACATAAACCCCCTTTACACGAGTCTCTATCACGAGTTATGTCGTGTGACTAACCAAATTCTCACTGGTATTATACGAGCGGTGTCGGCCCCTTCAAACTACCCTTACGCCTGAAGTAGACCGAAGCGGGCCGAGTCCGCACTTGGAAACTCCATGAATGATGTACTCGGTCGAGCTCAGGCGAGCCGCCAGGATATTTACGGCGACGACTCGTCAATAAATTCCTAAGAAGCTGAAGCGGGCGTAACATGTTTGAGGAGGCGGCAGGGCGGGAGCTCCCTAAATATTTGACGTTTCCTTTCCCCTCCCATAAATTATTCTGTATTTCTATCGCCTCTAACAGGTGTAAGTGAGTCGGGGGGTCGTAAGATTCGTCACTCGTCGAAAGGATCAAGTGCAAGGGTTCGATTAGTTTGATAAACACGGTCTGCTTTCAAGTTAGGCATAAGGTCAAATGGTAGAATACAGTTCCTTTCTGACATCATTCTATAGACAAGAAGTGTGAGCAGCAAGAACCGTTCATTGGAACGTATTAGAAGAGGATTGGCTTATTTGTTTATATGATCATCCCCAGAACAACAGTAAAATAATGAAATCGTACTTTGTCTTAAGAAGTAGGTTAGAGAAATAAAGCAACCATTTGATGTATTTGCTTGGAAGCAAATACATCAAATGAGAAGTAGCAGAGTAAAGTGAACTCATAGTACCTAAGTAAATGACAGAAATATACCAAAACTCGGACTTTCAGGCCTTGGCAGGCTAGCAAACCCCTAGACGCTCTTCGCTAAGATCCGATGGGCAAAATTCAAGAAACATGGAACATGATTTCGTATTACTTCTTTTGTTAGTCCGCTATTGGAGCCACTTAGTTAATTCGGGACTTAAGCATCCTCAAGTACAAATATTAAGGAGGATGCAAACTTAATTTCAGCTTCATACGATTAATATGGTACAAATTCGCTGTTGCAGCACTCAGCTCATCCCGGACCTAAGCATTCAATTATGGACAAATCCTGAACAAATTACAGCTTCTTACGATAAAAAGTGAAGAGAAAATGTTTGTGACGGTTTTCCGTGGCATTTAAACGTGAAACATAAAAACGTCACACTATTGACCAGGTAGGTAAAACATTCCACAATAAAATAAATCACTTTTCAACGTCATAATCGTCGTGTTGATGAAACTGGGAGGTGAGGAATGACGATGCCCGGGTACACGTCATAGGCCACTGTTCTCGACATTGTGTACAAGGGACGTAATTGTGGGGGAAAATGTTATCCAGAACACGTGCCCTGAACGAGATCTAGGATGAGGAACTGCAAAATTGACAGATGCGAGCAGTGATTGGCAATCGATCATCCCCTAGATCAGCTACCGAAAATATCTCACATCGAAGATCAATGTTCCTGCGGGGGGAAACGTGCAGAATGTGACTGTTGTGCAGAAAGATTCAGATCTCCTGGCGAAGGAAAACGGATGCGTTGATCAGGCAGTTTGACAAACCACTCTTTCTCTTCATCACCCATACACTGACTATGTGAGTCATCTGACTGACCATACACTAACTATTCCCTATGGAAAGCTAAAAAGACCCATTATCCAAGCACAACCAACGAACGGATAGACGGAGCTTGGGCTAAGGATAACTAAAGAAAAGCAGTCGTGTTTGCTGACTATCTCGCTGACATATTCACTCCAAATCCTGCTAACCACTATAGTTCCCCACTGAATAACTTCTCCCTCAGAGGAACATCTTTATACCTAGATGTACAGTAAGGGAGATAACAAAAATCATTAAAACAGAAATAAACCCAAAAAAAGCACCCGGCTATGATCTCATCACCGGCCAAGTGTTGAGAAATCTACCGCTTAAGGCGCTTGTAAAAAATGTACGAATAATAAACTCTTCATTCAAGCTACGGTATTCACATTTGGAAAATTGCCGAGGTAATCATGATAAAGCGGAAAATCAGCTACCGAGAGGACATCGACATGACAATTGCATTGTTGGCAGTATTATCCAAGTTATTTGAAAAACTGTTACACAAGAGAATAATCCCAATCATCGAACAAATGAATGTGATACCCAACCATCAATTCGGATTTAGACAGAAGTATTCAACTATTGACCAAGTGCATAGACTGGTGAATACCTATCGTAGAAGAAAGTTTGGAAAATAAAAAAGTTTGTTCAGCTATTTTTCTCGATGTAACCCAAGCCTTCGACAAAGTATTGGTGCAGCCCATCAACAGAGGTTACATGGGCATGTCAACGAAGAGGCCGTCCATCTTCTAGACGTTGAACACCTTGTTAGAAGGTTGAAGAGGAAAAAACCACATGAATTAGTGTTGTGAAAATAGTTATAGTGTAACAGTGTCTAGTGATTATGTAGGGACGCCAAACTATATTAGTATATATACAAAATTGCTCACGTTTGCATGTTTGGATCAAGTTAACATCATGTCAAAATAATATCACTTATTAGTTATGTAAAAAACTAGATTGTGATAAAAAATAAAGTATAAAAAAAAAATCACCCATACACATAATACACCTCCATAACGTTCTCTTTTACCTTCGTTTTCAGATTCAAAGTCACTCAAATCGTAATATTACTTCAAGTCGTTCAGTTATCAATCCGGTAGTCATTCGCCCTGACTGTTATATTTGGTTCTGCAGTTTTCTTACATAAATTAGTTATTATCACGATTAATTTATATAACTACTATATAACATTCAATGTTGAGAACACAGGGGGGTACCGGAAAAACGAACAAAGGACAATGGAAAACGGACTGTGGACGAAATGTTATGATTTAGATTCTACTGCCTTGGAACTTGAAGTAACGATTTGGAAAATTGCTCCCAAGTCTTCAGAAGGTAGCGGAAGTTTTTTTTTTTTTTTGACATTTCATGTCTTTGCTATGGCACCCAACCAAATTGTCGTTATGTCACGTTACGTTACGTAACGAAATATGCTCAATGATTATTATGATTCGTAGAAGTGAGGTTGGTAGGTACCTATATGATTATAGCTGAAATTTGGCTATATGATTATTATGATTTGGCTGGTAGCCTCCTTAGGACGTGAACAATAAGGTGCAGAGGGTCTTGATCATCAGAGTGGCTCCTGAAGCTAACTTATTTCCTATCAACTGTGGAAAGCTGAAATTTGGCTGGTAGCCTCCTTGGGACATGAACAATAAGGTGTACAGGGTCTTGATCAGCAGAATGGCTACTGAAGCTAACTTCTTTCCTATCAACCGTAGGAAGCTGAAATTTGTCTCGTTAGGACATGAACAACAACGCTACTGGAGTAGGTGATGTAGTCTGTTTTGGTTATCTTTTTCGTAGCCATTGTGGAACACCGAAATCTTGAAGTATATGGAAGTATTCACTCATGCATCCAAATTTGAAAACAGTTGAGTGTTACCAAGGTAATCAATGCTACCCAAGCATCAACATATGAAAATAGTTTATTGTTGTCTACGCAATCAATGGTTAGTGGGGTTAATGTACTGTCATGTAGAACATACAACATATAACATACCGTTCTTTTACTACCCACGACGATATATGTATGGATGTAAATAATAAATAAAAATATGAGTTTAATTTTTGTTTTCTTTATATTGAAAAAAATGTAATTCACAGAGGAAGACAAGATTGCTAGAAGATGGAAGGGAAGAAGGAGGGAGGGGAAAGACATGAAATGTCCTAATGCGTTGCAGACTTGTATGCAAGAATTTTTCCTTGATTTAATTTTTTTTACTTTTGGCAGATGAAAAATTTGTTTCTCCAAAATCGAAGTATAGGTACTCATTGTTTGCTCACTCACTTACTTATTCGCTTCCTCTTCAACCTCCAAAGTGTGTAGAGGATTGACAACGTGACGCCATTCAGTCCGATTCTGACACATCTCCTTGACTCCCTTCTATCGGACTCCTCTTTCTCGGACTGGAGTCTGAATATTTTCCAGAAACAACGTTCTTTTTCTACCTCGGAGTTTCGTTCAGACTGGTCGAGCTTCAAAGGCTCTCTTCCGGAGGCGGGTGTCTTGCATCCTTCGAAACTGTGAGTCCTTGAGAACACGGTCCATGGATGGTATGTCTAGCCTCGTACGTATCGTAGTGTTTCATCTGTCCCATCGCGTTTTGCTGACCACTTGATATTTCATTTTCAGTCTTGTTCGTTCATATTCTATCGTAGTGAGTGCCCGAGATTCGGAAATGTGGTTGTACACGGCCAGCTTCGTTGTAGGAGAGACATCATCATTGCTTAGAAATTTACGGTTCATAACATAGAACAACTTGCTGCTGTTACCAAATACGAGTGATGATTTCGTTTTCAACTTTTCCAAATGTCCACTCTCATTTTGCTCTTTAGACTATCCTGAACGACTTATCTTGTTATCTTTCTGTGTTTGTGCGATTGTGTTACCAGTTCCTTGAAACAAGCCTTATTGTTAAAGTTTTCATCCATTTTGATGAAACATTCAGGGAATGTTTGGGTCAGACTGCAAATGATTCCTTAAGATGAAACCCGTCTGTTTGCGAACAGAATAACAAACAGAACCCGTTTGTTTTCTTTACAGAATAGTTAAGAAAGAACGGTGTTATGAGCTCATATCAATTTCAACAGGATAATTCAATCAACAATAACTGAGCATGGTAATAAACCTAATTCCTGCAGTTTTCATCCATTTCAGAATAAATTTCAAGGAATGTTCAAGTTGAAATGTAGGTGATTCTCTACGAGTTTCATTACTCACAAATGAATATATAACACACATACCCATACGTAAAATGTACCTACATAGCTTTCTGAAGAACATTCTAATCATCCCACATCAATTTCAACGAAATCCTATGGTCATTCCAATCCAATGTTGAACGCAAGGTCCGCAATACATGTCGACTAACCTTTCGAAGGCGTTGAATGTCCCGGTGGCGTTTCTGTACCGTGAATGGTTATATTCTACATCTTTCGAGATTGTCAAAAAACGTATCATAAGGTTTCTACATTCATGTGACTTAGACTAGGTTTTATTTTTATTCTTTATTTTATTTTTTTACATACTAAAACATAGGTTTGTTATTTAAGGAACAGCAGACTAAAATGCGAAACTGTATGTGATTAAAGTAACTCTGAGGTATGTACGACCTTGTACTTTATGAGAACTTTCACTTTCAATTTGTCAATGTCACTTCGGCTTCCTTATTTCACGTGAGAGTCTACCTATTTGTTTATCCTAAAGTAGGGATTTCTAAGCGAGCGACTGATAACGCGTGAATACTATTTAGGGAGTTTGGCCCCCCAAGCAAACCGAGTCAATTGAATATTCCAACCGTTTAGCCGATTTTACTATCCCAACGGAGAGGAAAGTAATGTCCACGCTCTTTACTCGCGTCTCAAATAAAACGCGTATTCATTAGATACATTTACATAATTATGCGAATGTACGAAATGGAGGAACATGCCTAATTAATTATTAATTAGCCTGAATAATTATTAGTCACTCGCATTAATAAATAATTAAGCGTGTTATGTGTTCCTTCAATGTTTATCCGGTCCGAAATGCTTACAAAAAGGGGGATCCGAGGGACACGCCCAGCGAGGTGCGGAGCGCTTTGTTTTTCATCCGACTTTTTACCCTTTAATTCCGACAAATGTCGACTTGGAATAAATTAAGTGCATTCAATTAAGCCCTTCTCAATTTTTTAATAAAACACGCTGCAAATTCTTTCACTGGGGCTTATTATTCAATTGGCTTGCGTTCATGATTTGAATTTCTACTAAGCTTTGGAGTGTGCGTGTTTCACAGGATGAAGCTATTATTGAATTTCAGGAGCCACACAAATATGATCAACTGATCAATCCGAATAGGTATTTTGGTTGAGAACAGATTTACGTGCTCCATGCATATCTCCTGAAATTCAATAATCGCTCTATCCTGTGAAACACGCACACTCAAAAGCATAATAGAAATTCAAATCATGAACGCAAGCCAATTGAATAATAAACCCCAGTGAAAGAATACTTATTTACCCCAGTAATAATATTGAATAATATTTACCTATATGTTATCAGCGTTTCATGAAAATCAGAATGCTTCAACCCGTGTATCGTCTACTAACTACACTACAAGTATTCACATCGGCTATCACTCCAGTACCCACATTCACTACAACTCGACGCTATCGGCATCACTAGGTTACAAACAAACAATAATAAACCAAAAAACGCAAATGTTGGCACCATAAATCGGGAATGGTTTGACCTACGGAGCTGGGGAGGGGCTCATTCGATTCCCCATGCTATGTTCTTCAAATGCAGAAAAATTAGGGCAGCTTCGACTTGTTTTGAGGTTTTTAGGGATTTTACAAAACTTTGACAGCCCTTAAAGGGCATTTTAATTTGAGTGAGAGAGCTGGCTCAAGAATCGGGGCGTCGTCGGACCAAGATGGATTTTTCCTGAAAATATCAGATCTTTTGCTCCAGCCGTTTGGGAGAAATCGTGCGTACGGCGTACGGCAGACGGACGGAAAAATTGTTATTGCGGATTTGGATTCTACTCCCTTTGAAACGTAAACCATGAAATTTTCAGGGGGGGTTAGAATTTTTTTCCAAAGCGATTACAATGGTTTATTATTGAATAATAAACCAAAACCGTGATGACAGAAAATAACGACTGGCGGTTTGTCTGTTGTCACAACGTAACTGCAGCAGGCCATGTTGCCCGAAAACATCAAAGAACGTATCAGAACGGACGAACGACCGAGTGGAAACGCTTCACTTGCGGAGCACAATTCGTTTAGGAATCATAACGATCATCGCGTGGAACATCACATGTGTACTATAAACCACCCAAACTCCCTCGAATCTTAACACCACAGCTCGCATGGCAGGCACAGCGCAACACAAAATTCCAACTTAGATCATTGATTCGTACAACTAAAAGGACTTTTTAAAACAGAGTGTGGTTCATCTCCATAATGATATCATAACACCCATTCCAAAGATTATTCCCATGTGAAGTGCGTTTCAATCACGATTATTATAGATCAGTGAAGGATTCAAGGGGAGACGTAGGAAGTTATACCTAGCCATCAAGACCGCTCGGTTGTGCGTTTTAGTATAACCTACTGAACGGCACCTTGATCTAGGTCCTAGATTCTGAGGAGTCTAATTAAAACTGAGCACACAAATTTAACGCATTTGAGCATTTCACATTGCTCTTTACCAACTAGAAAAATCCGAACGATGTTTTGATTTCGAATCACACAGAATACAGGGTTTGATCCTCCACACCACTGTCAGTGCTAGTTTAGGAGTGTTTGATTCAATTGGGTATTTAAGGAAAAGTTGGCAATCAAGCTGAATAAAGACTATAATTAACAACGTCGTCTTAATCCTAATTATCTATTAATTAACCCTAAACTAAGGTCTCTCCTCATATGGTACCTTAACGTCGAGAACGATGGGGCGACAGCTTGTTCCGAACGCGAGGGGGAGGGGGTTGTTAATTATAGTCTTTATTCAGCTTGATTGCCGACTTTTCCTTGAATACCTAATTGAATCAAACACCCCTAAACTAGCACTGACACCACGAATATAATTTATTTCTGGGCAAGTGCACTTCCTTTAATTTACCATCAACGGTGCGAACCGATCTGGCACCTCCAGACTCAAGCAGTTGAACGAGTTGTCCTCTTCATGACGGCAGGGTTCGGACCGGCCCCCAAATCGAGAGAGTTACCAACAGAATTTTTGAAAATTCAGCTATATTTTCCTGTACACACAAAAAAAAACACAACAACAACGTGTTCCCGCAAACAACAGCTAGTTTCCAACTAACTCATTTGCGTATTCGTAACATCTTCGTCAGACAGAGTTCTACCGGTCTGAATTATCTCATTGATTCAGCGAGTTGCAACCTTCGAAAACCTTCTTCAGGGTATCCATTTGCCGCTAGTCCCCATGAGCCAACCCACCCTAAAGCAGCAAGTAGACACGACCACAGTTGGTGGAAATAGTTGAAATTGAGCAAGAACCACAGAGAACACTGTTGGCCTATGAAGGTTGTCTCATTCCCAGTGATGGTAAACTTCATTCATCTTTTAACAGTCATGAACAGCTACCTCAAAAATCGAACCCTGGTCTATGGGACAGCCCAAGGAGAAAGAGAGAAAGAGAGAAAGAGATCACCGCAGGAGCCGCTCAGGGATCAGTTTTGGGTCCTCAGCTCTGGAATGTATCATACGACAGTCCCCTAAGATTGGAAATGCCTGAAAACTGCTACCTCTATGGATATGCAGATGGCATTGCGGCGGTGATTTTGGCTAGAACCACAGGACTGGCCCAGAGCAAACTGAACCAAGTCATGACAAAAATCACCAGGTGGATGGAGGATCACATGTTGACTTTAGCACCTGCCAAAGTAGTTGTTTTTACTAGAAAGCGAATCCCCACTATTATCCCAGTGCGAATCGGGGGAACAGAGGTCACTAGCAAACAAACAGTGACATATCTAGGAGTCACATTACATACAAAAATTACATTCTGGGAACAAATTAAAAAAGCAGCGCAGAAAACAACAGGTCTCAGCCACCTTATGCGAAACATGAATGGGCCGAGACCATGCAAGCGTCGCCTGATGATGAGCGTGGTCCAATCTATTCTCTTGTATGGTGCGGAGGTGTGTGCTGTGCATACAGGACTGTGTCGGAACCAGCCATACTTGTGATTGCGGGAGTTATCCCAATCCAACTCATTGCAGCAGAGCGGAAACGTGCGTTCGATAGAAAGGGGGAAACAACTAAAAATACAGCCGCCAAGGAAGAGAGGCAGCGCACAGTGGCTAACTGGAAGGAGATGTGGATAGGAGAACACCGAGGAAGATGGACTGCACGCCTAAAACCCTGTATCGACACATGGATGGACAGACCACATGGAGAGGTGAACTTTTTCCTGACACAGTTCCTCTCAGGCCATGGAGTCTTCTACGCCTACTTGCATAGGATGGGGAAAGTGGATGACCCAGCAGCCCTTATTGCAAGGAAGAGGATGATGATGATGTGTTCCATACTTTTTTCAAATGTGAATACTGGACTGGCAACAGAAGTTGGCTACAGCAGACACTGGAGCTATCACCTCAGGACATGACACCAGAATGTGTCTTAAGTAAAATGCTTGAGCGTGAACAGAACTGGACCGCGGTAGCATCCTTTTCTGAAAAGATCCTGGAAAAGAAGGCGGTGAAGGAACGGGAGAGGCAGAGCAGGGAGAACATGGACCGAGAGGAGTACTAAGCCTGAAGTAATGTGTCAAACAGTTCCAGGCTGAGTTCCGTCGTGGGAAATGGAAGGTGAGGTTTTAGTGGGTTTGAATCCCACATAACCCAAAGTGCGGTCCCTTTTGGGTATCTTAGGAGATCCGATTTCCACCTAAGGATCTCAAAGATTTCCTCACCTGCCACCGAAAAAAAAAAAAAAAAAAAAAAAAAACTTCAATGGGAAGAATACTTGGTGCTTACATTTGGAGGTGACATGTGGAGCGAAATCCCATACAATCTCCCCCCCAAAATTAAAATTGTAAGGAATTTGGCTTCTGTTAATGAAAAGAATTACGAACAGTATTCTTTCCATATATTTTCCTGAATGAAGAACACAACAACGTTTTACGCTCATTTTATAAATTAAATCATTGCATGATAATAACAATAACAATGGGTTCCCCACAACTTAATCAAAATCGGCCTATTAGTCTCGGAGTAAAGTTTCTTTTGTAGCAACCAAACTCAGATTTCCTGATGAGCAATCGACTAAATTAATACTGCAACATCCGGAACCAATGCCAACTACTTCCTGAGGTTGACCATAAGAAATACGTGTTATACAAAAATTACGTTTGCGCATGCGCAAGTGCTAAAATTGTTCTGACGGCTATAAAATTTAAAGAGCACCTAGAAGCCGTACAACTAGAAACAGCAACTAGTAACTAACCGAACCATAAAAATTAAAAACCACTGTAATAATAAAATAATAAATAAGGTAATAAGTGGTAAAACAAACGCATATTCGATTGTCATGTATTTAATGTAAAACAAGTTGTGCAATGTTGTTTTCTCATCGGTCCACGCAATCAAGAAGAAAATTCGGTAACTTATATATCAGAACTTCGGTTATGAATGAAAGGAGAGAGGAGCCTTTAGAGGCACGTTGATCAAACCGCTCTTGCCACGAATTTCGCACGCATCGAAACACAACAAAAGCTGTGTTTCACAACCGAAGAGCTTTCAAAGCATCCTTTCTTTTTATTCTCATTTCGCTCTCTTAAACAGGCATTTCAGTTTATTATTTTTTTCAATAATGAACCTTTATAACCGACCATGAAGAAAAATTTGTTTAACCCTAAAGAATTTGTTGATTCACGTTTCAAGATGTTTCAGCCCAAGGGAAAGGATGAAAGCAAAGTGGTCCGATTTTTATTTGATTGGTTGAAGGGATGTCTATCAATAACGATCACAAACACGTTTTCGCTATTTCAAAAGTTTTTGATGTAGGTTCTGATTTTTCAAATATTTCACCACTTTGACTTCAAAAGATTGGTTCAAGAGCACCCTCGGCCCATTATCGATATTTGAAATCAGTTTAATTAACTTAGGTCCACTAGTTTTGGAGAAAAACTTAAGACAGCGCGCCCTATAGCGAACGGACGGATTTGGTTTTTTTTCAATTCGATTTTTGAATTCTAAGCTTCTTGAAACGTATACCATTCAAACTTGAAGGAGGGTTAAATAATTTGTTCTTGGTCGATTGAAAATAATAAAGGAAAATCAAAAGTTCCTAAATCCGTGCTTTTCTCTAAAATTACTGGACCACCAATAATGGAACTTGAATTAAAAAATCACTCAAGGACCGAGGTTATTCCTGAGTCAAATGCTTAATCCTTCTTTGGTCGCGTTGGTTATTCTCCCTAATACGGCCGCTGTGGGTATTAGTGACCCAAATTTTCAAATTGCAGTAGCTTTCATTAAGAATTTCCCAGTATCAGGAACTACCAAGGTGTGGTTAAAAAATATAACATGTTGGAATATTTTGTTTTAAGGATAATCTTCACCCAAAATAAGATAAAGTACTAATTTGGGAAAATTTCGCTAAGCCTGGATCGCCAACATTCTACTCCTAGAAAATACGGTTTCCCCAACGTCCCAATTTTTTATTGCTCTAAATGCTCCAAATTTAAATCCCTAAGTAGAAGTTTCTCAAAATATTGAAATGTGCAATGGGTGTGGATTCTTTCGTAAACCCGCCAATTTTCTCCTTCCAATATATAATATATATTATGGTTGGCTGAATGAACTTGGTAAGCCCTAAAGTTGTTTCTTACACTAAATTCCAACATCTCGAACCTTATTAGGTGTCTTGGGTTTGCATCTAGTTTATATACTAAATTGATGAAGAACTACATGAATGGTTATTATCAAACAAAATAAATTACAGGTTCATAAGCATCGAAAACTAGGGAAAAACGCTGCAAATTCTTTCACTGATGTTTATTATTCCATTGGCTTGCGTTCATGATTTGAATTTCTACTAAGGTTTGGAGTGTGAGTGTTTCACAGGTGATAGAGCGATTATTGAATTTCAGGAGATATACATAGAGCACGTAAATGTGTTCTCAACCAAAATACCTATTTGGATTGATCAGTTGATCATATTTGTGTGCCTCCTGAAATTCAATAATCGCTCTATCACCTGTGAAACACGCACACTCCAAAGCTTAGTAGAAATTCGAATCATGAACGGAAGCCAATTGAATAATAAACCCCAGTGAAAGAATTTGCAGCTTTTTTCAACAGAGACGATGCCAGAGGGACACTGGCATAACAGTTATATGTCGTCGCCCATTATTGTAAATGGAGTTAAACAAAAAAAAAAACCTAACTGCTCAACGTAGGTCAGGAAAACGCGCCTGAGTTCGGTCGCGTGGGGTCACTTTCAGATAGAAAATACAAACGTGAATGGTCCCGTCGGATCAAAATGAAGGAAAAAAATTACGCCACCTACACCCTAGAAGATTAGAAGTATGAGGGGGGAGAAATTTTTTTTATTTAATACTTTATTAGCATTGCACCAAGTTTACATCTTATTAGCAATTTGAATTTGATCTTAATTACTACACACATATTGCAAAACAATGATACAGAACACGTTTTGACCAGTTAGACAAATGATGAATTATTTCATTATTTCACATTCACTGTGCTAGTTCGTGTGGTTTTCTTCTCTTCAATCTTCTAAGCAGGTCACTTACATCAAGCAAACGGACAGCTTCAATGTTGACATGACCTCTTGGTCGCTTTTGGTCAGCCATCGCAATCCTCCTGATGGACTGATCAATAGAATCCACCTCAAGATATAGTGGTGAATTCTATCATTCTGGATGTACAAGGGTGCATTAACTATGCTCCTCAGCACACCATTTTGGAAGGTTTGAATAATGTTCCGATTACCCTGAGCAGTGCAACCCCACAGCTGTGCTCCATAGGTCCATACTGTCTTTAGGACTTGGTTGTACAAGGTTAATTTATTTTGTACAGACAGTTTTGATCGCCTGCCCATTAACCAGGACATTTTTCTGAGTTTGAGAGTCAGCTCTGCTTTCTTCTTTTTTACATGCGATTTCTAGCGCAACTTTGCATCTAACGTCATTATTAGATATGGGGGGAGAAACGAATGACTAAATTTCTGGGATTCACAGAAATTAGGCGGATTGGATCATATAGACCCGAAGCGTCTGAAGAAGGGTTAAGGAAATCTAGGGTGAAATAAAAGAGTTATTATTTCCATAAAAGACAGCACTGCTACGTAGATCGTCTGTCAATGTTTACGGAGCTTGTTGTACATTTTGTTAACTCGGGTATCGTACCTTCTTATAATACATGAGTAATTGTATTCCAGGTACTTAACAAAGGATTCTATTTATACGGTAATTCCCCATCTAAGTCAAAGCTTTTTTCACTGAGCATTACTTTTTCCCTTTTCAGTACAACATTTTTCAATTTCAATTATTGCAATCGAGTTTTTGGAGTGAATGAGAGTGTAAAGAAAATAAATAGAGTGCACGAGAATGAGTTCTTACTGGCAGAATGGCCCGAAATCCTGGAAATGCGACCATCAGACCTTTTTAGCGAATTTTCATACGAAATGAAGCTATTTCATTCATGAAATGGCTCTGAAACTTTTCAAATAAAAATGCATTTGCCATTCCAGAAGATAACTCTCGATAGGATTAGAATAAAAACTTCGTTCTAGCTCCAAAAAATCAAGCATTCCATACGAAAGGATAAGTTCAAAATTTGAGGATTGGGTGGACAATACTTTTAGATCACGTTAAATTGGACAAATTTCGAAAATTGTGCCCCAAAAAATCACAAGAAGTGACAGAAAACAACACAACATCGTTATTATTTTTTTTTTTTTAAATCAGAATGTTACCAAAACAAATTATATCAACAATGATTGAGGTCATTTGAAAATTGGAGCTCAAATTTACGCTGAACATTGTAGATGAATCCGTATCATGATGAGGTGATGGAATTACACAGGGTGGATTCGGATAAGTGACGAAAAAAATGGCTGTTAATTTCCATCAAAAATGTAGTAAAACCCGCCCAACATAACTTTTGTATCTCAATCCGTTCTCTAGGTATAATTTTTTCAAGTTTTTTCCAGAAAGCCACGTTTTTTTTACAAGAAACCCACGTTTCTCCCCTTTACAACAAACTTATTCTACTTTTGACTACATTTTCGGATTCAGCTTAAAATTTCCTTTACGACAGTAAACTAAATGCTAAAATAAACAAAAATATTATCATGTAACCCGAATTATAAAACAAACATATATAATAATAAGTGGCAAATAAGAGTTAGTATATGAGTACCCAATGTCTGAGTTTAGTAGATAAACACTTACCTATCTGAGGGAACATAAAGTATACGTAGAGTTAGGAATTTGATTGTATACAAGTGAAAATGGTGAACAATAATTTAAAGAGAAGAATAGTGATTAGTTTAATATTATATTAACAACCGAACTCTTGTAACAATCCCTGATGGATTTTATACAGTAAAAATATTTAATTTGATTCGATCATAAACGAACCCCTAAGGACCGCAATTGCAGTTCAAACGTTGAAAATGTAAAAAAAAAATTGCTAGTTTCTGAAGTACCGTTATTTTTACTGCAAATCATGAACGCAAGCCGATTGAATAATAAACCCCAGTGAAAGAATTTGCGTTTTTTTTATTGAATCAATACCCCCCCCCCCAATCTATAATTTATCAAGTCCTTTGGCACTCGTATTGCGTTAAAACTTCCCCAAATCCAAATTTAAACGATGTAGCCAAAGGTAGACAGATGTAGAGGGGGCACACAAATATCATCAACTGATCAATCCAAATAGGTGTTTTGGATGAGAACAGATTTACGTGGTCTATGCATATCTCCTGAAATTCAATAATCGCTCTTTCACTTGCGAAACACGCACACTCCAAAGCTCAATAGAAATTCAAATCATGAACGGAAGCCAATTGAATAATAAACCCCAGTGAAAGAATACTTATTCACCCCAGTAATAATATTGAATAATAAACCCCAGTAATAATATTGAATAATATTTACCTATATATTATCAGAATGCTTCAACCCGTGTATCGGCTACTAACTACACTACAAGTATTCACATCGGCTATCACTATATCCACATTCACTACAACTCGACGCTATCGGCCGGACTTCACTAGGTTACAAACAAACAATAATAAACGAAAAAACGCAAATGTTGGCACCATAAATCGGGCCATACATCGGGAATGTTTGACCTACGGACGTGGGGAAAATCTCATTCGATTCCTCATGGTATGTTCTTCAAATAGGTAAATATTTAGGCCAATTCGACTAGTTTTGAGGTTTTCAGGGATTTTACAAAACTTTTAAAGCCCTTAAAGGGCACTTTAAATTGAGTGAGGGAGCTGGCTCAAGAATTGGGGCGTCGTCGGACCAGATGGATTTTTCCTGAAAATTTCAGATTTTTTGCTCCATCCGTTTCGGAGATATCGTGCGTAAAAAGTACGGCGGACGGACGGAAATTTTTATTGGATTCTTTTTGAAGAAACGTCCAGGGGAATCAAATTTTTTTTCCAGGCGATTACTGTAAGTCAAAACCAAAATCATTGATATATGGCCCGATTTATGCTGCCAACAATTGCGTTTTTTGGTTTATTATTGTTTTTGTTTTGATATCAGTAACCTAGTGATGTAGTGAATGTGGTTACTGGAGTGAACTCCTAAAAGGATTTGTAGCCGATACACTGGTTAAAGTATTGTGCTGCAAATTCTTTCACTGGGGTTCATTATTCAATTTTATTCATTTGGCTTGCATTCATGATTTCAATCTACTAAGCTTTGGAGTGTTCGTGTTTTACAGGTGATAAAGCTATTATCGAATTTCAGGAGATATGCATAGACCACGTAAATCGGTTCTCAACCAAAATACGTATTTGGATTGATCAGTTGATCATATTTGTGCGCCTCCTGAAATTCAAAAATCGCTCTATCACCTGTGAAACACGTACTCCCCAAAGCTCAGTAAAAATACAAATCATGAACGCAATCGAATAATGAACCTCAGTGAAAAAATTTTTAGCGTTTTTACCATTGTGCTGGATTTTCATACCGAATTTCATAAACTTTGGATCAGTATTTTCGTAAAAAACCCTCGGACGGATTTTATGTATTTTTAATTTTAGTTTTATTGTTTAATTCCATTCATGAAATCTTTGTATCTTGAAACGTATACCAACAACTTTTGAGAGGAAGTTTATGTAATACACCTAACAATCGATAGAAATTTAAAGAATCCAAAATCTTTGTTTGGATAGAGGAACATAATTTAGAATTTTTCTTTTTGCAATAAAATTGGTAAACGGCTTAAATTTCAACTCAATTTAATGTAAATTTGATGGATAAATTATGGAAATTTGTTCATACAATCATTCTGTGGTAATTTAGCTCGTTGGTTGATTTTCCTATTGTAGTTAGTTTACAATATGTTCTCAAGTAAGTTTTACCATAGAGGGTACTTAGTTTATTCAGATGAGGGTAGGTACCGTAGGTACTTTATCCAACGTAGATCACCTGGTAGAACCATCATCAATAAACAATACCTTAGAGTTGAAGGCGGAAATGTCACGCTTCCCTTAGAAATATACAGTGAATAGTAAATTTATGGTGATGTGTTATGAGGTGTTACCTGAATAAGACGCCATCTCGGTCCAGAAACAGCCTCCCTTTGGAATCTTTAAGAGTCGACGGATCTTCGAGGCGCGAGAGAAGTGGCGCGACTGTCTCAGACGTCGTGGTGTACAACACACCCCCTACGTTTAATTCCACGACCGACATAATTCGAATAAATTATATTACTTCCGTCAATACAAAACGGTCTAAAAGACTTGAAACGTCTCTCGCGAAAGCCGATTTTACAACGGCTTTGTTATTGTTTTGGTGAAGGTTTTTGTTGTGAAACAAATCGCTTTGACAGACCTAGGGGAGGGGAGGTTTGGGTGGTTTGTTTTTGTTTTTTCGGCGAAGTTGCTCCGGGACGACCCCTAACGCTACTGGGAGACTTGCAGGCTCCGGCTGGTCGATACGTATTCTCCTTCTCTCCCTACCGAGTCAGGTGTGCCAACATCATTCAAAAAAACTCATTCGCAGGCTGCCACCGAATTTTCCACCCTTTTCCGTTTCCCAGGCTGCGGGACGGGGGTTGAAGAACGATTGTCCCGGTCTACTGATAAATGTTCCCCGCTGGGGCGAGAGGGGGAAAAAAAGAGTTCGTCAGCCCGTCCAAAGGGTTTTCAGATAGGGGTTCAACTGACACTTGCTGACTCGACGTTGGTTCTTCCTTTTTCACCTGGTCTGAATCCGAGTTAATTAATTTGTCGGCTCGCTAAATTATTTATGGTTTAGCCGTCTGCTACATAAAAACATTTATCTAAGGATTAAAGACTGTGAAAGAATTGTCGCAAAAGACCCCTCCTATAAACCACATACTCATGTATCAAACCCTAACATTTGGAACACTAACTATTTGAAGATGATGAAGAAGATGAACTCATTATCTAATTTTGACGGTTATTCTAGGTTTGGGTAAAATTTGTGAAACCACTCAAAGGTTTACGACAGCCGGTTCGTATAATTTGTATCGTAGGCTATAGAACCGTTGCACGAAACGTCACTTGAGGAGCTTACTTTCAAAAAGGCACATATCCATTCCGACAAAATGTTCAGGAAGTGAAAAAAACGATTCGCAGATTAGTGGAGATGTTTTTCTGCAGTTTCTCATCAGAGTAATGTGTGAGAGGGCACAGATAGAGATGCCTCAGAATATGAATCAATTTTCTCCAAAACACGAGGCTGTATATCCATTTTCACTTTGGAAATGTGCCCTTTTGATCAAAACTCATGGATTTGTGCCTTTTTGAAAACAAAAGAATCCATTCTCCATTCTGTAGGTTTTATTGAAAACTTTACCTGACTCCATATTTCCATTTGTCATGCCTGCCATCTATGGAGTCTCGTGTAAATATTCAACGTCAAGACGAAGGCGCAATGCTTCTTTTTGGATATGTGCCTTTTTGAAAACCCACGACTTATCGCCTGACGAAATTCGGAGGATATGTGCCATTTCGATTGCAAGGCACTGAAAAAAATGTAGGGGACGGATTTGTTACCTTTTGATGCAAACACATAACTTTAGCCCCGGAATTGACGTAAATGTGTTCTGTTTTGTTCGGAAATGATAGGGGGATCTGATTCAACTCATATTCAGAGATAGAAAATTGAGAAAAAAATGTTTTCTCCCAGATTTGGATATGTGCCTTTTTGAAAGTAAGCTCCTCACTTGTAAAACACAAGGTATCAGAAGATTCAACAAATGAGTGATTGTAGAGCTATTCAATTTAGATGCACCACATATTAGCAGATGTATGTGTTTCAATAAGTTGGGGAAAACACTCATTATTAGAAGAGTCAACGTTTAACTGATTCAAGAAACATGAAATTCAAAACTATTTCAATATAGATGCACCACAAAACAGTAAATGTGTATTCAGCGATCTGTCTGGGTAAAACAGAAGCTATTAGAGGATTCAACACTTGAGTGATTGTAGAAACATTCAATTTAGAACTCTTTCAATCGAGATGCACCTAAACAACAAATGTATGTGCTGGGATGTATCGGGGTGAAACACTTATTATTAGAAGATTCAATATTTGACTTTTTCAAGAAACGCTTAATTCAGAACTGTTCCAACAAAGATGCACCAAGTAACAGCAGATATTTGTGCTACGATATACGCGAATATGATATGACAGTTTATCATCTTGTATCAATTTCAAGTCGATCACATTTTATTGCAGTCGCCAAGAAACTAGCGCCGCGACAAACCTGCAATACGTCGACCCACCCACTTGAAGGCGTCAATATATGTGACGTCCCATGATGATTTCTTCCCGTGAATGCTTGTGTCAAGCTTTCTTTCTACATCATTAAGATAAAGAATCTTTGAAGATCATTTAAAACATTTCAATGATAATTTACCTATACATTCATATACCAATATGAAGAAGCAATGTGACACACCCCAACACGGCAAACGTTTTTCTATCCCCATTCCATGCTAAATTATTTTCAGACACAAAAACTTGTTCAGAATGGTTTAAAACCAAAAATGCCGAGAGGAATTTCAATATTGGCAAAAATAGTGCATCCGAAGCTTAAACGAATCAAGCTATCTCAACATACCTTTCCCTCCGTCGCTCTGCTGGCTTGACTCCAAATTAAGGAATTTGTCTATTGGCTCATTTATTCCACCTTTAGCCAGTTTAGCTCTTTATCGGATTACTCTTGCAGCCTTCAGATCCAGAATCGAACACATAAAAATACTTAGTTCACCTGAAACATTGAAAAAAAAAAATCCAGAAATAGTGGAATAGATAAAAAGTTTTTAGCACGATCTGATGTACGGACGTTCTATGAGCGAATTTGGTAAACAAAACCATAAAAAAATCTCATATAGGGTCGAGTTGGTATTAAATTCTGGTCATAGGTCTCAGTTAATTGTAATGGGTGAATTCAAGGGGCAAAAATATTCATTAATCGCAATATCTAAAACTTACAAAATAACAGCAATGTTTTCATGTTTGCTGTTGATAAACACCCCTTTAATGATTCGAAAGAGCCCAGTCGGACGACTTGAATCCGTTCGTCTTCTCTAAGGGCAAAAAATTTGATAGACAAAAACTAAATCAGCACGAATGTGAATGTGAACTTGCTAAAAAAATATCGCCTTGTATCTTGTGAGGATGGAATCAGCTGAAATAATAGCCATAGAATTTCATTTTCAAGATTTCCTTTTGAAATCGAGTTTCTCAAGACTTGTCATATTTTTGCGGACAAGTAAACGAAGGTGTGATTTAATCTCGTTAAATTTCATCCATAACATTATTCACAATGTAATATATTGCACCATTGTAGGTATTTTGATATCATCGTTTGTTTTGCACAGTGGGACTAGTAAAAGTTGGTGTTCACGGAATTATACTTTAGACAAAGCCATCCAACCTTTTTTAAGAAGCTCATTTCGTTGATAATCTACCGTGAGGACGTATAATTTGGTCTGTTGTTATGGCATCAGAATGCAATTACAAGATATGGAGTCGCATTAAGACAACATGCCATAGAGGACTTCTAATATACATAGATCAGTGATTTAAATAGCAGGGTTATCCAACTACAGAAATAATAAAAGTCTGTGAAAAAATTTTGCAGCGTTTTTTCGTATTACGGTTACGTGAAGTTTTTGTTGCAGTTTATGCACATTGTATGCACAGAAATATCAAGTATGATCATACAGCTTAGATACTACTGTACTATACTGATGACACTTGTACCTAAAAGACAGAACAATCGCTGTACTTTCTCTAGCTCCCCCCCCCCCACCCCCTTCAGACGTTCTTCTGCTGCACCTCACCAGTGTCACATAAAGAATTACAGGTCTTACCATTGTGTTATAAATCCAGTGCAATATCTAGGTAATAAGGCCTCTAGTACATCTTGCGGCAATCCTACCGAAGATCCTAATGTGGGAATGAGGATCAAAGCTCGTTTTTCAACTTTCCATGATGAATTGTAGAAAACAGGATTCTGCAACTTGAATAATTAGCCGAGCGGTTCGTTTAAAGAAAGTTGATGTCAAGATCGTTCGAACTGAAATACGCCCAGCCAAAGGTGATTCCCATTGCCCCGCTCTCATCAACGGTTGTGGCTTATTTGACGGCGCGGTGGTTATACCCCTCCCTCAAGACCGGCACGTCTTGCAGGTTTTGCATAACCACTTAATCGGGTGTGAGTCTAATGCCTCATAAAGCTGTTCGCTTGCGGTAGTTGGAAACAAGATTTTTCACATTTGCACCATGGATTTGACAAAATACAAATTTAGCGACAGCTTTTAAAAAACCTCTGGCTCCACTAATGTGCGGCATGCTGTAATTTGTACTTGCTAAAGTGTATTTAGCCTACAGAGTTGATTTAAACGTACACTCTGCATTGAGAACGGAATCAACAGGTATTGTGGTTGAAATTGGCTCGTCGATTTTGGGGGAATGACTTGGCATCATTGGTGTACCTGTACACTTGTGCAAACATTACTACAGTAAAAATACGATACAATGGTCCAGTATCATCCATCCTTAACTGAATCTAAGAGTGGTAAGCTCCCCAAAGACCACAAAGGTAAAAATATGGCCCAAATGAGTGTGAATAAGAACAGGTGTGAATAATAGGAGCTCTTCAATAAATTGACGTTGTTCATTTCTGTTGAGATAACTCATCTCTCCATATCAATGGTCTATAATAATTAAAGACGTTTAATACATACGTTACATTTAATCATGTAGCTCAATTTTATTCAGATCTATACTTGCACAGATTTTAAATGTGACTCGGTTATTATTGTTTGGCGGCAAATTTATACTCCAAGGTTAGTTATTTCCGGGGTCCTAACCCAGAGTTGATCCCTGAAAATGCCCCCTAAACAAATTAAAAGTGTGGGACGTAACTTATATTACATAAATATTTTCTGTACCCAAATACGTAGATCAAAACTCCCATGAGGACTATATTTTCCAACAATCTTAAACATATGTAAATTATTCCAAATAGACGATTTACATATTGCTTCCGAGTCTAATAAGGTAGCGGAAGCATTGTTTTCACTTTCGGAATGTGAAAAGTTTTTTGTCTCCAAAATCAAAGATTCCACTCGCATTTTGCGTTTTAGACCTTTCTGAACAATTTTGGTTCCGTGTGTGTCTGTCTGTCTGTCAGCAAATCCTTGTTACGGGCAAAACTACACGAATTTATAGTCCGATTTTGATGAAATTTTCAGGAATTGTGCGGGTTGGGGTGTAGATGGTCTCCTATAGGTTTCATGACCCTCGGATCAATAATAGCCTCTGCGCATGCGCAAACGTGAAATCCTTGTTACGCGCATAACTCTGGGAGTTCTTGACAAATTTCGATGAAATTTTCAGAGATTGTTCGGTTTGATGTGCAGATGGTCCAGTATGAGTTTCATGATCCCCGGATAAATAATAGCCTCTGCACATGCGCAAACGTGAAATCCTTGCCACAAGCATAACTCCGGGAGTTCTTGACCGATTTCGATGAAATTTTCAGGGATTGTTCGGACTTATTAGGTATATTTTATAGTTCGTTCAATAGTTGAACATGCCTACCTTTATTTTTTCAAGTTATGCTCCTGCATAGCAATAAATTTACCATAATTCAATATTTACTTCGCCTAATTGAACGAAGTTCTTTAGTTAATAATAATTTTCAATGATCTATACAGTCATGTTATGGAATTTCAGCTATAATCATATAGCCAAATTTCAGCTATAATCATATAGGTACCTAACTACCTCACTTCTAAGAATCATAAATGCTTGCTTACGAGTCTGAAACACATTGGGACATTTTCTTCTGCGTATTCGAGCCAGACTACATCACCTACTCCAGTAGCGTTGTTGTTCATGTCCTAACGAGACAAATTTCAGCTTCCTACGGTTGATAGGAAAGAAGTTAGCTTCAGTAGCCACTCTGCTGATCAAGACCCTGTACACCTTATTGTTCATGTCCTAAGGAGGCTACCAGCCGAATTTCAGCTTTCCACAGTTGATAGGAAAGAAGTTAGCTTCAGGAGCCACTCAGTTGATCAAAACCCTCTGCACCTTATTGTTCACGTCCTAAGGAGGCTACCAGCCAAATCATAATAATCATATAGCCAAATTTCAGCTATAATCATATAGGTACCTAACTACCTCACTTCTACGAATCATAATAATCATTGAGCATATTTCGTTACGTAACGTAACGTGACACAACGACAATTTGGTTGTGTGCCATAGCAAAGACATGAAATGTCAATATTAATCAGATTTAAATAAGTTGAAATTCTTCCTCCATTCACCACCCTCAACCATGAATTTCAAACTCCAGAAAAGTTTCCCAAGTGTGATAAAAGTTATTATTATCCTGAATTGACCACATGAGTGCTCCCGATGATTGCAGGATTGTTTTTAATGTTTTCCGCCTTGGATACAAGAAATAACTTGTATTTTCCAATTTGTAGAAATGTTCTAATGTTGTATTTTTCGTATATTAAAACCTTTGAAAAGGTATGAGTTTATATTGACAGGTAATTAACCCAATCATGAAAGTAAAATCCATGATGATAATGAAAAAAACTTTCCATGTAAGAGGGTAGTTTTTGGTTTTTTGATAAAGTAAGTTCCCTGAATCGAATGATAGTACTCCGATTATACGTTGCCTTTAACGCAACAGTTATGAAAAATGGTTGGTGACAAAAGTGGAACAAGATGAATACTAATGGAATACAGTTGAGACAACCTGCCTTTCAAGCTTCAGTTCAGTTGCGTAACAGGTCAAGGGGGACGAGCGGAACCATTCATTTTGCCTGTGTTTTTATATTACTTATCTCGATTAATTTCAGTTGTGGTATTCGAGGGCTCCTTTTGCGAGTTCTCCTAGAAAGGCTAAGAACACCTAGCTTAGTGTTCTGTGGCTCGTTCTGGTATTCGGGTGATCCGAATAGGACTACCTAATACAGAAACAATAAACGTTTGTGTGATAATCTGCAGCCTTATATGCATAAATAAAGTCAAATATCGGATTTGTACATCTTTTTTTCCTAGCCTCATACTTGTTTACGTCTATCCGTCCGTCCTTGCATACATGCGGAGGAACAATTACAAGCAACTTATAAATATCAGTTCAGATTATGTCAAAGCCCATTTAGCCCGAGTTCCATGAAAGCTCATCGTAAAGAATAAACCACAATTTAAAAACGATAAAAATCCAGATAAATTCAAATAAATCGAAATCTCCCTTCCATTCACCACTCTCATATATGAATTTTGGTTTATTATTCAATAATAAACCATTGTAATCGCTCCTGAAAAAAAAAAAAAATTATAATCCCCCCTGAAAATTTCATGGTTAACGTTTCAAAGGGTGTAGAATCCGAATCTACAATACAAATTTTTCCGTCCGTCCGCCGTACGCACGATTTCTCCCAAACGGCTGAAGCAAAATATCGGTCCGACAAAATATTGGTCCGACAACGCCCCAATTCTTTAGCCAGCACTCTCACTTAATTTAAAGTGCTCTTTAAGGGTTGTCGAAGTTTTGTAAAATCCCCAAAAACCTCGAAAAAAGTCGAAGCGGCCTAAATTTGGACTCTTGTTGAAGAACTTTCCATGAGGAATCGAGTGAGCCCTTCCCCAGGTTCGTAGCTCAAACCATTCCCGATATACGGCCCGATTTATGGTGCCAACATTTGCATTTTTTGGTTTATTATTGTTTATGTTTTCATCGCAGTAACCTAGTGATGTAGCCATGTAGTAATGTGGATGCTGGAGTGAACTCCTAAAAGGCTTTGTAGCCGATACACGGGTTGAAGCATTCTGATATGCATGAAACGCTACAAATTCTTTCACTGGGGTTTATTATTCAATGATTCACACATGATTTTAATTTCTACTAAGCTTTGGAGTGTGCGTGTTTCGCAGGTGATAGAGTGATTATTGCATTTCAGGAGGCACACAAATATGATCAACTGTGCTCTATGCATATCTCCTGAAATTCAATAATCGCTCTATCACGTGTAAAACAAGCACACTCCAAAGCTTAGTAGAAATTCAAATCATGAACGAAAGCCGATTCAAAGGCGTACAAATATGATCAACTGAACAATCCAAATAGGTATTTTGGTTGAGAACAGATTAAATCTGTAAATCACGTAAATTTTACGTGCTCTATGCATATCTCCTGAAATTCAATAATCGCTTTATCACCACTGAAACACGCACACTCCAAAGCTTAGTAGAAATTCAAATCATGAACGAAAGCCGATTGAATAATAAACCCCAGTGAAAAAATTCGCAGCGTTTTAACTCCACAAGTGCTTTCCAAAACTGGAGTGAACTATTGATTTAGAAAAAAAAGAATCGCAAAAATCGGTTTAGAATCAAATCGGCAGAGTTAATGTAGATTGGTACATAACTAACCCATGTTTATCAAGTTTATTTGTTTCACAGGGATATTTATTATTTAATTTTAATACATATGGAAAGAGTAACTTTACAGATATATAATTATTACAACACTTCCGTAACAACTGTAAGCAACGTATTCCTTAAATGAAATACCCTCTGTAATAGGTCTACATTGATAAATCGAAATTGATATTATGATCATTTAAAGCGCTTTTATATGGTCTTCATGATGATCATTGAATTCAACATTCCCCAATTAATAAATTAAGTTGGAAACACTCCTAATTAAGAAAAGCGGGTAACTAAATCATTTTGAAGCTCTCCATTAAAATAACGCGTGCGTGAAATGGGAAAATTAAAAATTAATGAAATTAGCCGAAGGGCTTGATAAAAAGCGATATCGTGGCTCTGGCGAGTAATTTCTCTTTTTCCATTTCCGACGATTCGATTTGCCGGGATGATGTGTTTGCTGTAACGTTCCGGTGAACATCACCGGTCTGAAAGAAAGTAACGGTAATTGTCAATTTAAAGCAGTGTGCCATTGGGAGTGATTCTTTCTAAACAAAACAACATGCAATTTACAAAACAGTTGACGAAATTTCGCATCCGAAGCGCTGGTGGTGTTGTAAATTGAATCTGAAGAGATGAAACAGTTGTAGCCTTTTCAAATATTCGCTTGTTATAAAACGATGAACGGAAATGTCAACGAATTAAGCGGCCGACTATTTTGACAAACAATTTTGCAATAATAATTCTCTGTGAGAAGGGAGCATCTGTTTTCTACATGTTGGTTTATTATTCAATAATAAACCATTGTAATCGATCTTGAAAAAAAAAATTCTAACCCCCCCAGAAAATGTCATGGTTTACAATTCAAAGGGTGTGGAATCCGAATCTGCAATAAAAAATTTCCGTCCGTCCGCCGTACGTCGTACGCCGTACGCAAGATTTCTCCCAAACGGCTGGAGCAAAAGATCTGAAATTTTCAGGAAAAATACATGTTGGTCTGACAACGCCCCAATTCTTTAGCCAGCACTCTCACTTAATTTAAAGTGCCCTTTAAGGGTTGTCAAAGTTTTGTAAAATCCCTAAAAACCTCAAAAAAAGTCGAAGCGGCCTAAGTTTGTACTCTTTTTGAAGAACACTCCACGAGGAATCGAATGAGCTCCTCCCCAGGTCCGTAGGTCAAACCATTCACGATCTATGGCCCGATTTATGCGTTATTCCGATCCCAACATTCGCGTTATTTTGGTTTATTATTGTTTTTGTTTTGATATCAGTAACCTAGTGACGTAGTGATGTAGTAATGTGGTTACTGGAGTAAACTCCTAAAAGGCTTTGTAGCCGATACACGGGTTGAAGCATTCTGATATGCATGAAACGCTGCAAATTCTTTCACTGGGGTTTATTATTCAATGGCTTCATGATTTGAATTTCTACTAAGCTTTGGAGTGTCCGTGTTTCACAAGTGATGGAGCGATTATTGAATTTCAGGAGGCACACAAATATGATCAAATGATCAATCCAAATAGGTATTTTGGTTGAGAACAGATTTACGAGCTCTATGTATATCTCCTGAAATTCAATAATCGCTTATCACCTGTGAAACACGCACACTCCAAAGCTTAGTAGAAATTCAAATCATGAAGGCAAGCCAATTGAAAGAATTTGCAGCGTTTTGTGTTTTGTTTTATTCAACGCCTACTCTGAAGTGTCCGTAGCTCATTTATATATTATTATATAAGTATGTTGATTCATTGTTCATACGTAGAAGTTTAACCGGTGGAGTTTCACAGAAATTAAGCCCTTCGGGAACCTCGGGAAAAAGCCGCCCTGTGAACACTGCACAAACTTTGGGAAGAGAAAAACTTTCTCGAAACAGAGATGGTGTGTCGGTGACGGAGACTAACTATACCCGAGATATCAATGTGAATATGAGTAATGAGTGTGAGCGTGAGGGTGGAGGTTTGAGTGTACACACGAGTTTTGCTGGAAGAGTGTGTACGTGTGTAAGTCTAGTATATCTGTAACAGTGAGGAGGTGGGATCGTGTAAATACGAGTGTGGCTGCGAGAGTGTGAGTCCTGTTCATCTCTCATGTAAAGAAACGGGGAAGTTCTATAGTCAACGCACGTATTCTCTATCTCAGACGAATGCGTGTTGAATGGTACACCAGTAGATCAAAGGTTATCAGCTCTCCCCTTGGAAAGGCACGTCAGGATTCCAGGGGTAGGAGGAGCAAAGGGGTTTGAATAAGAACACTACAAATTCTCACCCAAAGGTCACTATTCAAGAATTCCCTTCAACGTAAATCACTAGCAGTTTATCAGACGTCATTGGTAGGTACATTGCCTAAACTCGCCGATTACATACTGATCCAGTCATTAGGTAGTTTGGAATGGAAATAACACCTGAAAGATTTTCCTCAACGGGTCTAACCGTTTTATATGGTGCTGAATCCAAAAATTTGGTATTCGTCTATGGCTTCACCATAAAATTTGCAAAATACCCTAAAATGTCTGGACTTTGGTTATTCGCCTATAGCCTATCAATCAAGCTTCCTAGCGACTTAGCTACTCTTTATGAAATTAAAGTTGATTGAATTCCTGGGAAAATGAAACAGAGCCTAGCTAGCATCCTATCACAAAAGCTTAATATTCCTGATTTCAGAACACTGTCATACACCGCAATCGAAGCCTCAAAACCTCTCATAACTCTGTGACACCGCAAATGTGCTGTCAGACATGTAATGTAGGTGTTTTGGTTTATTATTCAATAATAAACCATTGTAATCGCTCTTGAAAAAAAAAATTCTAACCCCCCTGAAAATTTCATGGTTTACGTTTCAAAGGGTGTAGAATCCGAATCTGCAATAAGAAATGTTTCCGTCCCGCTGTAAGTCATACGGTACGCACGTTTTCTCCCAAACGGCTAGAGCAAAAAATTTGAAAATTTCAGGAAAAATCCATGTTGGTTCGACAACGCCCCAATTCTTTAGCTCTCTCAATTAATTTAAAGTGCCCTTTAAGGGTTCTCAAAGTTTTTTAAAATCCCTAAAGACCGCAAGAAAAAATTGGGGGGGCCTAAATGTTTGAAACAACACTAAAACTAAAACTTAACTAAAAACTTTTTTTGAAAAACTTCCCATGAGGAATCGAATGAGCCCCTCCCCAGGTCTGTAGCTCAAACCATTCCCGATGTATTTGCATCCACAATGTGGATTCCACATTCACTACATCACAAGGTTACTGCAATCAAAACAAAAACAACTGTTTTTTTTTTTTTTTTTTTTTTTTTTTTTTTAATCTCAGTAACCTAGTGATGTAGTGAATGTGGATACTGGAGTGAACTCCTAAAAGGGTTTATAGCCGATACAGGGGTTGAAGCATTCTGATATGCTTGAAACGCTGCTAATTCTTTCACTGGGGTTTATTATTCAATTTTATCCATTTGGCTTGCGTTCATGATTTGAATTTCTACTAAGCTTTTTAGTGTGCGTGTTTCACAGGTGACAGAGCGATTATTGAATTTCAGGAGATATGCATATACCACGTAAATCGGTTCTCAACCAAAATACCCATTTGGATTGATCAGTTGATCATATGTGTGCACTCACTCTATCACCTGTGAAACACGCACACTCCAAAGCTTAGTAGAAATTTAAATCATGATGCAAGGCCAAATGAATGAAATTAAATAATAAACCCCAGTGAAAGAATTTGCAACGTTTTTTCTTGGTGTTTTACCAAAATGGGCCAGGGAAACAGTCCAGCTCCAGAGCCTTAAAGTTCTTTAATGGGTGGCTGGCAAGACACATTGCTGGTGGTAGACCAACAGTTGCAAGTAAAAACGATGTACCTATTCAGAAGCGATTTATATTTTGAGGATAAAAATAATGCAGCATTTTTTACACAATAGTTTAAAACTTGAAGTCGTCTTCAAATGGCTTCCATCAGTTATAAGCGTTTGAAACCTTGAAAATCGCCATGAATATTTACATCAATAACGTTATATTATAGAAAAAGAGTGTATTTAGCGTAACCTGAAAGATCATCGAGCAATGGCCTGGAATCGACTTTTATAGCTACGACGATCGTGCGGATACGATGTTTAACGCGCTCTATGAGGAGCTTTTGTGATGTACTGCTCCCTCGAATAAACATCTGTCGTGTCCTTGTTCCATGATTCCTATCACATCCATGAGTTCCCTTATCTTATCAGTGTTCCACTCCTTTCGACACTTTCTTCAGTTTAGCTTAGGTATATAGTTCATTGTATTGCATTGCGGTTGGGTGTACAGTTACACAGTTTCATTCTTGTGCATTCCTTAGTTCTTGAGTCACTACTTCTTAGTTGTCCATTGTTTGATCAATCGTTAAACCTGGCGTTGAAGACTGATATTCTAACTTATTCCGCGTAGCTGCCGCCATTGTAAACCCTCCCTGTAGTCGTGTAATATGCTACACTCATATTCCACAATCGTAGATCGTTGTCAGCATCCTTCCATGCAGAATCGCTTCCGTTGTTTTTGAGTCTGTTTTCTCGAAGTTAAGTTATGTAGAATTACGTTATTTTTCCACGTTCTCGTAAATCTCCCGTGATTTATATGGTTGTACACTATGGAGCGTGAAAATGTGTTAAAATGGTCAGTTGAACGTGTGGCCGACTGGCTGAATGATAAGGGCTTCGCTAGCTACGTCCAAATTTTCAAGGAACACAAAGTTGATGGTAAAGCGCTTCTTCTTATCAACGAAAACGATTTGAAGTCACCTCCCCTCAATTTCAAGGTAATTTATCAAAAGTATCTTACTTTACGATTGTAGAATCTCGAGGAATGAATAGTACCTATTCCTTGAATTTCAATCGCTTTCAAATACATCGTGTTTACTTGTGGTTGTCGTAAATTCGCACGGCACTTGATATCAGTGTGTTGCAACTGCGTTCAGTTCGGTGTAATCTTTTCAATGCTATTAAGCACGCCAATGGACAGTTTTTAAAACTATTCCAACAACGCGTGAAACAATTTAATATTTAAGGCATGAAAGTTGAACAATTACCGTGGTTGATTTGTGGATAAATTTAGAATCCTGCTATTGAATTATTTACATATTTTTATTCAAGTTTACATAATTAAGTATTTTTACACTCTATACAGTCTAATCAAAGATTGCAGTCTAGACAATGGAGCAAAGAATGAACAAAACGGTTTTGGTAGCCAATTTTAGCCCAGTGGGAGAGGAAGATATTGTGAGGGATGTTTGGACTTGTTCTGGAAGTGTTGATGAATATGGGAATTTGCTCTACTTTCAATTCAACTTTCAGTCTATGAATCACTCGAGAAGTTTGGCCTCAAGCTACATTCATGTCCATGTCATAATGGACAAGATCAAACCAAATGTCAACCAACAGTAACCAGTGTGGAATTAGCGACAGATTTCTACTGGGCTACAACACGACCCCCTACTCGATCACGCTATCGTCCATATCTCGCCTGAGGATAGTTATTTTTCCTTCCACAGTACAGTTGTCTGGCATCTACCCCTCCTGTCAAAGATCCGACCGCACATTCTTAACAATCTTTATGATCTGCTTACTAGTTACTTGAGTGAGCGAACGTTCCAAGGAACTGTGCAAAACCAGCTGTCATTCAAAACGCCAATCAATGCTGGAGTACCACAGGGCAGAATCCTGCGACCGTTTCTTTACATATTCTATTGTCTTGACATGCTCTTATCTGGTGAACCTGCCTTCTCAGATCTTTCCGCTGGTGGCTTGGTCTATACCCATTCGCAATCCTCTCTCCGCAATGTTGTAGCGCATAAATTGCAGACTTTCATTGAGAAACTTGGATTTTGGTGGTATCGATGGAGACTCTAGATCAATGCTGCTAAATTTTGTACTGTCACATTCGCGTACACGAGGTTATACTCTGACGTTCCACTGATGTATGCAGGAATGAATATCCCTGTCAAGGAGTCATGCAAGTACCTTGCGTACTATTAGACAAACATCTCACTTTTCAGGAGCATGTTGCTGATCTTAGGAAGCGTCTCAACGTGAGCACTGCGCAACTGAAGTACTTCCTGAACAATCCCTCCATGTCTTTTGAGAACAAAGTGCTGATTTATAAGGTTTTCATTTGATTATTATGGACTCATGCACCCCCAGTCCACGGAACAAGATCTAAATCTATCTTTCGCCAACTGGAACTGCACCAGAACCGAACTTTGCAATGAAAAGTCCTCCACACGCCTCCTTATGTTCGGAACGCTAGAATTTAGGAAGATTTCGGCCTTCCCAACCCATTTCGCACGTTTCAGGAATCCATGAGAAGATTCACAGTCTCTAAAAATTAATCACTACAATTAGTACTGCTAAAGAGGGATTCAATCCACCCATAAACAGGCTTATGTTTATCTTGAACTTTTTGGACCTGTAATTCAAACCGACAGTGAGATACATCCTACCACTAAATACGGACCCACTCTTGTGTCTTAATTTACCGAATTTAAATTAGTGAATAGATAGTGTGTACGATTACCATGAAGGTGATGGCAAAAATCTGTAATCCGTAAAAAAAACAGCTCTCACATCGCGATTTACTAAAAATCAGCAGTCATGAACGATCGTGATCAACAGATTCTTTGAGAAGCCCAGAGGTGGAATAATTCTACTGCTCATTGTTATAAGGCTACTTCTCAATCTTCTGTCAATAATTCGCCGGTTTTCTACCAATATAAAAGGTAAAATATGAAATTCCTCAAGGAAGCTCAATTCGTGCCATTTCTACCTATATTCCTCATTGTTGGTTTGGTCCATATTGCTGTAGTACTGAGTAGGCATGAGATTTTCTTGTAATAACATATTCTACTCCTGAAGGAGTTTTATACTTGCCATGTCCATTGGCAACAGTGTCTCTCGTAATGGTATTCACGTAGCAACGGCAATAAAAACTCATTTCTTCTGTGGTACCTGAGTTAGGTAACTTGACACAACTCTAATAAAAAACACAATCGTCGTAAAAATGAAAAATAATACAAAACAATAAGGCGACTCGGTATTTAGAATTGTGAATAATTTCATTTGTCCCACAAAGTGGAACACGACACAAACCGATGGTACCTACTTACTCACCCTCCGTAGTTCATACCAAAATTAGCAATCTTCATGAAATCTTTTGTTTTCGTCGAAAAAATGAGAGCTTTTGGACTGTAATAAAACCCATTGGTACCATACCACACCATAGTTCAATTCTGCTGATCATGAAAGTTTGAAACCATTTTTCGGTAAGGAATACTTGTCAAGAACAAAAACAAAGTGTACAAACAATGGACAATCATTTTATTTTTCGTTCATTTATGGGCAAAGTTAAAATCGCAATGAATAATTCATTTAATACAATTATTGTATTCAGTTACAATTATTGTAATTCAGAAAAATCCTACTCCTCTTCGGAACTACTCTCGCAGTTAGGTCTTTTATCGCACATGATGGTATTTCTTGTTCCCCATCACCACGACTGATTCTTATGCTAAAGTTTTCGTGGATAATTTTCACCACATTCGATAACGCTGTCACTCGTCACAGCTGCACAAAATGTTTTCGCCGAAATTCATGTAACTTTTTTGTGTAGCAGCATCTGTGAATTCAACTAACCTTCGTGTGCGTGATACCTACCTACCAACCTTCTTAGTTGCCGTAGTATACAAATTACTCGCTCGCTTGACCTGATTAGGTTTGATATTCAACTTCCTTCACACTGGGTGGCTGTTGGGGCCAAGACACACCGCGCTTCGTTTGCCACATCGCGAACATTGTCAGCACTTCCCATTCTCCTCTCTTCTTCTTCGTATGAAAAACACCTGACTCCTTGATGTCTTGTGTGTAGCGATGGCAAACTTCTGGGTACTTACTGATGACAAAGCCTGCTTGTCCGTTGCACAGTTTGCTGGAAATCGACTGGTGAGGAGGGATAGTGATGTTCAATGTTACAATGAAAGGTTGGTAAAAGAATTTAGGCTGGCGAAACGGAAATTATAAATGCAGTAAACAATACGAAAATTACAATCGCAGTAAAAAAGACGAACACAATATTGAACAGAATAGTCGTAGATAATCGTATCAGCATGGAAAGAAATCTTGCGATGACAGCAAATAGGAAGATCGGGAACTTCTGGTTTTTGCCGAATCATGCTGTGAACGCTGTTCTGTGGAAGGAAGGGTAACTATGCTCAGGCGAGATCTAGACAATCTTGGCGAGCGGTTCCCAGACAGCAAGATGACAGTCAGTCAGGTTGAAATGCCTAAAAACCTTATTACCGTCGTTACATAGTCCAAAGCAGCAAAATAGGTATTTCTTGATAGGTGTCTATGAAATGACAGTTTACTGAAGAGCTAATGCTGTTGCCACTTGGTGATGCGTGAAGCAAGGTACTAGAATCAATTCTAGAACTCTTATTTGTAGAAGTCCTTCTGAAGCAAGTCTTCGTCAATAGAGGGACGTCTATTAAAATTGATTCAGAAAAATTGGGACAACCCAAACAGGAAAAAAAAACGATGAATATAAAATAACGGCATACAAATCCGTTGCAGACCGTTTTAAAGCCCTGTTTACACTGCTCGAGATTGTACACCATTGCAGTGAGCACCACTGTTGACATTGCCCGACCAGTTCCGACGATCTGTCACTTGCGAGCATTTCCTACGTTTTCAATTCATTCCTCCATTACTACGGATTCAATTCGTATTCGTCGATATAGTGAATCAGTAAAATAAATAAAGGTGTTGTAGAATAAAATCTTAGGGCGCTTCTGCCGAAGTTGAGGTTTTGCGGGTAGTCTACAATATCACAAAGTATGCTGCTTTGCCACTACTTAGTTATGAAAATGAAGTCACTTTTATAACTATGATATGAAGTCAGTCGAGTTAACAAGGGTGTAAGAGCAAGCTAAAAACGAAGGAGAGAACTGAGTCCGGATTCTGTTTACCCATAAAACAGGAACATTTTGTTTGGAGGGGAAGTGAAGAAAATCCAGAGTGGGGAATCGTGGGGAGCAGAGAGAGGGGGATAGTAGAAACCAATCAGGGACGGCATTACAACTACCCTGGGAAACCCCAGGGTGCTAAGGGGGAGAATACGAGTGACTGACCGTTTCCCAGGAAAAAGTTGGCTTGGGAAAAACCCACGGCTGGGAAATTTGAGTCCATTAAATGCTTTAAATACTTTCATATAAGAAAAGGATTATCGAACAAAGAGGTACCAACAGTGGCGAGTATGGTCACCATTATCTGCAGGCCTTGAATACGAGTCAAGTGTAGTTTTCAAGAGGTAATGACCCAAACACAGAAAATCTCTTCATGTTTCAAAACTATTTCAGATAGGTACATCTGAACATGTGTTTATAATTATGTTTACTAGTGTAATGGTGTTAAAACCGAACAAATTGACGTCCCCGTGATGCGTGCATTACTTACCAATATGTTTCACTGAAAGAATTACCATGCAAATCGCGAACCCGTGAAATTCATTTTTCGGATCCGAAAGATTCATTGAATTTACCGTCTCCACTTTCTTTCCAGGTGCTCGGAGATGTGAAACGTCTCAGCCTCGAAATCAAACAACTTAAAGTTGAGTCTAGTCAGAGTCTCGTCGAGCAGGGTTACGACCCTCAAACACTCGTCCATTTCACCAAAGGTGCTCCCGGAGTTCTGTCTCATGGATACTTCGTGAACCATCGGCTTGAGGTAAAGTATCATGAAATAACGCTGATACATACAGATCTAATACAATGAAATCATTGTTCCCAACCAATACCAATTCAATTGCTAGGGTGGCGACAAATTAGTGAGGGGCGGTTAGGAATCGATACCGAATAAATTGGAATAATTATAAAACTACATATAACGCGCTGCAGGGAACGAACTATACCAGGAACTTACGATCTGTCGACTTCCGTCAGATTTTTCAAGAAAAATAAGCCAGTTATTTGCATTCAGAGAGTTTCTTGACACTAGTGATCGTTTTGAGCTAAAATTCAAAGGAGCGTTTACTGAAATTTTCTCTGGTATCTTAGGAAAACTTAAGGGGTTTAATTTAAAGCTTCGAGAAAACGAGATGAACACTATCAAACTCCAAACGAATTTTGTTCGTTCATTGCCAAGTTCGACATTCTCAAGATTGTTGGCAGCAAGGAGCTCATTAATTTCCCTGCCCTCAAAACGTGTTTACTGCCAGACACCAAGACTCCCGACCTCCCACCAGACGAAATTCTTATTTTCATTGGCTGTCATTGAAGCAAGGTTTACGGATTTGACCAAATTACACATTCGTGATTGGATTCTAGATCTATTTTCATTTGAAGCTGTTCATACGCTTGCAAAATGTTTGCAGACTGGGTTTTTAAATCTGAAATATTACTGGGAAGCGAAGCTCATTTTGGAATAAAATGGTTACGAATTGGCTTGTGTGAAACTATGGACTTATTCTCAACTAGTCTATTCATATAATAGAAATGATAAGGGAGCGATAATTATTACTCTAACTCCAGAAAAAGGTTGGAAACCACCCCATTAGATGATGGTTTTGGAATTATAAATACAAGGAATTCCTAAAAATCCTGGTAACAACCAGGATTACCCTCCCAACATATGTGTATATTCAATTTTCTTTGGTGCTTATTAGGAACTCCTAAACGTAATATGAATGTATATTCTCTGATGCGTTTTGGTATGTTGACTTCAGACTTATATGTCGAAGTTTTTAAGAACCAATTTGAAGGTCAATTTCTGCATAATTATTGAAATAGATTCATCGCTTAGTGCCTCGCAAGTATTGTTCTATTCCTTAAAGTTTGAATCTTCACGCAATTTTCAACCATAAATTAAGAGATTTTCAGAAGAAACAAAAATTCTTTCTTCAAAGTACATTTATTTATAAGATTGGGGTTTTCTGTCATTCCATTAGTTACAGTGTTATATTCAAATAAGTTCAACTATAAGAGATTCATGATTTTTTTTCTGTACGTTGAGTTCTTGACCAGTTCAAACCCGTATCCTAAATTTCGTTGGCAGTACAGGCCTCTTGAATATAGACTTTAAGATACTATTCCCCTTCCTAATTTTGCATGGATAATATTTAGCACCTATAAAACGACTGAGAAGTTGAAGATAGGTACACTATAATTGAGAACAATGTTACACAGGTTTCAATTTTCCATAGAGCTTATTTCTTTTTACAAAAATGCTTCTTTCTTAGGATCAGCTGTCAGGCCTTCATCGGTTTCCGTTCGGCTCAGAAGAGCACGATTGGCACCAGTCGAGTCGATCTTCCGAAGATGGACATGCGACGACGCTCCGTCCTGAAGTGTGGAAGGCCCTCATCGCTTTGGCTTACTGTTTCGTGGTCACGTGGATCACAGCTTTCGTCATGGTTATAGTTCATGACCGCGTCCCTGACATGAAGAAGTATCCTCCTCTTCCAGACATCTTCCTCGATAACGTTCCTCACATACCCTGGGCCTTCCACATGTGCGAATGGACTGGTACGCTGCTCCTATTCATTTGGCTCTGCCTCCTCGCCGTTCACAAGCACAGGTAATGGGCTGTTCAATATACCCTTTGTTTTTAATACTTGAAATCATTTGCTGAAGGCGATAATCGTAATGATTATTTTTTAAATCATCAATCACAAGATTGTCTGGTTGTTAACCAGATGCATCATCAGCTGTTTAAATAGTTGAGTCCCAACATTCCTCCCTCCTCTAGCGATTTGAAACCCCTTTGATTCAGAAACACCAAGTAGAGCAAAGGGCCTGTTCGTTTCTGCACTGTAGCTTCGGTGAACCCATGCCACCCCATGGTCTGTCTTCCTTACTTCTCTTGACCCATGCCACCTCTCCCACACTGAGTTCCTTCAGAACGGTTGTGCAATTCTGTTGATTCTGTAAGAGTTCATCCAGTTGTGCTGCAAAATTAGGTTTCAGAAGGGACAACCGAGTACACCATCCTCGTCGCCAGATGAAATAACTTGCTGCACGCGAGAATCCTAATGATTATATTTTAAATCATCGATCACAACAAGATTATCTGGTTAACAACCAGATGCACCATCAGATGTTGAAATAGTGGAGTCAAGTCCATATCCATGCCGTCCATATCCATATCTTAAGGACAAAGTACTGCTGTACAGTTTCCCCATTTTCGCAAACCAATTTTCCAAAAACTTCATTTCAGAAAATTGTTTCATCCCATCTGCCCATAATTTCTATCTTCATATTTTGAAGAGCTTTTTTGGAAATCTCCTCCTTGAAGTCAGTAATTTCAGAATTCATGATCGTTCAGTCCTCTCATTGAAGATTTCATTGTTAGAAAATCTCTTTTGCTGGAAAATTATTATCTGTAACACTACTACACATTCTATAATTCGTTAAAGCTACCTGCTTTATTTATAATTGAAAGTAGCCCTTGAAATATCTTCGATCATAATCGTTCTGTTGTTGTGTGACTCAACACTTCAAACGTATTTACAATACAGGAGATAAGAAATGTGATAACGAGTGCTATTGCTCTTGGGCACGTGTTGCGTATGTGTTTTGAAGTTTATTATTTTATTCACAATGGCATTAGCTAATGTCACAATACTGGTATTATTTAATACCTTCATTCGTTAGAGGTCAGATTTTTTTCTTTACTAGATTAAAGCCAGTATCTTAATCTTTTCCTGCACATTGGTTTTGGATTTTTAAAACCCCAAATCTTGATAACTAAGCTGGGATTTGCGCCTTTGCTTTTGAGACCTGGTGAATAATTTTTTTTAACTTTTGAAATCTCATTCTTCGATGTAGTCAGTAACTATTTACTTGAAAGATGTGGTGGTGGGAGTGTACATTTTATCTCAAGAGATTAACATGTACGTTTAAATGGGCAAAAAGTCGAAAAATCCACTGAATTCAACCAGCAACAACAACTGTAATGTCTAAAAACCACTTCATATTATCTTTTAAAAAAGGTTTATTATTCTACTATGTAGCAGAAAAGATGTAATTCTTCCGGATTTTATAGGAAATTTGACTGAAGAAGAAAGTTTTACAGTAGTGATAATGCACACAACAAACACTTACGTTGGTATTAAACAAGGTTGTACTCGTAAAATGAGCTTTCACTTGTATCTCAAATAACTTCTAGGTTATTCGATCTTACAAGGAATAAAATGTGTACTTTGATTTTATAAGAAATAAACATCAAACTTGACAATAATTTTATTGGTTTTTGGCCTTAGTTTAACATGACTACATAATATGAACTATTCTATTTCGTTATTGAGGTTACGGTCAATTGATGTATTCACTGATATATATTGACATTTCAGGTTCATTCTGTTAAGGAGATTTTTCGCTTTATCGGGCACCGTTTTTCTGTTGAGATGCGTCACGATGCTTATCACGTCACTCTCCGTCCCTGGGACTCATCTTGATTGTAACCCGAGGCCGAACATGTCGAGGTATTATCTCTTTTAAACATTTTTGAAACTGCAATACAGTACTATTTTGGAGTGAGGTCCGCAGCAGAGTTGAGATGTAATCATTACTTTGAGTAATGAATAATTTTCCGATTACTTTCATTGTAATGACGTATATTTGGCTAGTAACAATTTCAGTAAAAAGGAGATTGAAAATCCGAAGTTTTGGGGTTGAAATTACTCCAGAAGTAATCGCGATTACCATTCCAATTACTGTAATGGTAATCGTTAAAACGATTACTTTTTCCGATTACAAATAATGGTAATCGAAAAAACGATTACGATTACTTGTAATCGGAAAAAGTAATCGTCATTCCGATTACTTTTAATTAATTCCGAGTTGAATTAATTCCTTACAAAAAACATTCGATTTAGAAGGAAAAACACTTTTTACAGAAAATAACGAAAAATAAAATTTTTGCAGGAGAATTTACCAGGATATGTCTTAACTCTATTTTCGAAAAATTTCAATTCACGGACTTTTACACTTTTACAATCGATGTATAATGCATAGCAAGTAAAGCGAATAGCAAGTGTTAAATAGATGACATCTGTATCGTACGATATTAAATAGATAACATTGTTTCATCTATCATTGTGGCATCAAATTTGCATTCTACCAATGGAGTAATCGAATTACCAGTACTCCATTCCGATTACTGTAATGGTAATCGGAATGACGATTACTTTTTTCCGATTACAAGTAATCGTAATCGGTACAGTAATTGGAATGGTAATCGCGATTACCTGTCTTCAAAAGTAATTGGAATTTGTAATGGGTAATCGAATTACTTTCCTAACAACTCTGGTCTGCAGTCATTATTGTTGAATGACTTTAAGCGTACACGAACGAAGAAGCTGTATTTTATCTTGCCGAAATGAAATTCATGTATGACCACATAAACACAAACATTTTCTTCTTCTTCTTCTTCTTCTATAGAAATGTTACAAAGGTTTCCATCGTAGACATGACAAAGGTAATTTATAATATCATTGGACATTTCTTGATAAAATGCAAAAAATATAAATTATCTCCTAAAACTCTGTATTTTCTATTCACTCTGTACAGTTACGTAAAATTTGGGTGTTTATAAGCAATTGAACCTATCTAAAAGCAAAATTAAAAAATAATTGAATAGGAAAACGTACTTGTTCCACTAATTTCTTTGCCCTACTGTAGCATCATTCTGTTTTTAAATTGTAAAAAGAGAGACAAACGAAATTTCTTTTTACAGTACAGAAGATGGATTTTCCGATTTATTGTTCAAAATGAAAGCGGCGTACCATATTTGGAAAGGAGCTGGAATGTCAATCCAAGGTGTGAGGACGTGTGGCGACTACATGTTCAGCGGACACACTGTGGCTCTTACCATGCTCAACTTCTTCATTACGGAGTGTAAGTAAATAGTTTGCTAATTTATTACGATTGCCTTTTTTAACACTCTCGATGCTGGTGTTGTCTTAAGACAACATCGCATCCTAAAAGCTTGAGTTCACTTCAGGAGCAAGCACACATTCCAGGAAGCGTTTTAGGGGCTAGGTGAGGTAATGTCTTTGTTCAGTAGTTCCCCACCAACACCAGAGAGTGCGCCGTTGTTGGATAGCTCATTTCTGTGAGTCACAAAGTAATGTACAAAGTGGAAGGTGGTCCATTCCTTGGTTATAGACGGATATCGCTTTTCAAGTGAGTTTTTCATTATTTTCACTCCATTTCATTGTTGATACGTGATAGATTCATGATAAAGATGCTTACAGAAGTTCATTCTGAGCTCTCAGCATTTGAAGTAATTGAGCGAAGCCCCTACAGCCTACCTATGCACCGACATTGATAGTGTTAGCAAGAACGCCGACTTCAGGCCCAGCGTTGAGAGTGTTAAAGACAGTTTTGCTTATGTTTGAAGTATTAGAGGGTTTCAAGTGACGAATTTGAAAATATTATCCGTAATACAGATGTAGTAATCTGGAATTAACTAGTCTAGCTCTAACTAACCTCATTTTGTATTTGTGGATTAAACTGTCGACAATAGATTCAAGAAATGAATCATCAGAAGAGATTAATGGATAGAAGTCGCGATTCCTGACTACTTTGAAGATGGAACTATATAAACATACACTTGGTCAGTGTAGGGAAGTTCAATGGGAACCATTCCTATAGGCCTAATTTTCTATAATTTATCACACTACTTTAATCCAAGTAGAATTCTGCAATAAAATAATGCATGGCGGATCTTAATTAGAGGAACAGAAGGTGGTTCACAATGACACCCAAGGAGCTGAGGGAGTTAATATCTTCCAAGGCGATTTGAGCGTGAGGTTTTCAAAGCCAGCCCTCAGCCTTCTTGGAACTTGTGATCTGTGTGGCGAAGAATAAACCTAAATCGTGCGTTTGACTGCGCGGCTTGATTAAACAATTTCATGGCCAAAGCAGCATTCTTATATGCCTACTAGTTATGACGAAGGCAAGTTAGAGGAAACCTCTTTACTTAGTTCTCCTGACTTGCTGACATAATGTATGTTGCAACTACGGTTTTTATGATTTTTACTTCTCATTTCCATAGGAAAATCAGAAATTTTTGCTTGGAGTCTATAGTGTTTAGGTTTGACTGGAGAAGCAGCCCTGAACCGTTTGGAACTGACTATGCCAATTGTTGGCTGTCCAGAGAGACACGGACCAGTTCTGAGGAGTCCTGGAACCTCAAGTTCGTTTCCCAGAGGAGTCCAGAACCGTAAAGAACAGGTTCGAGTAGTCCAAGATTTTCGTCTGAGTCTTCCATTCGAATCATGCGCAGATGTTTAATGCTTATCAAAGACTCCTCTCAAAGTCTACTCATGTGTTAGGTGGTTGCTACTATTCGTTAACGTTCGGCCTAAAGGTGACTGATTCGACGAATACTCAATGTTTTTTCCTATAATACTTAGACAGAATAGCTTATTTCCATTACTGTAATTATTTAGATGTTTACTTGGTGTTTAGAATCTGATGATCCACATTCTGGTGTTATGTCGGTTCCAAACTAGTCTGAAAATCGTTCCCCCCTTTTCAGTTCAATTGTTTTTGGTTCAATTCTGATCTGGGTCGAGGCTGCTTCTCCGGTTTGTATTAAGATTTATTGATTATGTATTTCAATTACTTGCCACTGGATTTTTGGGTGGACAGTGATGTTTTCTGTCGAAAGCCTAAATGGCTTGGTCAGTTCGTTTCTGGCTAGTTGCAAAACATTCGAAAATTTTCGCAGGCGAATACAGTCAACTAGGTATGTAGCCACAGTATTACAACATTCAAATACCAACATGTTCTGTTACAGATACTCCTAGAGATATATATCTTCTTCACACCTTCACTTGGATGCTGAACATGTTTGGGATTTTTTTCATTCTCTCGGGGCATGAGCACTACTCGATCGACGTGTTCATCGCCTTCTACATTACTTCCCGACTCTTCCTCTACTACCACACCCTCTCCAACAATCAATCTCTCATGCAAAGAGATACAGGTAAACTAAGAACGTGTAAATTTCATGATATCCTAAGTTGTAAACTGGTGGTGTATCTAGGGTTACCCTAATATGTTTTCCACTCTTCAGCAAGGTTCAAAGCCAATAAAAAAATTTGTTTTGAGAAAGATGCTGCCTCCAGGAAACGCTTAGGGTTGAAATCAATTGGCGTTCTGTTGGAATCATAGTCGATCGTAGGTCAGAATACAAATACTATAAGATTCTAGCGTTTTACGTTTCAGACCTTGCTGATACGAAATGAAATTTATAAATAAGAATCTTGGAGTGAGGGGGGATTCAAAAATCTAATTTAAATAAAAAACAAAACTGTCACTCCTTTGTCCGGGGAAATTTCTCCAAAACTACGAGACCAAAATGTACGAAACTTGTATCAAAATTCACTTCAAATAATGATATTGTAGATTTTAAGGGTTCGAATAAAACATGGCATATCTTGTTTTAATAATGAGTTTTATCAATTTCTGAAAGAAACCTTAATGTAGGTACTTTAATATTATTATGTACTTACTTCTTCGTTCCCATTGTGGTGTGGAACTGAGAATGGGGTTGGCCAGAAGACTGTAGACCAAAATGATACTGAGAATGGAGTAATTCTCAAAACTGGGTCTGGACCAGTGGTTCCTAGAAAGGGCAAGGGCGGAGGGGCTCTTCTCACACACTGATTTTCTCTCTCACAGTAAATAAATGGAGATTTCTTGCTTCACATGGTCAGCACCATAAGATGCTGTCACGTGATCTTATGGTGGCCAAAGACGCTAATAACGTGGCCAAAAGGCTCCTGATCACTGCGGGATTGCAGTAGGAACCCTTATCATGGACCATCCATACCTCTAAGTAGATAAGGAGTAACAGCAGGAAGGCTTCTTTGATAAGAAATTATTCGCTAGATTTTCTAACCTGTTCTTCTTCCTCCATCTTATCAAATAAAACTAATGAAAGAAGAAATAAATAGAAAACGCAAATAAGTTGGGACAACAAGAAAAAAGTTGAGGCCAGAACGAAAGTTGGCTGTCAGGTTATGAAAGAGTGATTAGGGCGGTCACGTAACACCACAGTAAGCCAATGGCCCCACTAAGTTAGCATCTCTTCATTTTCCCTAGATTTATGGTCATGGTGAAGCAAAAACTCTAATGAGTTGACGCAAAACTGTTACAGTGGACGGTGTCTAACTTGTTTTACATCAAATATCTGGCCCGAGAAACAGCGCACCACACCCCCACCAGACCCATTAGCTTGCAATAAGAAACACTTCGAAATGGCTCACTTATAAACGCCATTATAAGGCATTGAGGCGCTAGTCCACTAAACTTAGATGAGTCATTTATGCTGAAGGGCTAACTGATACAGAAATAATGAACCATTGTTTAACCCTGAAATGCACCGGTGATTGTGCCATCACGTAACCCACTGGTGGGGTGTGGTACACCCCAAGTGCAAAATATCGATTTTTTTGCTTCATTTTTTTTTTTTTTTTCCAACAATACAGGATGTTGGGACAAAAAGGAGAACAAGTTAACTCGACAATAAACTTTTTAATAGAGTAAACGACGAAAAAACATGAGGCAATTTGGCAAAAAACAAGGCAACTTCTCATGACTTAGATAAACCAAACTTTTCAAAAATTGAACTCATTTTCATAATATTAGTGAGCGTGCCTTAAATTAATCACTCATTCAAGAAGTAGGATAAATCAACCATTGGACGAAATTCAGCATTCTCGTCAAGTTGTAGCCCTGTGGTCCTGGCATATGGCCCTTTTGCTCTTGGAACAATTGCGGAAAGCGAAAAGGGACCTCTTGTCGGCGTTGGTCGAAATTGAGTTAGTGCTATTTTCTAAATCTGTAGAAAATTCTGAAAATGTTAAGACCAATCGCATCCTTGTAGCTCAAAAAATGACGGAGCTGCAGTTTTTCAATGTTTTATAATAGAAAATGCCGATTTTGAGAAAAGCGACGTTAAACTTCGAAGTGCTACCCTCTTGTTATTTTTCAGAGTTAAGGGATGATTTAAACTGCTAAATTCACTTGAAGCAGTGCTGAATGTAATTAAATTGAAAAAGTTGAACATTACAAAATTGCAATACCAAAAAATTGGAATTTTATCGAGAAAAAACTGAAAAATCAAAGTTAAAATTCAGAAAAAATAACAAAAATTCAAATTTGCCGTTTTTTGCTTCTGTGTGCCAGTTTCAAGAGTAGGGGCTGAGTCTGGGTTACAATTCACAACACGACGCGACGCGCAGAAAGCAAACAAAAACACTGGTGATAACGTTATAAGAATCTATTCCCTCCGATTGTAACCCGACTTCATGTGGTTCCGCTTAACTAGTCTCGAAAATCCCAAGAGGTTTTCCCTCAACTCGATATTTGCTTGTTTCGATTACTTTCCATTCGATTTGATCTTTTAGGCCTAAACACACGAGTTCTAGAGGGTCCAAGGCTCAATAATCGAGAACTAAAAATCGATAATTTCGACCTACTTTCAGTTTATTGGCTTTTTCCCAGCTTCAACTTTGCCGACAAGAGGTCCCTTTTTGCTTTCCGCATCACAAATATTCTTCGTTTTTCGATCTTTCGAACGGTCGCAAAATGCGCAATGTACTTGGTTTTTGAATCAGAACCATTTCTGAATCGTTTGTAGGGCCCCTCTCCTGGGATGAGGTTTGATCAAACTGGATTGAAGAAATTTCTGAACGAAGCTGCCGATTGAACAAATGAAAAAAAGTAGGCAATAACTCACCGGTGAAGTGGCACACACCCCGGTGTCAAAAAACGTGTCAACCTCTTCACGTCGTTTTACGTTGAAAATGAGGTTAGAAAAGACAATAGAGAGTTCCTAGGAGATAACATATACTTCCGTATCACACCTTCACTTGCATGCTGCCAACATGTTCGCAATACAACTTGGTATCTTTACGGAAGTTACAATGCCACCGATGCACCCCTTCGTCCTTATCGCAAAGTAACCTGCCATCGGGGTAACCTAGTTGTGAACCGCTTCGCATCAACATTTCAACCTAAAAATTTGATTTCTGAAATTGCCAAATTGAAATTTCATGCCAAGAGAGAGCAGAAACTTTCATTTTGATTCAACATCATTTTATTTGGTGCTTTACAGTTGAAGAAAACACTAAGATTTCGATATTTAGTACCTACGAACTAACAACTTGTTTTGAGTGAGCCTCTCGCCAACTGTGCGAGTTTTTAAAGAGCCTAACAGCTTCATTTAGAAATTCGCTATTATAAAAACTGTCTAACTGCAACCCCAGAATCCCTGCTGTACATTGCTTTTCTGGGGTACCTATGTACTTCCCAAGTTGCTAAGTAAGAAGTTACAAACAAATCAATTTTGATTCCAAGCGTACTTATCTGTCGTAACTTCTGCGGGAATTTGAAGGAGCCTCTGGAGTAAATGTACATGTTCTCTATTAAATCGGAACAAAAATAGTACATCATCCTCGCTCATGTCATCCAGGGAAAATCTCCCATAGAGCAGGCTTAATCGTCGAGGTGCTTCCCTTACACTCTCCCGCTCCAAATACGTTCGAAAAATCAACAGCAACTCCTCATTTGAAGTCAATCCGTTAACATAATATTCAAAAAAGTCTTCCACCGAGAAAAGAACGAGTGATCGTGTAAAGCATCAAAAAGACTGCTCGTTTTCTTATAGTGGCGTGAAAGCAAAACGTACGTGACTCTTAGATACGGATCAGAGATACCACTAGTTCAGCTGAGTTGGTGGTGACGCCACCATTTTTGCTAACCAGAGCTGTGCTCGCCCTAGATACCACCACCGACGAGATACGATACCACGGTGTCCGAATCTCCTAGGAACTCTCTATTGGGGTGTTGCACACTCCACAGGTGCATTCCAGGGTTAATAATTTGTAGCTTTTTTTTAACGTTTGTTAATGTCGTCACGTTGTTCCTGTAGGTCGTACGAGGATTTGGTTCCCGCTCCTTAGTTTCTTCGAGTCTGAAGTAGACGGTATTGTCCCCAACGAGTACGAGTCGCCGCTCGTCCTAGTCGAGAACACCTGCTCCTTCATAGCCTCGAGCACCAAGAAACTCATCTTCCTCTCCATCACCAACCTGTCTACCAAAGCCCACCGAAACGTTCAAAACAGCCCTTCCCCCGGCTCCACCTCTCGGAAACACAAACGAAAATGATTCACTCATCCACCGACTTTGTGATAGAGAAATTCTCGATTTTAATTGTGGCAAAAAACTACAGATTTTTTTTTTAAAAAGCTCAGGTCAGTATAAGATTTATTACTACGCTTAATCCAATTGCCTGTACATTTGTATAAAATTGATATTTTTAGACTGTTCCTCTATTATCTACTCATTTGTTCTGTTTACAAAAACTATGTAAATCCATTTTGCTGCTATCCAAATTTATTGCTCCTATTGATGATTTTTTTTGAACTTCACGTATTACATTACATTTTCAAATTTAATCATTCACAGATAAATTTAAACAGAAAAACTTTAATAAAATAATATTAAGCCCCCGCAATATTTGGTAATTTGCTTGTTGCGGTCGCCGCCTGGGTATTGAGCACACCATGAATTTGTGATAAGGTAGCTAGATAAGAATAATTATTTATTTTTTTTTTTTTTGAGAGTTCCTAAAGAATGTTAAAAGTGAAGACATGCTAACTTGTAGAAATGTTAGGTACCAGTTCAAACTGTTGAGTTCTTCGTTATTATAAAATTGTGCGAATCGTAGGTTGCCCACAATTTTTAATTGTCACCCTGTTATTCTTCCAGTGTTCAACCAAAAACTCCAAACTCGTTAGATCGATGTTAATGAGCTATTTGTCTAGTTTACTCGCGTTTTAATGTATTTCAAAGGGTACGGAAGAAAAAATGATTGGGTAAAATAACGGTCGAGCTTTTCAGGAAATTGAGGTTTCTTCCCTATAGTTCACCATAGTGTTATTAGATATGGAAAAGTAAATAATAAAATTTGATAGCATTAGCAAAGAAAAAGACTTGACTCTAGCTATTGTGATTGTGCTTTAAGAACTCTTGTTATCCCCAAATCAACGTTGTTTTCCGGTGTTCTAGAGATATTAGAAAAGCTCGACTAAAAGTTTTCAATTAAATCTATTTTTCCAGTGGATAGGTTGTTATTCATGATTTAATAAATGTGTCTTCTTTGTGAATTTAATGGGAATACTAATCAAATACAGTTTTGTCGTGTAATACTGAAAATTATTGGAGGGAAATGGAGAAAAAGTATCTCGTTGTTACTGTTGAAATTCAGTTTTCCTTTGCACTGCGCAAGCAAGGCAATCAACGGATTTATTCACGTAAGTTAGAATACGGTTGTGTTTCTGTTTTTGAATAGAGATGTGCGATCCAGTGACTTACAAATATCGGTGACTTCGGTTCCAGTGACAAGGAAATATCGGTGACAAATATCGGTAACTGGCAAATCGGTGACAGAGAGTGGAAATGAATGAAATGTGGCGCTGTCACAGTTTTTTGAAGGAAGGAAGCGTAAAAAGAGATGTTGAACATAAATTTTTATGATTAAAGAGGGATTGCTTTACAGTTAAAATAATAATAATCTGTTTTTATTCTTGTATATGTAAACAAATGTTTTACTAAATTTTAAACTTCTGAATAAGAGTGAGAAAAATTAAAAAAACACATTCATCGCTTTAAAAATTTATTTTATTAAATGAAAACGTCATGTTTTAAGGAACTTATGAATGGTAACATAAATTCATGTCGAATGAAAACACAAATTCTTTAGATTTAATTCAACAAAACAACAAAAAACTTAACACTAATATTTGTCCTGTTAAATCACAGGCGGTAGTCGATGACTACGAAACGATCGGATTCGAAGCTGTGTGCAAGCGAAGCCGGGCTCACGATATTTCTGTACCGGTGACAAAGTCGCCGAAATATCGGACGGTGGCAAAGTCGCCGAAATGATTTCGGTGACAAAGACTTGGAATGAGGAAGAAGTTGAGATGAAAGAAATAGCAAATTTAACGTTGGTTTATTTTGCGACTGAACTCGAGTTCATCTGTTTTTCCACAGGTTGACCAGCACAACCTATTACACAAATATTGAACATCTCTATTTTTGAACGTGTCTAAGTATTCACAGTTGGTTTTTGTTCATCTGTGGTGTTGGGATTACACAAGGAAAACACTATCTTCCAAAGGATAAAAGAAACTATATTGAAGTTATTATTGGAGGAAAACAATGCGTTTGGGAGTGCAAAATGTATACCGAAGCGCTTGTTGCAAGCATTTGATCCGTAACGGCAAGAATTTATATACATCCAGTCCTAAGATTGCCGTTGCTCTAGCAGCGAAATTTCGTTGATTACTGGATATTAATTCAAATAATCAACTCAGATGAGGTATTCATATCTTTGATAACTGAACATTCTGATCGAAACAAAAAGCAAGTCAATTGAATTAAGAGTTGCTAAAAGAAACCACAGAGGTCATGCAATATCAGTGTTTTTCAGGAAAGTTTTTCTTCTTTAGAAGGCTTTTCCATACAAAGCGTATATTTTTTCTGGGCGACAGGGCAAACCTATTAGGTGCTTTTCTATCCATATCTATCTTATTTGAGTCCATGATTTCTATCTACAGAACTTTTTAGCTCCATGCTTATATTTATTCGTTGTTGGAAACTACGAATAAAATATATTTTCGTTTTATTCCTGGTGGTTCATGAAATGTCTTGCCGCAGTGCTCAAGCCTGTATTTTTTCGTTTGATTAATGAAATTTGGCTTTTACTCAATATTTTCTATTTTATCCAAAAATTTGAGTATGCTTTTAAGCGTGTCATTATTAGGAAAAGGTTGTTAATGGGGGTCGTGATTTTTGGTACATCAATACCTATTTATTGAAACTTCGGTTTGAATGTATCGTTGAAACCTGATCTCCCTATTTCTGCAGTTTGCTTACATTCATTATGTTCAAACATTGACGTTGATAAGAAATGTTACCAGCCTTCAACTTCTTCCCTGTTCAGAAATGTTATCAATAAGTTGCCGTTTTGTTGGATGAGAATTTTTGTTCGTTTTGCGATTTTCTCACGTTCAATCATATCCTATCATCAAACACCAAGAAATCCATTGCCTATTAACCCTTTTTGGCAATTCTATAACCCGAATGGAAGCCAATCGGAATGAGCTGTTATAACTCTGTTGGCGGTGACCTAGTGATGCATCAGGCTGCTGTCTATTGGTATGGTATGCCTCTTCTGTTTCATTGCAAGACTTTTATTTCAGCACTGACCTAACTGGGAAGTCCTGAATGCATTCTATTGCAGCTGGATACAGCACGATGTCTACATTCACTTACATTTGTAGTATCCTCTGATCACACATGCCCCAATGGCTTGGCAATCGGCACCGAAAACAGACTCATTATTTGGTTCTAATTGTTCCTTGTCAAGATCGTTTATTGCTCAGCTAGGCTTGTGTATAAATCCGTTGATCTTTGCGATGTATCACCTTTTTGTACTTCACAATTCCTGTTTAAATCGAGTCTGAAAATATTACAAGCTCCATTTTTCAACCAATATACTATATCGACGTAAAATCCCATTCGAGCAGCCTACACTCGTGGGGTCTCCCCCTCTTTTCGCTTCAACTTAACTCTGCTATCAAAACCTTAAAATCTCACTGATCAAACACCCAGATCTCGATATTGACACTCAATTAATTCCCTGTATTCAATTATTAAAGAGGGTTAATTTAATCGGTGCTTGATTTGATGTTCAATTTATCCATCGATTCTACTTGACTATGGTTCGATTTTATGCTGATCTCCCACATTACTGATTTGTCGTCAGTTTTGTGAACTTTCAAGCATGTGTTTTATCTCATGTTTCTTATTTTATCGTTTGGAAATCACCTGGTGACAGTGGATCTCTATCTAAACCGGTTCATTTCACAAGGTTTGTATTTATATTGTGATTTCCAAAGGGCTTAATTTCGATTTAAGTTTGTACTACCTAACTTATTAACATTAAACAAGTTGGTCATGTTTCAATGTAATTATTGGTTTTCAGTTACTTCCACGGTCGTTTCCCTTATTTATTCCTGTTTTGAAAAGTATTTGAAGTTTATTGTTATTTTTTAATTGATTTGCGGAATGTTCTGCAGCTTGCTTTATAAATAGTATTTATAATCGGTGAAAATTTGCGTTGAAATTATAGCGAGTAGACAAGAGTAGAATATTGCTGGATTTCCTAAAGAAAAGGATTTCATCTTAATTCGTCCTTCTGTCGTTTTATTGATTTGTAATTTTTGAAGTTGAACTTTTTGTAAACGGACTCATTTTGGTGCTTTGCTATATGTACGTAGCCACTTCCATAGTGAAAACCAAAGAAATTAATCCTTGTGCAGATCGTTGTTGTGATTTACTATTTAGGAAAGTGTGAATAGGGTCGCACTTCAAAACTAGGGACATTCCTTTGAGTTTCTTTGTTGAATTAAAGTTGCCAAAACTTGTAAATTTGGATCTTTTACTCTGTATAATGTCACGATTCTGTATTGACAAGGAGTGGCGTGAAGAAGTCGCTCTACCATATGTGCATGAAACCCAGACAAAGCTTTTTTTCGGTTCATCTACTCCTGAGGTAGGTGAACCATTTATACATTTATTAAAAGAGAAAGACGTGAATATCAAATTGCCTTATACATTTCTTGCGAAAAACTTTCTCTACTCTCTTATGATACTGGTTAAAACAAACCAGGCCATTCTTTGCTCACTAAACTAATCTAAGCCTCACACATCTCTAGTTATTTTGGCAAATTTTTATTGAAAACTTTGCTACCTATATTATGTTCCCGAAAATGTGCATAATTGAAATCGAATATTGAGCATTCTAATTAGATTCCAGATTTTTAAATGTCTCCGAATTTATCTTCACTATCAGAACATTAACTGGATGAGAAGAAAAGACTAGAGATTAAAATATTTAGAAATTTGTTCCCAGGACTACGTTGAAAAATACTTGTAAAGTTCATTAAACATGTTTTAAAAAATCGATTAAAAACACGAAATTACCTTGAATTCTAAAATCAGAATGTAGTTTAGAAAGAAGTTTTTATTAACCGAAAATTCTATGATCGAAAGTGCTCAAAGTTTGAAAAATTGATGTAAATATAATGCGAGTATAAGGAAGTTCACTCTCATTGTGATGCTCTGCTCTACTGGGCCTTTTTGCCGCCTCTAATGTACTTTTCTGAAAGTATATTGGAGTGAAAAGTGGGAAAAATCCTCCGCTTTTTCAATTATTCATGGTTTTGTCACCCCTAAATCTACATTTGAAGGGAAGGTATAGATTCCCAGCCATCACAATTTATTTTTGACCTCTGATAATCTCATTGCTTTTTTCCGCATCTAAAAAGATCTGTCAGATGCTGACATGACACAGTTTAATCGATCCAAGACGATCACATTATTGACGACAGAGTAAATTTAGTTTTTCCCCCTCCAAATTTCACATAGAAACTCAAATTTCTCTGCCTTTGACGAGTGGCCCATTCACTCTTACTATTTGTATACCATTGTTTATCATTTATGTAAGGGATTAGATAAAAAGACTTTCCAAAAATGTTTTTTAGTTTTATTCAACTTGTTTTCAATATCAAATATTTACGTATATTACCGTTAACTGTGTTTATTGACGACTTCACGTTGATGATGTCCTTATGTATCTTTCTCTTCGGTCGATTTTGATTAGTGCTGATACTGGTACTTCCATTATGACATTTTATGTTTTCCATATTGAAACGATCCTGTAATAGTTAAACTCTTGATTATCCTCAGTCTGGATATACTGATCCTAGTTTCCGCCTAAATCTTCTCGACCTCCTTATCTTTGTTCACAATTTCAATTTTAGTGGACTAGGGATGTACTCCTAAATGTTTCAACTAGCGGCAATTATGATAATGTTTCCAAGTGAGTATATTTTAAAATTAGTCGGCTCAGTCAAGTTTTCCACTCAGATTCTTGGAATGAATCCAAAAATTAGTATTATGTAAACTTAAATTCCTTCTCTTATTAATTTCATATCCTTTTTCCCTATAAAAATTGAATACAAATCACGTCTTTTCACGGTTTTTTACTCAACATTTGAAAACGGATCTACTTTGATGCTAATTGATTGAAGTAGGAGCTGTTGAAATCACAGGAGCTCGACACAGTGCTCTGATTGGATGCCATACATCGTTCATTAGTTTGATAATCAAACAAGGCAAAGCCTAAAATTTGATATAACACTGTTCATAATTTATTTTACCTAGATATAATACACTGAATCCAAATGTTGTACTGACAACGATTTTATTTTAGTTACAGTATTGTTTTATTGACCCTTGACTGTATTTTTCACGATAAGATGGTTAGTTAGAAACCAGCGCTAATTTTTTAAAAATATTCTTCGCCTCCTTCCCAAGTCACCTTTTCCCAAAGGGATTTCTTCCATAGAGGAAAATTTTATGCTATGCATAATTAGTTGTTCGTTGAGATAATATATTAACCGCTGCTTGAATAATTCGACAGCATTGGACAAATTGATTACTTTTGTAAAATTTAAATAAACGGAAAAAATGATTCATGTTTTTTGTTGGCTTGCATTATTCCGTTAGCCCGTTATTCACCTATAGCAAATGCTAAATTGAAACTTCTCAAGTGTTCAAAATCGATACTTATATACGATAATGTGAGACCCAATATATGTGGCTCCTCGTGGTTCCTCGGTTTCTAAATAGTTGCCCACCGCATTTCCAAGGAGTGATTGAAGTTAACGAACTTGACAGTTCCAAACTTATACAGAGTTCATTGTTCGGTTTAGTTGGGGAACTTCAAATGCTCGCATCTCAAAATTTCATAAATCAATCCATTTAGTAATCTATAGATAGATGGGAAAATAGATCGATTATGTGTAGTAGTTGCGTCTGTAGTAAAACTAGCGCAGACTTGAAGATTATAAACAGTGGCCTGCGTGTAAGCTCCGTTAGAAGCATTGCTTCTTGGCAATGTGGTGTGGGGGAGCTACTGTGGATTTTTTTCTACCCTCCGAACCTGTCCACTGAAGTTGTATACGCACGAGTACGACAAGGAACAGATTGGGCTGCTGTTACTCTTCTATTGAGGGTTTCTCTTTCGGCAGTCATGGTAATAACAACCACACATTACTGTAACACCTGGTGTACCTTATTTTTCAACGCACGCTCTCCCTATTCTTTCCACTTGGTCTAAAACGACAAAAAAAAAAAAAAAAAAAAAAAAAAAAACTCTCTAAAACTTTCACTGGGGTTTGTTATTCAATTGGCTTGCGTTCATGATTGAATTTCTACTAAGCTTTGGAGTGTGCGTGTTTCACAGGATAGAGCGATTATTGAATTTCAGGAGGCACACAAATATGATCAATCCAAATAGGTATTTTGGTTGAAAACCGATTTACGTGCTCCATCCAATCTCCACTGTTTTCCGCGAAAATTATTGCTCTATTTGATCATTTTTACCTGCCTGGAGTTTCAAGTCTTTACTCATTTGGTCAATTTAATTCTTCGAAAATCTGTCGCTGGTAGTTATAAGAAATTGAGGGATTGAATAGTTTTTTCGTTAATTTATCGTGTTGCCAAGCATTTGAACAACAATGACATACCTATTTTTGTTAGAGAGGGTTATCCATTACCTATCACTGTAATTAGTCATTTTCACCTGCCCACTATGCTCTTACAAATCTTACACAGTAAAAGTGATCAAATGGCAATTGATAACATTTACATGCACCAGCGAGTACATTTATGTAAGTGTTTTGTGGTTGAGTTCAAATGCCATTTGGTCACATAAAACTCTTTGGGTCTGGCAGGTAAAATTTATTTTCAAGTATTTCTTGCACATCAGTTTGAAGACAACGTTCTTAGCAACAACACACAGTAGACAACGTTCCTTAATACCGGAATGACAAAAAATGAGCTCATTTTTCAAAAAATTTATAAATTCTTTTAGGAACCCGACGATATGTTCATAACATTACTACAATGCTACACTAAAAATAAACTTCAACTAAGATGATAAACTACCAATATTTTTTCCGCTAATAATTTGTATTAGAACATAATATATACATTCATTATTCGTTTAGATTGCAAGCTTTGCGTTGTTATATTTCCTTAATTTTTTTAGTTCAATTTGGTTGGGAAAAGTATTAATTTGACTGGGAAAAGCTATAGCAAAAGCCGCCTTCAAAACTATCGCATAGAAATTGATACGGTATCATCAGACTGTTTTTTTCCGACTACCCTGAAAATTTGAGCACCATCGGTGCCAGAGGAAATTGCGCTTGATGGATTTCAATTGCACATGCGATTATTGAATTATTGATGAATGAGTGAGCGATGAAATTCATAGGGGACCATCTACAGCCTAACTCGCACAACCCCTGCAAATTGCATCAAGATCAGATAAAACTGTTTGAATCAAGCTTGTTACAAGGGTCTGTGCACAGACAGACACGAGACAAAAGTTGTTCGGAACGATCCAAAACGCAAAATTTTTCTCTAGGTGAACTGCGAAATTGTGTCATTTGGGATCAGTCCGCTTGAAAGGAAGGTCTTCGAGATAAGATCACTAGCTCGCTACCCACTTCTAATCCGCCAACCTCGGGCCGCATTTTGAAGACAGTGTTGATGAGTATGTTTTCTTGTTCTTTGTTTTTTATGCAGTGGTTTCAATCAGATTTTCTA